>CM043710.1:37409480-37551406 GCA_023969325.1 Oryzias curvinotus
CCGGTCTTTTCCCTGTGAGCCGACAAGGAACCATCGGTTCCTCTCCCCATCATGAGCCCACATTTCTGGGAGCACCAGCTGATGATCGAAGCTCAAACCAAACACGTCCGTTCCAACGTGTCTCAAAGTGTTTGGATCATAAACAGCCAAAGGCGTCCTGGACACAAAATCCTTCCACAGTCTGTTCTACTCTCTGGTGTCTCCTGTGTTGTACTGGGGTTTGGGTGAAGACACAAATCCACTATCTGTGCTCTGTATAAATGGAGAAGAAGTGTTTTCTGAAAAGGCAGGAGGACACGGCTTCAGGAGAACGTAGAATTTCCAAACAATTCAACTTAGAACAACATGAAACAGATTCTGCGTTACCGTAAAACGGTGGAATGAATTACAGAAGAAGAATTTCCAAACATTTGCCTAAAACAAGGAAATGATTTTCCATCTTTACCTTCAATCACCCAGTGGAAAGCAGTCATGCGGTCTTTCTCTGTTGGTGTCCAACAATCTGTGATGATAGTAATGAGTGTCTGTGACGTCATGAGGGGAACCAAAGCGTGGCTCTGTCCTCCGATGACCGCGTCCTGTCTTTGCAGCCGCCGAGCCGTGACCGAGCACCAGCTGATGCACGACCGCGGCAGGACCATCCAGAGTCTGAAGAGGCTGATCTGGCTGTCCAGCGCCATCGAGGGCCTCCACACCGCTCAGGCCCGCTCGGCTGCTCGGGGCCCGCCAAAGGTCCTGGACCCGGCTGGGACCGCTGCTGCCGGCAGTGTGCAGCCAGAGCAGCTCCAGAGCATCCTGAGGGACTTCTTCTATCCGCTGGTGTCTCCGCTGTCCGACGGAGCAGCCTAACTCCCACGGACGCGTTCACGGACTCCTGTACATTAAACCACAACGGCAGAACTTTACCTGGAAACAGGTGTGTCTCGCAGGTTCAGGTCTGTCTTCTGATTCCTGTCGACGATACAGATTGTGTTAAAGTCTTAGACTGTGACCTGTTCAGGTTTTTTGGTGATCTCATTTTTCCTTCATTTTGTTTGGTCCAGTTTGGTTCTGAACAGACACTTCAACATTCTTAAAGTTCTAGAGCAGAACCCCAACCTGTGGCCGAAAGTGAAAAACTTCCAAAGGAGACGTTTGGACCACAGAACCACCACGCAGACCCGCTTTCTCCATGTGTGTTACACCTCCTGGTGTGAGGGTGAGCTGCTCCACCCATTCCAGGTTCCAAAGACCTCCACCTTCAGCCCCCACCATGTCAGCTGACCCCAGGAACCAGGGACGTTCCTGCAGTCTTTGCACTGGCTTGGTTCCTGAACCTTCATCCTCACAGGAGCAGGTTCTGTTTCAGCTGCAGAATTGCACCCCCCCACCGCCCTCCCCGCCTGAATGAGACGGTCAATCTGGACCTCAATGCCATGGCCTGCAGAGATGTTGCAGTTAAACTGTCCGTTATGGATAAATAAAAGCAGCCGGAACTTTCTGTGACTTTCTGATCATCCAGCTAGTTGTGTGTGTGTGTGTGTGGGCGTGTGTGTGTGGGCGTGTGTGTGTCTGTGTGCATGTGTGTGTGGCCGTGTGTGTGTCTGTGTGTGTCTGTGTGTGTGTGTCTGTGTGCGTGTGACTATGTGTGTGTGTGTGTGTGTGTGTGTGGGCGTGTGTGTGTCTGTGTGCGTGTGACTGTGTGTGTGTGTGTGTGTGTGGGCGTGTGTGTGTGCGTGTGTGTGTGACTGTGTGTGTGGGCGTGTGTGTGTCTGTGTGCGTGTGTGTGTGGCCGTGTGTGTGTCTGTGTGCGTGTGTGTGTGTGCGTGTGACTGTGTGTGTGGGCGTGTGTGTGTGCGTGTGACTGTGTGTGTGTGTGTGTGGGCGTGTGTGTGTGTGTGTGACTGTGTGCGTGGGGGGGGTCCACCCACCCACGTTTATCATGGTCCTCTTTATGTGGTGCATCTACAGTCTTTCTGTGTGAAGGCTGCAGGTTCTCCTGCTTCATGTGTGGGTTCTCCAGGTTCCTCCTATAGTCTTCAAATAAGAATCAGAGGATCCCTGCTGATTCTGCATGATGAATGTTGGATGGATGGATGGACGCATGGATGGATGGATGGATGGATGGATGGATGTTTAGACAGAACACAGCTGTGCTCTACGTCCACAATCTCCCTAATTGAAGAAAACTGCAGCGGCGTCCTCTGATGGCGTCCTCTGGCGGCGTCCTCTGACGGCGTCCTCTGACGGCGTCCTCTGACGGCGTCCTCTGACGCGGCCTGACGTTTCCTTTGTGTGTTCTGCGTTAGCGGCAAAGACTGTGGGTTCAATAGCGATGCTGTCTCCCCAGATATTCTTGTTGACTGCAGAAGTGGGTTGGGTTCTGTCCTGAAAGGATTCTCTGTTGAAAACGCTGCTTTTACAGCGTCGGTGTGACGTTTGCTGTTCCTGTGAGCTGCAGGAGTCGCAGGAGGAGAAATGCACTGAATGTTCTAGAGAAGAGAAGGGTTTCTGTTTGGTTCACGGCTCAAACTGATGGAGTTTGTCAAAAAGAAATGTTTTCTTAATTTCTAATAAAAGTTTACCGCAACCAAACAACGGCAGTCATTGATTAACCAGTAAAAGGCCTGTGTGTGTGTCAGTGTGCGTGTGTCTCCTCCGTGGTTCTCCCCTGTGGTTCTCCTCCAAAGTTCTCCTCTGTGGTTCTCTTCCATGGTTCTCCTCTGTGGTTCTCCTCTGTGGTTCTCCCCTGACTCTCAGTAGTGTTTCAGAACAGTGTTGTAGACACACAAAGCTGCACAGAGTCTGTGTTTTCTCTTTCTTTTCTTTTTTCCTTTTCGGCAGGGTGAGGTCAGCCTCAGTCACAGTGACCTTGGATGTTATCGGGTACCGAGGTTCTCCTTGGCGTTCAGTGTTGTGTTTGTTGTTTCTTTAATCAAGAACATGTAATCAGAGCCAGCAGCAGCCAGTCAGCAGGACCTTTCCTCCTCCAGTGACGAGGTCCGCGGTGAGGCGCTTCAGACGGTTCTGGTAGGTCTTCTGGCATTGGAACAGGATTTCCTCCTTCTAGACCGGTCTAATCTTTTGTCAGGGATCTCCTCCAGTCAAACCCGTGGACGGTAACTCTACGGTCCTCTACTTTGGGTTTTGATGATCACATGACCCTGCTGGTTCTGTTTGGTGGGGGTCATGTAGGACAGGAAGTGTGAGGAAAAGGATGGATTAATGTAGGAGCATGAAACAAAAGGAAAGTTCAGATGAAATGCTTTGATTCATGAAATTCTTCTTTCTACTCAGTCGGGTTCAGAAGATCATGCCAGGTCTGAGCTGTTTATGTTTAAATGATTTTGGTAAAATCATCTAGGAGGGGGGGCTGCAGACCTGGACAGGGGAGGACTCTGAGGACCTCTTTTCGGGAAGGGTGACTGGAGGGTGATTGGAGGTTGACTGGAGGGTGACTCCAGGGTGACTCGAGGGGGGCGGGAGGTTGATTGGAGGGCGATTGGAGAGTGACTGGAGGGTGACTGGAGAGTGACTGGAGGGTGACTGGAGAGTGACTGGAGGGTGATTGGAGGTTGACTGGAGAGTGACTGGAGGGTGACTCCAGGGTGATTGGAGAGTGACTGGAGGGTGACTGGAGAGTGACTGGAGAGTGATTGGAGAGTGACTGGAGGGTGATTGGAGAGTGACTGGAGAGTGACTGGAGGGTGATTGGAGAGTGACTGGAGGGTGACTCGAAGGGGACGGGAGGGTGATTGGAGGGCGATTGGAGAGTGACTGGAGGGTGACTGGAGAGTGACTGGAGGGTGATTGGAGGTTGACTGGAGAGTGACTGGAGGGTGACTCCAGGGTGATTGGAGAGTGACTGGATGGTGACTGGAGGGTGACTGGAGAGTGATTGGAGAGTGATTGGAGAGTGACTGGAGGGTGACTCGAGGGGGACGGGAGGGTGATTGGAGGGCGATTGGAGAGTGACTGGAGGGTGACTGGAGGGTGATTGGAGGTTGACTGGAGAGTGACTGGAGGGTGACTCCAGGGTGATTGGAGAGTGACTGGAGGGTGACTGGAGGGTGACTGGAGGGTGACTGGAGAGTGATTGGAGAGTGACTGGAGGGTGACTCGAGGGGGACGGGAGGGTGATTGGAGGGCGATTGGAGAGTGACTGGAGGGTGACTGGAGGGTGATTGGAGGTTGACTGGAGAGTGACTGGAGGGTGACTCCAGGGTGATTGGAGAGTGACTGGAGGGTGACTGGAGGGTGACTGGAGAGTGACTGGAGAGTGATTGGAGAGTGACTGGAGGGTGATTGGAGAGTGACTGGAGAGTGACTGGAGGGTGACTGGAGGGTGATTGGAGAGTGACTGGAGGGTGATTGGAGGTTGACTGGAGGGTGATTGGAGAGTGACTGGAGGGTGACTGGAGAGTGACTGGAGGGTGACTGGAGGGTGATTGGAGGTTGACTGGAGAGTGACTGGAGGGTGACTCCAGGGTGATTGGAGAGTGACTGGAGGGTGACTGGAGGGTGATTGGAGAGTGACTGGAGAGTGACTGGAGGGTGACTCGAGGGGGACGGGAGGGTGATTGGAGGGCGATTGGAGAGTGACTGGAGGGTGACTGGAGAGTGACTGGAGGGTGACTGGAGGGTGATTGGAGGTTGACTGGAGAGTGACTGGAGGGTGACTCCAGGGTGATTGGAGAGTGATTGGAGAGTGACTGGAGGGTGACTGGAGGGTGATTGGAGAGTGACTGGAGAGTGACTGGAGAGTGATTGGAGAGTGACTGGAGGGTGACTGGAGGGTGATTGGAGGTTGACTGGAGAGTGACTGGAGGGTGATTGGAGAGTGACTGGAGGGTGATTGGAGAGTGACTGGAGGGTGATTGGAGAGTGACTGGAGGGTGACTGGAGGGTGATTGGAGAGTGACTGGAGGGTGATTGGAGAGTGACTGGAGGGTGACTGGAGAGTGACTGGAGGGTGATTGGAGGTTGACTGGAGGGTGACTGGAGGGTGACTGGAGGGTGATTGGAGAGTGACTGGAGGGTGACTGGAGGGTGACTGGAGGGTGATTGGAGAGTGACTGGAGAGTGACTGGAGGGTGACTGGAGGGTGATTGGAGAGTGACTGGAGGGTGACTGGAGGGTGACTGGAGGGTGATTGGAGAGTGACTGGAGGGTGATTGGAGAGTGACTGGAGGGTGATTGGAGAGTGACTGGAGGGTGACTGGAGAGTGACTGGAGGGTGACTCCAGGGTGATTGGAGAGTGACTGGAGGGTGACTGGAGGGTGATTGGAGAGTGAAAGTCAGTTAATTCTTTATTTGTTCATTCCCTTGTTCATGGATTTGCTCAGTAATTTATTTATTTATTTCGTTAATTATACAGTATTTTCCTTCATTTGCTCACTTATTGGTATCTTGATGACTAAACGCTGTTATTTTATTTGTATATTATTGATTCTATATTTTAATTTCACATTTTTGACTCACGGTTGTTTTAATCTTTCTTTCACTCAATTATTGTTTTTTTAATTCACTTCTTTTCTTATCTTCTTTTTTATTGAACAATTGCAGAATACAAAAAAATACAAAAATGCAGCAATTATGCAAATATAATGTACAAAACAGTTCTGAATACAGAATAAACTTGTTATAACCTTGAGAAAATCTTAATTATTAAGAAAATTCACAGAAGGAGAAAAAAGTAAATGTGAAAAAAATAATAAAATGAAATAAAGAAATGTACTTCTTTTCTTCGGGAGGAGAAAAGGTTACCGTGACGTCACCAGCGTGTTGTCTGGGAGACCAAGTTCAAGGACTTTTTTTTTCCTCCAAAAAAAAAAAATTTCGGAATAGTCTCGCGAGACTTCCTCCGAGGCTAACGATAATTAGCTAGTTTAGCCGCAGCGGCACCGGCTGTGGATGCTTCCCTGCAGCCGCTGAAGCTTCCTCGGCGCTCCATTCCACGGAACCACGCCTGAAGAAGACTTCCACGGAGGGGTGCTGACTGCGGGCCCCGGGTTTCCCGCCGCTCCTCCGACTGCTCGCGGTTCTCGTCCTTCAGTCCGCAGGTCAGTGTCTAATGACTCCGTTTTAGCCACGTAAGCTAGCTTCAGATAGCCGTGACAGGGATTTGAACCCTCTAAGCCTGCCGTGATGGAAATCAAAGCAGTGGCATCACATTCTACGTGTTTGTGCAGAATTCCAGACTTTAATGTCATTTCAGGAACTTCTAGAAGCTGACCGGTCGCCGACGTCCCGCCCCACCTCGCGGCTAACCGCAAACTCGCTAGTTTCTTGCTGTGTTCGCGGTAAAAAGGCTTTGAACCCAAATGTCCTTTTTCTGAGACAGTCGCGTCTTTAGATCCCGACGACGATCAAAACGGTAACGTTTGTCTTTAGGTCCTCAGAGAACTCTGGTACCGGAGAAGGTTCTCATTAGTTCTAAAGTTTGTTCCTGTGAGTGACACCCCCCCCCCCCCCCCCCCTCAAACATTTAACCACCAGAACCTCATTTCAGGTGAATATCTGTGCATTTTTCTGGACCGGTTTTCCTGAGGCAGCAGATGAAGAAGCTGAGGTTCTGTTCGGAATCCATCAGGGGATCAGAGGATTAATGTTCTGGAGATCCATGAGGGAAGCAGATGGAGAGGAGCGATGATGATGATGATGATGATGATGATGATGATGATGATGATGATGGGGAAGGGATGCTGAGGCCACAGAGGAGGTTCATGGATGAGGAGGAGGAGAGGGATAGATGAAGGCAACTTGAAGGGAAGAAGTTAACTTTGAGGTTAAAGTTTGGCTGTGCACCAGCGGGCTGTACTTTAGCAGAAGGTTGGATCTCCTCCTCTACAGGTCTTCAGGTCCACAGCTGGACTCTGGTATTTCATGCTCTTCATCCTCCTTTCTGACACGGGTCATCAGATGCGTCTCTTAAAAACGGCATCAGGGGCCGTTGGCGGTGGCGTCTTCCTCCAACATCTGGAATCGAACGTTTTCCTCAGGGATGTTGACATCTGTGCTTCTTGCAGGAACCTTCAGCTCACGGTGGACCTCTGGGATAGTGGCAGAGGCAGGACCGTCGGGGGCGGCTCTTCAGGCAGTGGGGCTCCATGAACACAGCGGGGCAGCAGCAGGGGGGCGCGCCGCGGTCCCGGCGGGGCCTCGGCCGGGACAGGGACCCCGGGCAGGGCGGGGGCATGGAGGCCGCCTGCTGGCTGGCACCGGGAGTCCTGCGCAGGCTGATGGAGCTTCCCTCGCCCCCCCTGTCCCGACACCAGCTGAAGAGACTGGAGGAGCACAGGTGAAGCGTCCGTCTGACTCCGCCTTACCTGCTCAGGTAGAACCGTGGAGCGTCAGACCCGCCTGACGTGTGCTTGTGCGCCCAAAGTAACAGGATTTCTGCCTCGTTGCAGCAATTGACTGTGATGGTGGTGCAAGAATATTATGGGCTGGTTTTTACAGTCGGGGGGGCAGATAAGCCACGACTTTCCCCTCAAGCTTTAGTCCTTCAGGTCACATGCTGCTAGATTGGGGGGGGGGGGGGGGGGGTAACGTCTGTTAAACAAATCGACTGAAACCTTTTCCAGAGAAGAGGAATCCATACTTGGAGTATTTGACGAATCTGGACTATGAATGGAATCATTAATAAATCAACCGGTGCACCCCCACTAGCCCTTGTGCTATCCTATGACCCCCCCCCCTCCATTGAGGTGTTCTCCTACCATGACAAAGGTGGATAAAGGTGGAGAGGATTTCATGTAATCCATGGACACCAGTGAAGATCACAAATCATTGAAGAACAAAGGTTCAGAGCTCTGTCTAGTGGGTCTAGATGACCCCACTGTCTAGTGGGTCTAGATGACCCCACTGTCTAGTGGGTCTAGATGACCCCACTGTCTAGTGGGTCTAGATGACCCCACTGTCTAGTGGGTCTAGATGACCCCACTCCCAATGTTAACGTGTCTAGGATAGAACAAGGGTTGGAGTCTGCACCCCCCTGTTCTGTAGGTGGAGTTACAGGGACTCCAGGTAAACACAGTGGGATGTCCTTTGGGTCGGGGCGGGGCGGTGGACACGGTTCTGTTCTGCAGCTCCCTTTTTGACGCACTGACCTCCCTCCCTCCCTTCGGCTGCAGCCGTCGGCTGTGGGGGGGTCATCAGATGAAGCTCCTGACGTGTCTGCTGATGTTCCTCCTGCAGGTACAGCAGCGCCGGCCGCTCCCTCCTGGAGCCGTTGATGCAGCGGTACTGGGAGTGGCTGGTCGGGCAGGTCCCCTCCTGGATCGCCCCCAACCTGATCACCATCATCGGCTTGGCCACCAACGTCTTCACCACCCTGGTTCTGGTGTACTACTGTCCCACTGCCACTGAGCAGGTGAGTCAGCGTTCCAGATGTTCTGCTCAGGACTCTTGCAGTTCCTCCTGATGCTGGACGATGAAGTCTATGACCTTCGGACACCGGGGGGCTCAGACAGATGCGTGTCTTTAGGGCGTCTCGTCTCCGTCGTCTCCGCCGCTGCAGGACACTGGCAGGAACTTTCCTGTTGGCGGGCTAACATGCAGACGTTTGCGTGCTTGCAGGCTCCTCTCTGGGCGTACCTGCTCTGTGCGGTGGGCCTGTTCGTGTACCAGTCGCTGGACGCCATCGATGGAAAGCAGGCCAGACGCACCAACAGCAGTTCTCCTCTGGGGGAGCTGTTCGACCACGGCTGTGACTCCCTCTCCACTGGTCAGTCCGGGTCTGCTTCCTGCGGGCCGGCGCTGAAGCTCCGCCCACTGAGGTGTTTGTCTTTGCAGTGTTCGTGGTGCTGGGAACCAGCATAGCCGTCCAGCTGGGCACCAACCCCGACTGGATGTTCTTCTGCTGCTTTGCAGGGATGTTCATGTTCTACTGCGCCCACTGGCAGACATACGTGTCGGGAACGCTGCGCTTTGGCATGTGAGTCTCAGGAACACGCCTGCTGTGTGAGCTGAAGGTCTTCTGTTTAAAGACAGACAGAGACACTTTAGTTATCCAGGAGGAAATTGCTGATCCCACAAAAAAGACCAAATGTACAAGCTACAGAAAAACAATAAATATCCTCCTGCTGCTCCGTCCCGGTCTCCTGAAAGGTCCAGAAGTCTAAGCACTGGACCTTCCTGCGGTCTGAGTTCTGGACTTGGAAAAAGAAGGTTTGTTTGTGGTTTGGATGAAACTGCAGATCATTGAGGCTGCTCGGAGCCCGGGGCCGGCGGTAGAAGTCCACCTGCAGTGAGAGGCCTCTGCCTCTAGAGGTCGCCAGAACCTTCTGCAGAAACCTTGAAGGAAAAACTTTGGGACTGAATTCATTCAAAACGGTAAAATGTTTGGGATCAAAGTTAACTTTAAGTTTTATCTAATCAAGCATAAAGTTTTGGTTCACCTGATGGGTTCCGAAGAACCGGGTTTCTAGAACAGGATGGATGGATTTGACCCGACAGATCCGGCCCGTGGAGCATGATGGGAAACCTCCGGCTGCAGCCTCCATGCTGCTGGTGGGGCCCCACAGGCTGCAGTCAGAGGGGGGGCGGCAGGAGTTGGTGCTCCCTGTTCAGCAGCAGAACATTTGAGTGAAGAACCACGTTTGTGGGCGGAGCCGCCGTCCTCCTGGTGGCGCTGAAGGCGTTTGTAAGGATGCAGCAGGTCCTGGTAGTGGAGCTGTCCCACGTTTCTCACGCCTTCCCTCCCTGCTGTCTGTCCTGTCAGCATCGACGTGACTGAGGTGCAGATCTTCATCATCGCCATGTATCTGCTCGCCGCCGTGGGAGGATCTGCGTTCTGGCAGTCGCTGGTAATTCTGTCGGCCTTTGACTCGGTTACAAACAGAACAGTGACGTTGGTGAAAGACTCGTGACTGAACATTTTGTTCCAAAGAGGAGCTGTTCCCTCAGAGCGGGACATGAGTCTTCATGTTTGACGCCGCGGCGGAGGATCGGCGTTTTGACTCGCTGCGTGTCTCCGTTCCCAGATTCCCCTCCTGAACGTCCAGATGAAGATGGTTCCTGCTTTCTGCACCCTGCTGGGGGCTGTGTTCTCCTGCACCAACTACTTCAGAGTCATTTTCACCGGAGGGGTGGGCAAGAACGGCTCCACGATAGCGGTAAGTGTTGAGCGGCGCTGAAGAGCTCAGAAATGCGTGGCTGGTCTGGTCTGACGGGGTCTCCGTCTCAGGGAACCAGCGTCCTGTCCCCCGTCCTGCACATCGGCTCGGTCATCATCCTGGCTGTGATGATCTACAAGAAATCGGCCGTGCAGCTCTTTGAGAAGCATCCGTGTCTTTACATCCTGGCGTTTGGCTTCGTCTCGGCCAAAATCACCAATAAACTAGTCGTAAGTCCCGCCCACGCTGGCGTCAAACGAGATGAGGGTGCTGGGCTGACGCTGACTCGGCGTGTGCTTCTTCCTACAGGTCGCTCACATGACGAAGAGTGAGATGCACCTCCACGACTTGGCCTTCCTGGGACCGGGGTTACTGTTTCTGGATCAGTATTTCAATAGTTTTATTGACGAGTACCTGGTGCTGTGGGTGGCTCTGGTGAGGATGGGGGAATCTTCTGGTTAGCGTGACGGCCCTGGGCCGACGCCTTCCTGTCCGGACGCTGTGAAGCCTTGCGCTTGTCCTCAGACCCGCTCCTGAAGAGCCTCTGTGTTTCTGCTTCTTGCAGATCCTCTCCTTCTTCGACTTGGTCCGTTACTGCGTCAGCGTCTGCAACCAGATCGCCTGCCACCTTCATATCTTCGTCTTCACGATCCGGCCTTGCCCCGGCTTCGGCTCCCCCCCTCGCTGAGGCGTGTCCGCGTCACTTCAGGTTCCACGTGGAGCGCCATGGAGGACCGGCCGACGGCGGGACGCCACACCTTCAGATCCTGGAACCTGCCGTCACGGTTCTCCGTCCTAACTGAACTGTACCGCTCTCACCTGGTGGTCTGGGCCGCTCAGGGGAGTTCAGGTGCTGCTGGGTTTCTGCTCAGACGTTCAGCTTTTAACCGTTTCTGTGCAAACGTGAGACGAACGCGCTTCCCGTTCATCTCTGCTTCTGTAAATACCCTGACGTCTGCTGACGTCCGCCACACGCCGGGTTGTTTTCGTCTCTGTGGTTTAAAGCAGCTTCATTGCAAACGACGGTTTTCGGCAGAAGCGCTTTAGATTTGGTGAATCAGAAGATCTTCATGTTCAAACGTGCAGAAAAATCCACTGCCAGCTTTTTTGTTGTTACTTTTGCACTTTTTTGTACCTTTCACACTCTGGGGGGGGGGTTAGGGGGAGGGCGGGTCAGTGGTTCCCAAAAAGACTTTTCGTGCAGAAGTTGTCAGAGAGGAACCGGTCAAACATCGGTCCCGTGTGTGGCAGCAGGTGAAGGTGGGGACGGGAACCGGCGGCCTTTAAAGAACCTGAACGCGGTCGGAGCGGCGCGGAGCGGCGGCAGCTTTAACCTGAGAAGCGCTCCATCACCTGCAGCTCCATCCCACCTCTCTAGTAGACGTTTTTCTACGATTGCAGAGGTTCTTTCATGACAAGGACTAACATATGTCTTTCTGTTCTTTGGTTCTGTCTTTTATTCTGGCCAGTTGCTTCAGTCTCTGTAAAAATGGCATGTTATATTATTTAATTGATTAAAGGCTAACAGTTATTTCCTAAAAGTTTTAAATGTGAATCTCTTCAGAATGTGGATGCAAAGAAACACAAAAGTCCGTTTGAACAAACTGAATCTGCATGATGTAATAGTTTGAGAGTTCCTTCCTGATGTTCCTTTACCTGAAAGGGGAAATCAGCCCAGTAAAAGGACACGTGCTGGCTCCGCCTCCTCGCTGGCTGCCCCCCTCCTCCTCCTGCTCGCGGGAGGGGGGAGTCCGAATCGAGTTCATCTTGTATTTTCACTTCCATCCTCGTGATTTTATCGCGTTCTGGTACTTTACAGTGTGGGCTTGTTCCTGAAAACGCGCCTGTCAGACTAAACTCCGGGTTTTAGGGACTGTAGAAGGCTCCTCCTGCAACGCGCATGCGTGCCAGTGGAGCGGAGCGCCGGAGCTTCGTTCACATCAGACGTTGACGTTTCTCCGTGAAGCGGCGCGCGCCGGTCCCCGCTGTACCTCCGGTCCTGCGAGAAGGAGCCGTGTCTTTCGGCGGATGTGCCCCCCGGGAACGAAATAACGTGAGTGTCAGTATTTTACCCCACCTGGGCCTGGCTGCTTTCGTTTTCTGCACCGGAAGTCCCCCGTTAAAACTTTAATGACAGAAAAGTGACTTGAATCATGACGGTCATCCGGTCACGGTTCTGACCAGCTTTCAGGGAGACCCCCCCCCCCCCCCTCCCCGCTGAAAAGTCTGTGGAGATCAGCTGATCTGATCTGGGAGGAAGTGAAAGTGAGACTAATCCAGTTTACACGAGGAAGAAACAAACGACGTCAGATGTATTTATCTATTCTAAAGTCTGTAGACACAAATGTCGATTCCTTCAATCAAACTATATTTTCACATTTCATAAACTAGAACTTTGCTTTTTATTTGTCATCTGTAAACTTAAACTAAAGCTGCAATGAAACTCAAAGTATCAAATGTATATAATGTACAGCTTTTTGATCGTGACCATCATAAACCCATGTATTCCTTTGATTTTAATCTCATTTTATTTAAGTTTGTATTTATGTGCTATTGTATATTCTTTTGCTTAATTTTATTGCTTACATTTTTCTGTACCTGTTCTCGTAATTTGACGAACACCTTGTACAACTGCCACAAAGATTGTAAACCTAAAGTTTGTCTTTAATAATAAAAAAGTACACGATGAAAAACAAACCGGAGGAAGCTCCGCTACCAAAATAAAAGCTTCTGTTCTCAGAAGAGCAGGAAGTTCAGATGGATTCCAGAGTTTCGGTGTCCCCTGGGTCTGCATGCCCGCTGGTTCTGGGGAAGCCTTTCCCGTCAGGCTCCTGGATCCGATCAGCTGCTTTCCCTCAGAGGATGAAAAGTCTCTGTGATACCTGCTGAGATCAGTGTGGCAGAGGGTTGTTGGCGCTCGTGAATCTTCATCCTCCTCTTCGTCGTGTCTCCACGTTCACCATGTTGAGGTCTGCATGAAAAGCTGCACCGTGTTTGGAGATGACGGCGTTTCTGCTGCAGGACGGACATGTGGTGGTTCCAGCAGGGTCTCTGCGTCCTGCCCGCCGCGCTGGTCGTCTGGACGGTGGCGTCCTTCGTCTTTGCCTACATCACAGCGGTGGTGCTGCGGCACGTGGACCCGCTGGTGCCGTACATCAGGTCAGACACCGGCACCGCAGAACTCTGGGTTTTGGAGGGAAACGTGTGAGCAGTTGTTGTTGTGTTGCAGCGACACGGGGACCACGGCGCCGGAGAGGTGTGTGTTTGGCATCATGATGGACGTGTCGGCCTTCTTGGGTAACGCTCACACCAGAACTCTGTCAGCTGGACGGGGAAACGTCCCAAACGTTGTCAGCCGTCCTCTCACCTGCTGACACCTGTGGCGTCTGCAGGCGTGGCCACCATGTACGTGCGGTACAAACAGGTGGAGGCTCTGGACGGACAGGAGGACCTGCGTCTGAGGAGGCTGAACGTGTCTGGACTGCTGCTGGGCCTCATCAGCTCCTTGGGCATGTGCGTGGTGGCCAACTTCCAGGTGAGCGCCGCTGCTGCCAGCTGTGCACAGGTGCGTCTGCAGGCCTCAGCAGTGATGTGTCGTCAGAGCAGAAGACCACGCTGTTCTCCATGCACCTGGTGGGGGCGGTGCTGACCTTCGGCTTCGGGGCGGTCTACATCATGGTCCAGACGGCGCTGTCGCTGCGCATGCAGCCCCGCGTCCACAGCAGGACCGTGTTCCTGGTCCAGGCTCAGCATCGGGGTTTGGACCGTGGGCAGCATCATCAGCAGTATCCTTGAACGGGGGTGGGGGAGGGGGGCGTTAAGGCGGTAAATGGATCCTTGACAGCAGCTCCGTGTTCGTGTCGTCCGTCATCATGTACAGCAGTCTGCCCGGCGTGGACGTTCCTCGCAAACTTCACTGGACCCCCGGAGAAGCGGTCAGACCCCTGAACGTTCTCCCATCAGACCACGGCGGTTAGACGTTACAGACACAGCCGTGACCGATGTCTGTCCTCCTCAGGGTTACACGCCGCACATCATCAGCACCGTGTCCGAGTGGTCTCTGGCGTTGTCCTTCATCAGCTTCTTCCTCACCTACATCAGAGACTTCCAGGTAACGTTCTGCTCCGGTCTGAGGTTCTGCTCCGGTCTGAGGTTCTGATCCGGTCTGAGGTTCTGATCCGGTCTGAGGTTCTGATCCGGTCTGAGGTTCTGATCCGGTCTGGAGGAACGTGTGAGAACACAGATGTTCTGATTTTTCCTGTTTTTCTCCGTTTCTTCTTGAAGAAAATCCAGCTGCGGGCCGAGGTCGACCTGCTGAGCAGCCACCTGTACGACGGTCCTCATGCGGACGCCGCGGCGTCCCGTGTGAACGGCGCCTCAGAAACGTCCCCCCTGCTGGCCGGATCCACGTGACCCCCCCCGCAGCACTTTTAATTGAAGGTTGCCCTTTAGTGCGTCTCCTCTGACCTTCCAATGACCTCATAGGAGCTCCTGGTCCAGCTCTGTGGGGGAGGGGCCAGTGACCTCTGAGTCTGGAGCTCCGCCCACAGCGCTCTAAAAGGAGATGGTCATGATTTTATTGTTAAAATCCACTAACAGCTGTGTGTCTGTAACTGTCCTCTGATTGGCTGAAAGACATGAAGACGGTTCTGCAGAAGCTCAGTTCTGAAGACCAGAACCTTTTTGCTGCTGTTGAAATCCCTCTGATGGTTCTGTGTGGGACCACGGTCCGGTCCAATCACATGGGTCTCAGATTACAAAGAACCTCCAGATGTTCTGACCTTTCCTCCATCAGGAACGTTAATAAACGGAACAAACTTCTCTGTGATCAGTTCACAGATCTCAGGTTTTCTCCACAAACTTCAGTATCGATGCTCAAACGGATCCGATCTTCTGTTCTGATCCGATGAAGCTTGACGGGATCACATTATTCCACAGACGTCATCAGCTCCAGCCGGTTCTGGCGATCCAAACCCTTCCATGGACGGGTTCTGCTTTATCTTTTGTTTCCTTCCTGACGAAGAGCGTCTGAACGCGTCAACGTGCTGAGGCTCCGCCCTCCTCTGGTGCTGGCTCAGCAGAGCTCCTGTTAAGGTGGAATTATCCGCGTGTTCCTAATGTTCTGCTGCAGCTGCTTATCATAGGTCTGTCTAAATGGAACCGAGTCTGTTACGGAACTTTAAAATGGATTTAGTGTCCTGAGAGTGTTTTTTATTGTTGGGGCGTGGTTAAATGAAAAGGTTGGGCCGTGGTTAAACGTAAATGTTGGGGCGTGGTCAAACGTAAATGTTGGGGCGTGGTCAAACGTAAAGGTTGGGGCGTGGTCAAACATAAGGTGGGGGCGTGGTTAAACGGTAAACCATCTGTTACCAGAATGTTTGGTGGAAAGCGCCGCGGTTCCAAACCTACGCTGAGGGTCTGCTTCTCAGGACTGAAACGTCTTCCACTCCGCCGGCTCCTCCATCAGGATCACAGACACCCGGAGCGGCGTTCCCCAAACTACGTTTACATTTATTCAGCAAATATAAGGCATCCATGTGCAGAAACACAAAAGCCAACAAAAGGACAGACTTTCCCAGCCCCGCCCCCACATGGCGGCTAGAAGGCGGAGCCGTCACAGATGATGTTCTGGCCTTGGCCCGGGAAGAGCTCCATCTGCCAGTATCGAGGGTCGGCGTACACTGCAGAGGTCAGAGCACAGAGGTCAGCGGGAAACACACCTGAGGTCATGTGACCGCGGCTTCAGGTTACCCATGTCTCCGGGGGTCAGCCACAGGTTGAAGGAGCTGCAGTGCTTCTGACAGCGAGGGACGGGCAGGACTCGAACGGTCGGCAGCCCCTCGCCCACCACCAGCCAGCCCAACACCCCCACCCCCTGCAACAAGACGGACGTGGTCACAGCAGAGTCCACCTGTCCGCCGTTCCACGGCCCGGCGCTCCGTGAGCAGGAGGTCACCTTGCTCTGGGAGCTGGCGCTGTGGGTCACCAGGCAGCGCTGCAGGACGGTCCCGGCGCTGTCCAGCAGGGGGCAGAGCTCAGCCTTTGGGAAGAGCCAGCGCAGAACCTTCTCCCTGGTTCCAGGGCGGAACCTCCTGCAGGAACAGACACGTGACTCCTGGAGGAGTTTCTGACCAATCACAGCGCTGCTTTAGGGGGAGGAGGGGGGGTTCAACCACAGAGAAAAAGGATGAAGATGATTCTCCAACATTTATGAGGAGACGTGGGAAGACCTGCAGCAGGAAGGTCCACATGGAACAGAGTCCACCTCCTCCTCCTCCTCCTCCTCCTCCTCCTCCACCTCCTCCACGTCTGAACACTAACCAGAGCAGCGTGAAGTTGGCGGGTCCCACAGGGAGTCCATTGTTCTGGTTCTGCAGAGCGTCCTCCACCTCCAGGAGGATGGACATGGAGCCTGAATGGGCCAGGTAGAGCTCCTCCAGCTGCTGCCTCTGGATGCGCAGGGACTCCCCCCCCTGCAGACGGAGCGCAGACAGGATGAGCCCCCCAGGAACAAAACGCGGTTTCCCACTACTGACTCATTCAGAACCGGTACTGCCAGATTGTTGGACCTTCAGCAGGATGAGCTGGGGGCCCCGCCGCAGCGTCACCGTCCCCCGGAGGCTTTCTGGGACTTCCAGCACTGAGGAGATGTCTGCGCATCCAGAGCAGTTGACCAGACTCTGCCTGAGAGATCCGGAGCTCCACCACTCATGGAAACCTGCAGAACATGGAGTTGGACATGATGGTCCTGAAGAACATGTACATGTGGAGAACCCGCGTCTGCGGAGATCCAGAGAACCTGCAGCTGCGTCTGCGGAGATCCAGAGAACCCGCAGCTGCGTCTGCGGAGATCCAGAGAACCCGCAGACGCAGCTGCAGGGATCCAGAGAACCTGCAGACGCAGCTGCAGGGACCCACAGAACCCGCAGACGCAGCTGCAGGGATCCAGAGAACCCGCAGACGCAGCTGCAGGGATCCACAGAACCCGCAGACGCAGCTGCAGGGATCCAGAGAACCTGCAGACGCAGCTGCAGGGATCCACAGAACCCGCAGCTGCGTCTGCGGACATCCAGAGAACCTGCAGACGCAGCTGCAGGGATCCAGAGAACCTGCAGACGCAGCTGCAGGGATCCACAGAACCCGCAGACGCAGCTGCAGGGATCCACAGAACCCGCAGACGCAGCTGCAGGGATCCAGAGAACCCGCAGACGCAGCTGCAGGGATCCAGAGAACCCGCAGACGCAGCTGCAGGGATCCACAGAACCCGCAGACGCAGCTGCAGGGATCCACAGAACCCGCAGACGCAGCTGCAGGGATCCACAGAACCCGCAGAAGCAGCTGCAGGGATCCACAGAACCCGCGTCTTACCCTGCAGGTTGTACTTCTTAGCGATGGGTAAGGACAGCAGACGGACGTGGCTGAGAGGAGAAGACCAGTTAGAACAACCCAGACCGACCAGGCCCAGTGGGGGGGGGCTCTGAGGGTAGGTGAAGGCCAGAACCACCAGGAGCAGGAGAACCACGGCCAGAACGACCTGCACACAGGTGCTCAACAGGTGAATCAGATCCTGGACTGAGGCTTATCGGGTGTTTGCAGGCGTGAAGCGATGATGTCATCATTGTTTGGAGGCGTGGCTGCTTTACCTTGATGGTGGCTCTCAGGATGGGGAACTGGGGGGGTTCTCTGCGGGGCTCATTGGTCTCCAGAACCTGCTTGATGAACTTCTCGATCTCCCTCTCAGACATGCCGTAGCGGTAGCCCGACTGCCGCAGGATGTCGATGCTCTCCGACAGTTTGTCGTAAATGCACGGCTCGCTCGTGGTCGTCCCCATGGCGCCGTTCTTCTCAGTGGACGTCCTCGCTCTTCAGCCGGATCATGGTGGGGCCTCACCTGTGGAGACCTCCAGAACCTTACAACCGGCTGTGGAGAACTCTGGGAGCCGTTCCTGTAGCAAACCTCTGTCCGAATAAAACAACCATGACTTCAAGTGGATGTCAGGTCCAGGTCTGTCCCAGTCCAGGTCTGTCCCAGTCCAGGTCTGTCCCAGTCCAGGTCTGTCCCGGTCCAGGTCTGCCCCGGTCCAGGTCTGCCCCGGTCCAGGTCTGCCCCGGTCCAGGTCTGCCCCGGTCCAGGTCTGTCCCGGTCCAGGTCTGCCCCGGTCCAGGTCTGTCCCGGTCCAGGTCTGCCCCGGTCCAGGTCTGCCCCGGTCCAGGTCTGCCAGTCTACCTGCCTCATGGAGGGCCAGAACCCCGGCAGGCAGGTAGATCTTCAGGACCAGGACTGAGCAGAACCAACATATCTGAGATAGAACCTTCGGGAGACACTAGAGAACCCGCCAGAACCCTGCTCCCTCCCTGTGAGGTTCTGTCCCCTTGGTCCAGCAGCAGGACCTCCTTCTGGAGGACCAACCTCTGTAGTATCAGACTGCGCGGGGAAGAGCAGCGTTACGCAACAAACGGAACCGAGTAACGCGTTACCAGTAACTCAAGAGCACAACTGCAACAAACCCAAAGCGAGTATTCACAGGACCCAAAGTAACGAAGTATTTCGCTACTTCCGTGCGCGACGTAAACACCGGAGCTCAGTCCCAACTGAGATGAGCTCATCTCTGCCAAGAGCATCGACTGAGTCCCGGAAGCGGCAGAAACTCTGACCTCAGAGGAAGATGTGCAGGTGTTCTGCGCGTGCCCATGTTTAAATCCGCTCCGAAAGGAAGATCTTCACGAGAGGAACCGCTGTTCTCTGCTCTGACGCGGCTGCGCCACTGTCCTCACTCTACGGCCGTCTGAGCGAACGAGCGGAGCAGCAGCGACGCCTGCTGGCGAGGAGGCGAAGTAACGGAGCATTACAGGCAGAGACAGGAGGAGGCTTAAACTGGGCTGCACACTGGAGTCCATGGAGGAGGTGAAGGACAGGAGGATGTTGGCTAAGCTATGGATAACCCCTCCCACCTGACCAGCTTCTTCAGCCCCAGACTGTTACCCCCACAGGGCAGGAAGGAGCTACTGCAGGACCCCCCCAGCCATTTGCCATTTTTAATGGTAATTTGACGTACTTTGAATTGAAAGATTTCCCACTTATCAGTGTAACATTTTAGGATTGAATCCGTTTTTCTTGTTTCTAATAACAGCACAGCAGAAAGCCTCATAGTGAGAAGTGAGGAATTACATTTCCAGAGGACTTTTGGATTTGAGAGCTGATGTTAAGTTCAATCAACAGTGATCAGTCAGGGGAGCTGCTGAGATGCTAACGTCTATTTTGTTTTGTAAAAGGTTATTTGAGGCTAGCCAGAAGTCAATCTGAGATTTTATAGATCCATTAGGTTTGAACCAAGAGAATGTTTGTCTGAGAGGATTTTTATTCCTCCAGGGGTCAGAAACATTAATATCAAGACAAAAGTCCCGTAAAGTTGGATTAATATGATGAGTACTGAACTTGGTGGTACTCTATCCAGCCATTCATCTAGAACCATGTTATGATCACCACCAATTACTACAGTATTTGTACAGTCCTTATGATTAAGAAGTTTGACATGTTTTGCTATTTCTGTTAATAATGACTTGTTTTGACTGGGAATATTATAACCATAGACGTTGCATAGGATCAGAAAACCATCATGTGTTTTAGGAACACAGATGAGCCAGTGGCCATCAGACATACGGGAAATACTCTGATGGACAGTTTTTAAAGAGCAAAGCAACGGAAGGTGTGTTTGTACCGCGACAGAACAGGATTTTTCATCCCCAGAACTGTTGGTCTGCTTTAACAGAATGAGTGGAATGCAGTGGAATGAGTGGAATGCAGTAGAATGCAGTGGAATGAGTGAAATGCAGTAGAATGCAGTGGAATGACTGGAAGGCAGTGGAATGCAGTAGAATGCAGTGGAATGAGTGAAATGCAGTAGAATGCAGTGGAATGACTGGAAGGCAGTGGAATGCAGTAGAATGCAGTGGAATGAGTGAAATGCAGTAGAATGCAGTGGAATGAGTGGAAGGCGGTGGAATGCAGTAGAATGCAGTGGAATGAGTGAAATGCAGTAGAATGAGTGGAATGCAGTGGAATGAGTGGAATGCAGTGGAATGAGTGGAATGCAGTGGAATGAGTGAAATGCAGTAGAATGCAGTGGAATGACTGGAAGGCAGTGGAATGCAGTAGAATGCAGTGGAATGCAGTGGAATGAGTGAAATGCAGTAGAATGAGTGGAAGGAAGTGGAATGCAGTGGAAGGCAGTGGAATGCAGTAGAATGCAGTGGAATGACTGGAAGGCAGTGGAATGCAGTAGAATGAGTGGAAGGCAGTGGAATGCAGTAGAATGCAGTGGCATGAGTGAAATGCAGTAGAATGAGTGGAAGGCAGTGGAATGCAGTGGAATGAGTGAAATGCAGTGGAATGAGTGGAATTAGTGGAATGAGTGGAAGTCAGTGGAATGCAGTGGCATGAGTGGGAGGCAGTGGAATGCAGTAGAATGCAGTGGAATGAGTGGAATTAGTGGAATGAGTGGAAGTCAGTGGAATGCAGTGGAATGAGTGGGAGGCAGTGGAATGCAGTGGAATGAGTGGAATGCAGTCGGCTTTTACATTCTTACAGGAACAGAGATTTTCTTTTGACATTGTCTCGTAAAAATTTAAGGAAACAAAGTTCAAATTAGACATGAAATACAAAAATAAAACAAAAATGAACACAAAGTGACTCGCTTGGCTACTTACTGAAGGTGACATAAGTGAGCGGCTGGACTTCAGATCCCAAACAAACAAACTAGACCTCAAACTGTTAGAAACATACTTTAGAGCTTTCAAGTTAACAACAACAGAGTTTCACTTTCCTCTGTGAACTTAAGGCGTGCAATAAAAGGAGCACATGAGGTTTATGCTTTAAACCACAAAGCATTTATCTTAATTAACTCCAAATGTGTGAAGAAGAATAAAAACTCTGGAGACAAACGGACTCCACTGGCGTACCCGATAGCAGACGTTCTGTCCCGCAGATCTGCTTTCTCCATTCTGGGCCATTTCTCTCCATTTCTGCAGAAATTCCCAGCTCTTTCCAAGCTCTGCATCTTTAGAAACCTTCCAGAAGACGTGGCGGTACGGCCTCATGCAGAACTGGAGGAGGATTCGGCGGTGCCTCCCGGTTTCTCTCCTCCCCAGGCGGTGTACTGTCTCCACAACCATTTCCAACAGCGAGGTGTGCTGCGGCGCGGTCTTTACCAGGACATCAGGACTTCTTTGTGGGGTTTTCCTGGCTTTTTTCTTTCAAGCCTTGTAGTTTCAGGTTCCAGCGCCGGCTCTAGCGCTCCATCTGCACCACCCTCTTTAAGTCATCTTCTCTCAGCAGAATGGTAAATAGCGTATACTTATAAAGCGCTTTCTACCCTCTTACGAAGGCCCAAAGCGCTTCACAGTCACAGCCCCATTCACACATGCACACACACATGCACACACACATGCACACACACATGCACACACACATGCACACACAGAAGCTCCTTTTTCCAGATTGTGCACTTTGGACTTTTACTTTTGTTGGAGACGTCCACCTGGTTAGGTGGAATGGAGGGTCTGGGGGGTGTAGACGGCGAGGATCCTTCCATGGCGTATTCGTGGTCACGTGTCGTCATCTCTGGGTTTTTGGATGCGGCGGTCGGCCTCCCCGATGCAGGCCTTTCCCGTGGCACTCTTATTTTCTAGGAGCTCTTAATATTCTTCTTTCTCTCTTTCCAGTGGCAAAAACAAGTTCAGTAGTTTGAAAAGGAGGTCAAAATGGATGTTTTAGGTTCAGACCGCCGTTGTCTGCACGGACCGCCATCTTAGCTCCCTGGTCCTGTGGTTTCTGTCATTTTTGTTTCCTCCAAAGGCTGTTGGTGTTGTTTTCATGAAGGTACGCAGGCTCCTCTGTTGTGTTACACTGCTGCACTGGACTGAATGTCCCTTTGCTGCTGCTGATCCAAGAATTTCCCATCATGGATCAACAAATCTCCTAAAATACATGCAGCACTTTCCAATTAAAAGAGAGAGAAACAGAGACCGGCTGGAACTTTCTGATGGCTGGTTTTCGGTCCCTTCAGGGTCTGGACAGCGCCCTCTTGTGGATCCTACAGGAACTTTGTGAAAGTCTTACATGATGCTCACATTTGGAGCGGAGGCCTTCAGCGATGAGAGGTCAGAGCGTGACCTCTGTTACGGAAGGGCACCGCCTCATGTTGAATAAATGAAATGAAGGCTCATTTGACACAATTAACATAAAATAAATAAAAGACTTAAGGGTAAAAATAAAACATTCATACAAGTAGCATAAACAAAAAAAGACTAAAACTACTGCTGACTGAAAATCCAAAACAACTCAAATATGTATTTTAATGATTAAAAAACATTTAAAGTTTCTTCACTGAAACATTTAAAAGACAAAAAAACTTTTATAACAGCTTTTAGGTTGCCAAAAAGGTGAGAAGGAAGTCCCGCCCCCTTTTCTGTTATTGTGCAACAGGATCCAAACAAGTAAAGCTGGCAGCGTTTACACGTGATTGACTAACCATTAAGAAATTAAAGCCATATTTTAATTCAGAAAACGTCTATAAATGTCTCAGCCTGACCACAATGACAAATTATAATATTAAAATAATATTACTTTGGGTTTCAAATTAAGTAAGAACTGATCTAGAAATGTCTGTGTTACTGAAACAGTCATCCATCATTTTCTAAACCTCTTCCTTCCCTCCTTTCGGGGTCACGGGGTTGCTGGAGCCTATCCGGTCCTTAGTCCGTTGGGGGCCACACGCTCACACATATTCACAGCTCGGGACAGTTCAGACTCATCGCAGCTCTGAATCCTGTTCATGGGCTGAAAGGAACCCAGAGAAAACCTGGAGAAGCCTGCAACCTCCAGAAAACAGCCGGGATTTGAACCGGGACCTAGAGGTGGGAGTGCTGACCACTGCGCCACCATGCAGCCGTTCCCTGTTATGTCAATCATTTCACCTCTATGGACTTTCCCGCTGTGACGGTGCCTGCAGGTGCGGCCTGACTTTACTTTGAAAGTCCAAACCGGACATGCTTGTTCAGTTTCGCGCCATTGACGGTGAACGTCTGTGAAGCTGACAGCGCCGCGCGGCTCTAGTAGGAAAGCGCTCGTGCTCAGCTGGTCTTCAGGGACTGGATTCTGAAGTAAACGAAATAAACCTTCGTGTTCTCTCGGCTCGGACCGGAAGTGGTCGTCGGTGCCTCGGTCCCGCTCCGCGCGCCTGTGTTAACGGAGCCCCGCAGCCTCCGGCTGAAGCCCGTCCTCAGGTCAGATGCTGTCCCCGGGCAGGAGCGCCTCCTCTCGGCTGCTGAGGCCCGCCTCGTGGCTCTCTTTCCGGCGGAGCTCCGAGCGCGCGGCCGCCGGGTTCCCGCAGAGAGGTAACGGCTCGCCGCGCGGCAGCTAGCACGAGCTAATCCCGACATGACGCACTTTTTAGCGGGGACCTTCAGACTGGGGTGGGGGTGTGGGGGTTACGGTCGGTACCGGGTAATAATACAGCCTTTGCTGTTATTGGGTGCCGTTTTCCCGCTCCTACCGGAACAGGGTTCCGACTGTTCTGGAAAGTTCTGCGTGTGAAGAAGGAACTTTTCTGCTGACTCACTCAGCTTCGTCTTCTGGGTTTTTCTGCTGCAGAGCTGATCAAGAAGCATGAACTGGGGAAGGACGAGCTCCGCCCCCTCTACATGGACTTCCAGGCCACCACCCCCATGGTAAGGGCCCCTTCTCTGCCCGTCAGCCGCGGGGGAACCAGGATGGAGGGAGAACCTTTGTTGACATCCTGTTGCGTCATCAGCTCCCCACATTTTTCCCATCATCCTCTGCTGACCTTGACATTCCTGCGTCCCCATCATCAGCGTGTGGTTGTTTGTCTCCGTTTCCTGTCATGTGGAGACTTTCTCTCCGGTTTAGGACCCCCGGGTGCTGGACGCCATGCTGCCCTACCAGGTGAACTATTACGGCAACCCTCACTCCAGGACGCACGCCTACGGCTGGGAGAGCGAGACCGCCATGGAGAACGCCAGACAGGTAGAGATGCTCTCACGGTCACGGCAGGTCAGAACCTCACAGTCCGGTGCAGTCGGATCAGAACGGTCTTTGGTTTCTGCTGTTAGCACAAAGCTGAACCTCTGAGACGAGACAAACAGACGTTAGCTGGCGCGGTTCTGCAGAAGCCCGCTGGACTCGGAGCAGTTTGGCACGCCGCCTCCAGGTGGCGCTCCACTGTCTTAGTGCTAAAGTAGAGTTTTCTCTCTGCCCGTGTTTGGTGAGTGTTAAAAGTGTAGAGACGGAATGAATCCTCGCCACAGGAGCCACGCCTCCTCATCTGGGTCGGGTCAGCAGAATGTCTGGACTAAACGGACCTGCTGCGTTCTGCTGACTCTGCACTTTCCCCGAGCAGCAGGTGGCTGACCTGATCGGAGCCGACCCCCGAGAAATCGTCTTCACCAGCGGAGCCACAGAGTCCAACAACATGGCCATCAAGGTTCCCTCTGCCGCTCCGTCCTCTATGCATGTTCTGCCACGGAACCGGACTGTGGTTTCATCTGCTGCCTCACCTGCAGGGTGTGGCCCGGTTCTACCAAGCCAAGAAGCGCCATGTCATCACCACGCAGACCGAGCACAAATGTGTCCTGGACTCCTGTCGGGTTCTGGAGGCCGAAGGATTCAGCATCACTTACCTGCCGGTCCAGAAGAACGGCCTGCTGGACTTGGAGGTTCACGAGCAGAAAGCTGGGAGGAGGAGGGTTGGTCTCCACGGACGGGTTCCTCAACACGCATGTCTCTGTTCTGCAGATGCTGAAGGCCTGCATCCGCCCCGACACCTGTCTGGTGTCCGTGATGACCATCAACAATGAGATCGGAGTCAAGCAGCCCATCAAGGACATTGGTAACCATGGCAACAGCCGTGTGGTGACGTGACGGCTGTTCTGAACCATCTGAAGGTCTGCTCAATCGCTCACAGGGCAGATCTGCCGCTCCAAAGGCGTCTTCCTCCACACCGATGCCGCCCAGGCTGTCGGGAAGATTCCCGTCGACGTCAACGACTGGAAGGTGGATCTGATGTCCATCAGTGCTCACAAGATCTACGGACCCAAAGGTTTGTCCTTTAGGAGAGACTCCTGAAACCGTCTAGGTTGGGGGGTCAGAACCCCAGGAACTGGTTCGGTGGGGATCAGGTTAGGTTTCACGCTGCTGGTGCTGGTCCGGATGTCTGCAGCACAGAAGCACACCTTCATGGACCTCATCCGCAAAGAATAGATAGGGTCTTGGTTCTGGAGGAGGTCTGGGTCCTGGAGGAGGTCTGGGTCCTGGAGGAGGTCTGGGTCCTGGAGGAGGTCTGAGTTCTGGAGGAGGTCTGGGTTCTGGAAGAGGTCTGGGTCCTGGAGGAGGTCTGGGTTCTGGAGGAGGTCTGGGTCCTGGAAGAGGTCTGGGTCCTGGAGGAGGTCTGGGTCCTGGAGGAGGTCTGGGTCCTGGAGGAGGTCTGGGTCCTGGAGGAGGTCTGGGTCCGGGAGGAGGTCTGAGTTCTGGAGGAGGTCTGGGTCCGGGAGGAGGTCTGGGTCCTGGAAGAGGTCTGGGTTCTGGAGGAGGTCTGGGTCCTGGAAGAGGTCTGGGTCCGGGAGGAGGTCTGGGTCCTGGAGGAGGTCTGGGTTCTGGAGGAGGTCTGGGTCCTGGAGGAGGTCTGGGTCCTGGAGGAGGTCTGGGTCCGGGAGGAGGTCTGGGTCCTGGAAGAGGTCTGGGTCCTGGAAGAGGTCTGGGTCCTGGAAGAGGTTTGGGTCCGGGAGGAGGTCTGGGTCCGGGAGGAGGTCTGGGTCCTGGAGGAGGTCTGGGTCCGGGAGGAGGTCTGAGTTCTGGAGGAGGTCTGGGTCCGGGAGGAGGTCTGGGTCCGGGAGGAGGTCTGGGTCCTGGAAGAGGTCTGGGTCCGGGAGGAGGTCTGGGTCCTGGAGGAGGTCTGAGTTCTGGAGGAGGTCTGGGTTCTGGAGGAGGTCTGGGTCCTGGAAGAGGTCTGGGTCCTGGAGGAGGTCTGGGTCCTGGAGGAGGTCTGGGTCCTGGAGGAGGTCTGGGTCCTGGAGGAGGTCTGGGTCCTGGAGGAGGTCTGGGTCCTGGAGGAGGTCTGGGTCCTGGAGGAGGTCTGGGTCCTACAGAACAGAAATAAGCTCCTCCTCCTTCTGCTTGTGTGTCCAGGAGTTGGCGCCCTGTATGTGCGCCGGCGGCCTCGCGTCCGTTTGGAGCCGCTGCAGAATGGGGGCGGGCAGGAGAGGGGGCTTCGTTCTGGCACCGTCCCGACGCCGCTGGCCGTGGGTCTGGGGGCCGCCTGCAGCATCGCCAGAACCGAGATGGAGGTAAAGGAACGGACAGAACGATGGAGAAACAGGTGGAGACGACAAACCTGAGTGTGTGTGTGTGTGCTTTTGTGTGTGTGTGTGTGTGTGTGTGTGTGTGTGTGTGTGTGTGTGTGTGTAGTATGACCAACACAGAGTCTCCATGCTGGCTGATCGTCTGGTCCAGAAGATGCTGTCACAGATCCCTGATGTGGTGCTGAATGGAGATCCGGAGCAGCGTTACCCCGGTAACCTGACCTTGGTGTGCTGTTTGGAGGTTCCCCTGGTTCCTCATCAGGGTTCTCAGACGTGTCCTCTGGTTCTGCAGGCTGCATCAACCTGTCGTTTGCTTATGTGGAGGGAGAGAGTCTGCTGATGGCTCTGAAGGACGTGGCTCTGTCCTCTGGAAGGTCAGCCTGAAGTTCTGGAGAACCTGCAGCTGTTCTCTTCCTGCTTCAACCCTGTGTTTCTGTGCAGCGCCTGCACCTCAGCGTCTCTGGAGCCGTCCTACGTCCTCAGAGCCATCGGAACCGATGAAGACCTGGCGCACTCCTCCATCAGGTAGGGCTTAGTCCTTCAGGGCGGGGCTCAGTCCTTAGTCCGTCAGGGCGGGGCTTAGTCCTTCAGGGCGGGGCTTAGTCCTTCAGGGCGGGGCTCTGTCCTTCAGGGCGGGGCTCAGTCCTGAGTCATTCAGGGCGGGGCTTAGTCCTCAGGGCGGGGCTTAGTCCTTCAGGGCGGGGGCTTAGTCATTCCGGGCGGGCTTCAAGTACTGTAGTCATTCAGGGCGGGGCTTAGTCCTTCGGGGCGGGGCTCAGTCCTTCAGGGCGGGGTTAGTCATTCAGGGCGGGGCTTAGTCATTCAGGGCGGGGCTTAGTCCTTCAGGGCGGGGCTCAGTCCTTAGTCCTTCAGGGCGGGGCTCAGTCCTTATTCCTTCAGGGCGGGGCTTAGTCCTTCAGGGCGGGGCTTAGTCCTTCAGGGCGGGGCTTAGTCCTTCAGGGCGGGGCTCAGTCCTTAGTCCTTCAGGGCGGGGCTTAGTCCTTCAGGGCGGGGCTCAGTCCTTCAGGGCGGGGCTCAGTCCTTCAGGACAGGGTTAGTCCTTCAGGGCGGGGCTTAGTCATTTTGGGCGGGGCTTAGTCCTTCAGGGCGGGGCTTAGTCCTTCAGGGCGGGGCTTATTCCTTCAGGGCAGGGCTCAGTCCTTAGTCCGTCAGGGCGGAGCTTAGTCCTTCAGGGCGGGGCTTAGTCCTTCAGGGCGGGGCTCAGTCCTTCAGGGCGGGACTTAGTCATTCAGGGCGGGGCTTAGTCATTTAGGGCGGGGCTTAGTCCTTCAGGGCGGGGCTTAGTCCTTCAGGGCGGGGCTTATTCCTTCAGGGCGGGGCTCAGTCCTTAGTCCGTCAGGGCGGGGCTTAGTCCTTCAGGGCGGGGCTCAGTCCTTCAGGGCGGGGCTTAGTCCTTCAGGGCGGGGCTTATTCCTTCAGGGCGGGGCTCAGTCCTTCAGGGCGGGGGTTAGTCTTCCAGCTTATCGCCGGTCTGTCTGTGACCCCCCCTATGGCGGCCTTCAGCCGATGTTGTCGTGCTGTGTTTGCAGGTTTGGTATCGGGCGTTTCACCACGGAGGAGGAGGTGGACTACACGGCAGACAAATGCATCCAGCAGGTCCGCAGACTCCGAGAGATGAGGTGGGTTCAGCTACGTTTCTTCTCAACGGAGGAACTTTAGAAAGTCTTAATCGCCATGGAAACGTCGTCCGGCGGGAACGTCTCCAGACGTCATGGCGTGGAACTGCCTGTCCCTGGTGGATCTGGAGGCGGTCCTTTCCTGCCGCTGCCCCCTGACCTCTGCGCTCTTGTCTTCCAGTCCTCTGTGGGAGATGGTTCAGGAGGGTGTCGACCTCAAGAGCATCAAGTGGACGCAGCACTAGCCCCTCCCACTCCAGCAGTGGACAAGCTTCAAACAAACACGCACAAACTTCCTGTCCCACTTGAAGTCTGATTAGTCATGCCCCCCCCCCCCCCTTTGGTGCCCAGAACTTAGAAGGACTCTGTCTGCCCCCCCACCCCCACTGGCTGGACCAAGTTGTAACCGCCACAGCGCTGTGGGACCTGGTGCCTCTTGTTGTGTCGCGTCTCTTAACTGAGGTTTTGTTTTTTTTGGGGGGGGGGTCTGAAATAATTAGTGCTGAAAACAAAGGAAATCTGCTCGACTCGTGGCTCCTCTTTCTTCACACCGTTCCTAAAATCAGAGCCGTCTTCCAGAGCTCCCAGTGAGACGTGTGACGGACGCCGCTGTCAGCTGATGGCCACATCCCATCAGCCCCGCCCACATGAATGGCTGTTAAAGCAGCCCTGCATGTGGGCGGGGTTCTGACGGCGTGGCGTCCGCTCCCCCACAGCCCTTTCTCCTTGACTTGTATGATGACGGTGCCAGCTGCCATCTACACCAACGTTCTAACAACATTTTATTTGGGGGGGGGTTCCACCTGAGGGATTCAAACCCTTGGTTCAAGAACGGTGAGGTATCAAGGTATGGGGCGTCGGCCGTTGGTGGCCCCCTCAGTGGACACATGATCCAACAACGTGCTGGCTGGACCCCCCACCCAGAAAGCAGCACCCTGATCAAGCAGGTCGGTCTCCACAGATTCCCCCAAACACGGACCCCCGTTTCAGTCCAACCGGAGCGACAGTCGCTATTCTGGAGGAACCTGATAGAGACCCCCTCCCATGAAAATGCGGGTTTTCTAACATGATGATGGAGATCAGACCTGCATGAGCAGATGAGAAATGCCTTTTGTAACGTAAAAACACAGGGGGGGGGGCAGGACGCTCTGCTCCAACGTCCCGCCTCAAACCTGTGCAGACACTGTCCTGGAAGGACAGGATTTGGGGTTTGGTGTGAAAACGGCGTCCTGACGCGGCGTCGGACTGCAGCAAGGCTGTGGGGTCGTTCCTCTCATTCTGTGTTTTTCTTTGAACGGTAAACCGTTAACCATCCCAGAGCGACGGGTCTGAACTCTACGGGGGGCGCTGTGGCCTCCCCACACTTCAGAACCTTTAGAACGTAACCCCTGTGCTGTCCCAGTGTCACCAGTCGCTGGTTAATGTGGCGTCACACCTCCCTTTGTTCTGGTCATAAACAATACTTGGTATGACCCCGCCCACTCCAGCTCAAACAAACCAAAATGGAAGCTTTAACGGTGAATCCCCAAAGTATCTCCTAAACCACCAATCCCTTTAGATCATCACAAGTTAGAAACGCATATTGCTGTATAAAATAATAATGTCCAGTAAAAAAATCAGTGAGGACGGTCTGACCTCAACCTTCTCTAAAGATTTAAATAAAGTTCCTATTTGAAGCTTTGAGGATGAAGAGCATCATTAAACCTATAGAGGATGAAGAGCATCATTAAACCTATAGAGGATGAAGAGCAGCATTAAACCTATAGAGGAGTTTTGAGTTTTAAAACGTCAGTTTACTGAAGGATCACAGAGAAAGAGAAAAACAACAATCACTCACATAAAGGAGTAAACACAGTTCCCCGTTCGACACACGACATGGACCATTGTCAAAGCACCAGATGTTTCTAAACGGGACAAACGGTCCAACAGTCTGAAGGAGAATCCCAGCCTGGACGGACGTTGCAGCACCAGATCCGAACTGCATCAGCCGGAGGTTCGCCCGCTATTTTGGGCTTCCTGCTGACGGGAATCGCAAGTTTCTCTTCAGCAACAATAAAGTTAAGCAGTTGCCGCTTTTCTTTGTCTTTCTTCTTGTTCCCGGACCCATAAATAAAACAAACGGAAAATGTCACATTAAAAAGATAAATACAGATGTTAAGAGTGAAGAGACCTGAAAGCCTCTCACTCACTAAAACATGACAAATGGTTTCCCTCAGACCACAGAATGGGCAGCAGTCAGAAACGGGGGGGTTAGAACAGAGATGACAGAGTTTGCAGCATCAGCACCATAAAGCTCCGCCATGGAGGTCTCCAGTCCTCTTCCGTGTGGGAGCCTTAAGGAACTCTCCAACGCGGTCCGTCCTCACCTCCACTCAGCCTGTCAGTCCACGCACGGGGAAGGCGGGTCTGTTCCTTAGTCTTGTTGAAAACCTTCAAACAGTTTGTGTACAATGTCCTTCTGTCCGCGCAGTGCAGAGTCAGGCCGTTGGGATGGCAGGGACGAAGCGGCTGTCCGGTAACGGTAAGTCCACCCAGATCAGGGCTCAGCCACACCTCCGGTTCATCACGGACGACAGCAGTGATCAGCCAGTCCCCTCTCCCTCTCACCCAGCCTGTCCCTCCAGCGGTCCGGGACATAAAGTACACGTTTGATCGTTAAGTACAGTAAAAGAATTGAAAAACATTAAGAAAACATCTGTGGACGTTAGACTCAGAGTCATTCGGTAGCCAAGAGCGTCTGGATGTCGGAGATGTCCCGCCTCCCCTCCCTTTGACTGACATGACACTGATTTTACGTGTCGACAAGTTTTAGAATCAAAACCGAAATAAAAGCGCGACTCAAAAAAACCATTTCAGAATGATGAGAAAACAAATACTGACAAATAGGATTGTGCTTCGGGTGAGAGCGTTTGGTTGCAAACTGTGGGTTTTGGTTCTCAATGTATGCATTTTGATTTGCAGATTTTGGGTTTTGATTCGCGGTTTTACGGTTTTGATGCACAACACTTTAGGCGCTGAATTGACACCATACAACCTCCATCCTCACACGTCCACAGTGGGAACAAAAATGTTTCTCAGATTTACAGAAGAACAGCTGTGATTTCACATTCACAGAATATTCTAGAGTTATTAAAGGAATTTCTACAGAGAATCAGAGCAAGAGTACAACATTCATCAATTGAACCTCGACCTCCACAACTATTCGTGGATAATGTCTGTCTTACAGATAAAACAGCTCAATTATTTCCCTTCCTGAAAATCTGTCTCAAGTTTTTTCAGAAACAGACACTTCTCACATTATCAGAATCAGAAATACTTTATTGATCCCAGACGTGGGAAATTTGATCGTTACCATAGCAACTGACAGGGGAAAAAAGACTAAGAATACAAAACAGATGAGATTTTCTTTAGTTTTTCCTCCAAACATGAAACAGGTCCACTTTAAAACACTTAACGACATCTATCCATGTAAGGAATTTGTTGTTCAAATGTTCTGGAATTATTTATATAGATGGTTTTCATCAAAAAACTCAATCCCTACATTTTCATACTTTAACATTGAATTTGGGTGTATCAAAAAGATCAGTTTATTTTTAATAATTTTGTTATTTTAGGTAAAAAAAATGTATTCATGAATGCCGTTTGAAAGAGAAGCCACATTTTTTGTATTTCAAAAACGATGTGCTTTTTATAAATCCCTCCAAAAAACACATGAAAAGAAAGCTATACAACTCTTGAACTGTTTATTAATTAATGATTAATGCCTTTGTTTCTTTTTATTTTATTTCCATTTTTGTTTATTGCTAGTTTTAGCTTGATATTATGTCTTTGTTTTATTTATTTTTTATTACGTATTACTCTATTATCTTATATTATTTATATTGTTTTAATCTGCTGCTTAGACTCTGTTCTAGTTTTCTATTTTTAACCCTGTACTGTCTTATGTTATTGGATTTGAATGTTTCAAATGGAAAAAATGCTGTGTACTTTAGAATTTTGTCAATAAAAAAAAAATCGGAACCTTTCGTGTCATCCCGTTTGTTATCGCGAGGTTTGTGCCGACATTTCGTGCAGTGGGCGCCTGCAGAGAGGAAGAGAAGACGGCAGTGTTTGCATTAATCCTCAGTGTAAAAACTGACAAATTTCTCGGTAAGAATCCACCAGAGAGAGGCTGCTTCCTTAGAGTTTCTCGCTGTAGTCGAATGCGGCCGGATGTGTGGAAGCGCACTTCCGGTTCGCAGATTTCTTTCTAAACACTAACACACAAAGCAGATCGAGCTAGCTAGCTAGGGCCTAGGCCGCTTTCGGAACCAGGCCCGCTGTGCGTGGATTTTCTGTCGGTTAGTAAGTTGTGGATTTTATTGAATCGTCAAGGGTTCGGGTCGACGATCTGAGCGAAGTTCTAAAAAGGTCTTGGTGATGCTCGGTTCAGTCAGAAAACGGATGTTAGTAGCTAACGATCATCATCCAACATTCGTGGTTTTTATTTGTGCAGCTGGTGATCTTTTTTTTCTGTAAAACACGGGGAGAGAAAGTTATAACGACGTTATGGCCCCTCCCCCCGCGGGCTGCCTGCAGGGACCCCCCCTCCGGGTCAGAGCAGAGATGCTAGCATCCATCAGGCGGGGATGCTTGAATATGAACAACAGCCGCTAATTTACCGGAAGGCACCGCCTTTGTCAAGGCGGGAAACTGCTGTGTTTACATCCCCGTTTATGTCTGTGGAAAGAAGACGTCTGACAGAGACTATGGAGAAAGATGTAACGCTAGCTATGCCACGTGACAAACTGCTAGGTTGTGAAAGTTTAGCTCACTTTTCCCTCGGAGTAGATTATTTATATTTATATGTTGACCATCCGGGTCCTGGAGTTAGCTAGCATGTTGTGGACGCTAAAGGTTTGTAGCTGTAGCTTGTGTTATCATCACCAAAGCTCCTCCAGAGTGAAGGAGCGCGTGCCAGTGGACTCGTGCAGGTGGGACATGTTAACCCGGACCGGGGGAGTCGCTGGGGAAGGGCCCTCCGCAGACTGGACCGGGTTGGGGTTGCAGAGTCTGTCCAGGCTGAGCTGGAGTCCTTCTGTGCCGGCAGGGTCGTGTCCGTCTATTGGCCGTGTGGCTCAGGTGGACTCAGGTGTTGGAAGAGACTCCACACGTCATGGGTGTTTCAGCTGAGGCCATGTTGGGCTGCAGCTTCTGTGGTTCCTCAGTTCTGGATGAGTTTTTCCTTGATGGCCTCTGGTTGTTCTGGTTGTCTTTGGACTTGACCTCTCCTGAAGGTGCAACTTCATGAGAATCCTGCTTCCTGTCTGTGGCTGCCAGTTAGTTTTTATCTGACTTCAGGTTTGACCATAATGTTTATTTTGGGGGTCGTTTTGCAGGTTTGATACCCGGGTTTCAGCACAGGTGAAGTGCAGAGACGTCACCTGGAGGTCATCCTTTCTGAGCTTTAGGGCGCTCCTCTGACTGGTGTCTGGTTAAAATGTGTTGACCGTGGATCTGAGCTGGTCTGATCTGCTGCACTGACTGGAGACTTTAGGGGGCGGAGCTGGGAGGCTTTACCTGCTGTGACTCAGGTGTTTTCATGAGCTAACAGTTGCTCTTGGCATTGCTGCGTTGTTCTCCTCAGCTGCTGCCGCCTCTGGGCTGTTGTCAGCGGCTGCAGACGCTGCGGTTTGCATCAAGCTAATGTTGCTTCTGACATGATGCTAATGTTTGTGTGATCCTGATGCTGCTGTTCGCGTTGATCTTCTCTGTTTGATGCTGTTCTGAGACTGTTCACATGCTGTTTGTGTTGTGGGGTTTGAAAAGCACTGTGCTGAGCGGCTGATGGTGGATCCTGGGGGGGGGGTTGCAGGCTGCTTGCTGCAGGGTTGGCTTTCTGGAGGCAGCACTTTCCCTTCATCATCATGGCTGCTTGTTTTAAAGAGTTGGGGTTCATTGGATCTCTTTAGATCTCTGTGGTTCTTGATGATGTGGCTTCCTGCTGGAAGTGTGATGCTTGATTTCCGGATTCTGATTCCACGGATGAGTTCAGCTCCTGTTTAGAGAGGAGGTGGTGTTGTTGCCGCTCGGTCACACAGACATTCGCAGGAGCTGCATGTTGGAGCAGTTCCAGCAGCTGCTCCAACACACCAGGAAATCCAGACCCACGTTGAAGCTGAGGACCTGATGTGTGAACATGTTTTGAATGGGATTGTTTGTCTTTCTGACCTTTCCAGCAGGTGTCAGTGTCCTGCAGAAACCTGCTTCTCAGTCAAACTGCTTAGTTACTTGGTGAGTTTCAAGTTGCATGAGATTTATGAAGGTTCACTGTTGCACAAAATGTTTTGCATTTCATAAAATGTGAATCTCTAAACTACAAACATTTTTTTTCCTGCAACCCCCCCTCCATTCCATCTACCTGCCAACGTATAAAAAGGAGGGGGGGGGGCTTCAGATCTCGGTTGTTGCCTTAAAGTTTACATCAGCTGATGAGGCGTCTACTTTAGCTTGTTGATTTCTAAAAAGCTTTTTTCTTTTCCTTGTCTTCTCTTTCTGTTTTGACCCCCCAGCCCCCGATCCAACAGGATTGCCATTTTTCAGCTAAATGTGATCAGCTGTGTATTTTAGCATTCCATCAACATTCTAGTGTTTGCAATAAATCCAAGTGCATGAATCTTTAGACGATGGTTTTGACCAAACGTCATGAAACGCTGCGTTTGAACCAGCAACAGCCTGATGCTTTTCTCATGATGTGTTTGCTGAATCTCATTGATTGTATCTGATAACTGGACTGAGTGACTCCTCCCCCCTGGCGTTCCAAACAGGAGGTGGCTCCAAGAAACCCAAATCCCATAGACTTTCATAGAGAAACAAACTGCGGTTGCCCAGTCGTTCTATTGGTCAGAAGAACCGTTCTGGATCTCATATCCTATTTTAACATCTTCTTGATAATTCCTAATTTGTTTTGTTTCTTCTGTTGTCCAAGTTATTAAAGTTAAAAGGTAAACTGACCAATCACACGTCAATATTTAAGTAGGGGGAGCCTTCTGGCCCCACGTTTAATGTTGAAAACGTTTGACAGATTTGGTGTAGCCCGCTTTCCAGGAGTAGGGGTGTGGCCTTCCAACAAGCTCACTCCTGATTGGGGACTGGTTGCCATCATTGACTGAGACGACTCTAAACAGTTACTGCATTCTGACGATGTCTGGCTCCAACATGGCGGCGTCCGTATCCCGAAAAAAATGCGACTGAATTGATTTCATTTTGGAGCTGGAAATGAACCGTCTGGATGACGTCACACTCAGCCAGTCCAGTTGTCTAATACAGTCGATGGTTCAGCTTCAAAGAAAGTCCCTAACAAGCTCCGCCCCCATCAGGTGACTGTTCAGTGTGAAAACTGTAAAGAGGCATGAATCTGAGAGCAAAGGTTGGCATAAAACCTGGTGAAGGATGTGAATCCACAGTTTTGTGTGCAGAGTCTGACCAGCCTTTCAAACCGTTTCAGCTTTGTTTTCTCAATGTCAAGATGCTTAATGGAGTTCAGTTGCTGATAGGTCACCTATTGCATGTTTCATTCAGCACATTTAAATTGCAGCAACTTTCCCTTTTAGCTTCATCTGCTCCACCTTTTCTGTTTCTTATGAAGATCGTAGCAGGAGGAGACGATCCGTAATCATGTGACAGGTTTGCTGGGAGTTTCCGTGTAGTTTTTGGGAGGATTGCTGACGACCCGCCTGCTGTTGTCAGATACCCCAGGATGTTGTGGACACCAACGTCATTAACGTTTTCTCCAATGTTTTGTGACGTGACGACGCGCAGCTAATTTGCTGAGTCATGCTGACATCTAAACTATGGTCTACACTGACTGATGCACATGACCAGAGTTGGTCTCCAATGTTTTCTTCATTTGAACAAGTTTGTTGATTTATTTGTAAGAATTGGTTTCACTTAGAAAATGTGAATTTATGAAGTGTTTTTCAGCTTTTATTGTGTTTATCAGCACCAGGGTGGAGTCCCTGTGGTTCAGTTACTCCTCTTTGGACTAACAAGTTAGCGACTGTTTAGCTGAGTCAGCGCTGCCGTGTCTCCTGCTGTTTGTCTGATGGCGGTGTTGCTTTCTCCCCAGGTTAGCGCTGTTGTTTAGCAGTCAGTATGGCGGTAGTCATCCGGCTGCAGGGTCTGCCCATAGTGGCTGGAACCATGGACATCAGACACTTCTTCTCTGGCCTCACCATTCCCGATGGGGGAGTGCACATCGTGGGGGGTGAGCACGGGGAAGCCTTCATCGTCTTTGCCACCGATGAGGACGCTCGTCTAGGAATGATGCGAACAGGGGGGTCCATTAAAGGCTCAAAGGTGTCGTTGCTGCTGAGTAGCAAAACCGAAATGCAAAACATGATTGAGTTCAGCCGCCGCAGGTTTGAGGCCGGGGCCGGCGCCGTGGACATGGCCCCGCCCGCAGCTGTGAACACTAACAGACAGGCGGGGGCAGCTTCCCTGCCTCCAGTACAGTCTGGAGTTGGGGGGAGACCCAGCAGCCATGGAAACCAGGGTTTCACGCCAGCCTCGGCAACGACAGCCAGCTCGTCTCTAGAACCGCAGACCAACAAGGCGGCGACCAGCATGGCCGGCGCCATGCCCAGCTTTCCCAACAGCTACAGCTCTGCGCCCACAATGACCACGTCTCTGCCATCGCTCAATGCTGGACTCCCACCCATTCCTCCTCTGCCCAACATGCCCTCCATGCCCCCCATGTCCACACTGTCAACCATCTCAGTCCCTCCTCCTGTGTCCGCCCTCCCGCCTGTCCCCACTGTTTCCCCGTTATCCCAAGGACCGCCTGTGCCACCAATGTCTCACATCCCTCAAATGACCTCCATGCCCCCCTTCAACCCCGCCCTGCCTCCCCCAGCAGCGCTGGGCTCTGGTCTCCCCCTGGGAGCCCCCAACCCCATGCTGTTCAACCCCCTGTCCTCTCTGGCCTCTTTGGGGCTTCAGGCCCAAATGAAGGCCGCAGCCACAGGCGCGGCCAATGCTGACAACTTATTTGTTCTCCTGCAGAACCTCCCATTTTCATGCTCAGATATGGAAGTGAGGGACTTCTTTCGGGGCCTGGGGGTAGAGGGGGTGCGCCTGCTGAGGGATGGGCAGGGCCGACCCAACGGTAGGGCCCTAGTCAAGTTCTTCTCTCCCCAGGACAGTTTTGAAGCTTTGAAGCGGGGGGGTGGGATGATGGGCCAAAGGTTCATTGAGATCACCCCCGGCTCGGAGCGTCAGTGGGTGGGCTTAAGCGACAGCCACGCCCCTTACACTAGCACCAAATCAAACAACACAGTGGAGCTCCAGGGTCACCAGCACAGGGGGGGTAGCACCCCTGGAGGGCGAGATCAGCGAGAAAGGTCGCGGTCCCCTCACAGACAGGAGTACTGTGTCTACTTGAAAGGTCTGCCCTACGAGGCCGACAAAAGGCAGATAAAAGAATTCTTTAAAAATGTGGCTGTTGTAGAAGAAAGCATCTTCATCGCTTACGGCCCAAACGGGCGCGCCACCGGAGAGGGCTTCCTGGAGTTCAAGTCTGAGGAGGACTTCAAGAGCGCTCTGGGAGCCCACATGCAGTACATGGGCTCCCGTTTCATCCAGGTTCACCCGATCAGCCGGAAGGGAATGCACGAAAAGATCGAGGCTATCCGCAAACGTGATGCCGTGCACGGTGATGGCAAGAACCAGGATGGAATGAAAATGCCACGCAACTGCGCCCACATAACCAACATTCCCTACAACATCTCCAAGAAGGATGTCCGCAGCTTCCTGGAGGGTGTGGGCATCTACGAGGAGTCTCTGAAGGTTCTCACAGACAGCCAGGGCAACGGTTTGGGGCAAGCCATCTTTCAGCTGCGCACTGAGGAAGACGCGCGCAAAGTCGAGAGGCTACACCGGCAAAAACTCAATGGCCGCGACGCCTTTGTTCATCTCGTCACCTTTGAACAAATGAGGGAAATTGAAAGAAACCCCCCACCTCAAAATAAGAGGGGCCAGCGTAACCAAAACCAGCAGAATCAAAATCCGAGCCAGGCCCAGCAGCCGCAGCCCATTCCACAGCAGCCGCAGATCAATCCCTTCACTGGGATCGCCGGCGAGGACTTCAGCTTCCTTAGGAATACCATGGGGAACCTGAACAACCCCATGGGTTCCTTCGTGGCTCCATTCTCCGCTCCGGGAAATGGACTGACGGGCCCTCCTCCTCTCCCCCCCCTAGGTGCGGGCCTGGGGGACGTCAGTCTAGGAATGGCGCCACCTCTGGTCGCAGGAATTCCTGGAGCACCGATCTTGGAGCCTCCTGGGATTCGGCCCGGAGCGGCAGCAGGAGCACCGTTTAGTCAGGATGGGCTGAGAGGCTTGTTGCCATTTGAAAATACAAACAGAAAAGGAGGTGGAGGAGGTCAGAACCGAGGAGGAGCAGCCAGCAACAACCAGGTGCGTCCGGTGGGAGCAGCTGCTGGTGGACAGCCGGTGTTCACCCCAGGAGCTGAAGGTATACGCAACCAGCCGACCGCTGGACCTCCCACCCACCCCACCGGCCAGCGCGGTGCTGCCGGGCCCACCGTAGTGAAGCTTCAGAACATGCCGTTCACTGTAACTGTGGATGAGATCCTGGACTTCTTCTACGGCTACCAGGTGCTGCAAGGCTCAGTCTGCCTGCAGTACAGCGACAAAGGCCTGCCTACGGGGGAGGCCATGGTGGCCTTCCAGAGCCACGAGGAGGCCTCTGCTGCGGTTCTGGACCTCAATGATAGACCCATCGGAGCACGCAAGGTCAAGATAAGCCTGGGTTAAGGCCGTCTGCCCAGATCAAACCAGAATCAACCACACAAACGAGAAGGTCCTCTAAGACTTCACCGGTGGAGATTTCAGCAGGTGCGCCGCTCCACCTCCACAAAGACTGTAAGCAGACCCTTCTTAAAGACTGATGATGATGATGATGATGATGATGATGCTGTGCATACGCTTTTCTCCAGTTTCCATGTTGTTGCAACTTTTTGTCTCTTTATCCACTCTGACCCGGTTTGTTGCTATGGTAACATGACTGTCATCAGGCTTACATATGCTGTGCTGCTGCGGTTTGAACTGTTCATCCTCTGATGCTATGATAACACCATAACGTGCTGTGTTGCCATGGTAACGGACAGAAATCCACAGCATGTTGCCTGTGATGAAATGTTTCTTGTTTTGATTGCGATGCTGTTCGTCTATACATTGTCGCCTCATTAAAGTGCGGTGTGGCTGTTAAGAGACCTGCTGTTGTGGTCGAGCCGTTACATTTCCTGTTTCTCTGGATCTCTCTGAAGAACCGCGGTTCCGCCCCGATGGCATGTCTGTGTGGAAGCGGCTCCACCCGGCGGGGAAGGTTCCCTGAACTGCTGGGTGGAGGATGTGGGGCGCACAGATGGCTGAGTACTGTTTCATTTTCTGAAGTGGAGCTGCTGAATCATTCCATCACGTTTGATGATGATGAACCATGCTAGCCATGCTCCTCCTCTTTTCTCCTGCACATGCTCTGTAGCCGTCTGGACTGCAGACATGAAGACGGGGGGATTTTACTTTGGTTGTGATCTTTGTTTAGATGTTTCTAGCTTCAAGCCGACCTTTCTTTGTGATGTTAACCGTTTGTATGATGATGTGGTTTCTCCTTTGCTAATAAAAGGACCCTCCTGAGCTGCCATGTGCTCCCCTCACTGTCTGCTCTTCACTGTCGGATCGTGGAAAGTCTCCTGCTTCTGTTCCCCAGAAACACTTCAGAAAAACCAGACTTTGACAGACTTAAAGGCTCATTTCTACCTGCAGCCAGTGCACAGGGGTCGTCACGGTGACACGGCTTCCATTCAGCCGTACAGGAGTTCCTGACACCACCCTGTATGTTATCTACGCTGGGGGCTGGCACAGAGACACCCAGACTTGGCCCCCCTGTGGCTACATAGGGTGGCGTTAAGGGTCTTTCTTTGTCAAGGACCCACACTGGGTAAATATTTAAAGGGTCGTTATCGTGCTAAATGCACTTTCTGAGCTTGGATGTGTCTTATAATCTTCATTCCTGACTAGAAACACCCCCACAGCCATACTGTGATCCCTTCATTCCTCCAAAACCTGCTCTCTGAGCACCGGCCCCTCCCAACCCAGGAAAGTGACCGGGTTCTCACATTGTGACATCAAAGTGAGGAACCGCCCCTTCCAGGAAGAGTGTGCACTGCCAGCTCCGCCCCCAGGCCAGCAGACACGCCCACTTTCTCCCTTGTGAAACTAACTCATTTCCTAGAGTGGTGGGGGTGCCAGCGGTCACGTGGATCATATATATATGGATGTATTTTATTCTGAAAGGCTAAACACAAGTCAGGCTGAAGAAGGAAATTCTCTCCTGAACTCAAACATCTTGAGCTCATTGATGGTCCATGTGGGGGTGGGGGTGGGGGGGGGGCGTTCCTGAACCAAAGCATCTGCCCCCCCCACAGTCCAAAGCTGCTGAAATCAGAATAGAAATTAGAGATCTGCTGCCAATCAGGAGTATGGACGTGACAAGTTAGAACTGAAGTGATTTTGGGGGGTGGGGGGTCCTGTTAGGTTCTGGCTGGGGTCACACAAAGCTGATCAGCTGTTGACCCCGTTATGATGGCAGACACTCCCCCCAGGTGTTCCTGCAGAGGCCTCGGGTCCTCATGAGCCTGTGGGGGCGCTGCTGCAGAGGCCTAGTTGTGCATCTGACCCCCCCCCCCCCCCCCCAGTGCTGATAATTAGCTGAAGGCAAATCCTGCAGGTGAGTGAATGCACAGACATCATCAGGGACCCCCAGGTTTCCTTTGGGGTGGGGCAAATGCGGTGGTTGGCGGCAGCTGATGGAGATTCAGGCCACAGGGGATGCCTCTACCTGCTGACATGGGGGGGGCAGCACTGGTCTGTTGTGACAGGACAGCTGGGTGGGGGTCCTGCTCTGCACAGGGACGCTAAAGCCCCCACCCAACGCTCCTCAGGTAAATGGGGGGGTTGCAGGCTTTCATCCTTCAAATATTTCCCTATCTACTGATTGGTGACGTCACCTCCCACCACACGCACGTAAGGCTCTGTGGGCCGGCGGGTCACCTCTTAGCATTTCAACCTGTTTGAAGCCGTTCAGTCGATTTAAAGACTCGTCTCAGTGAAGTGGGGCCGTTTCTGCCTCCATCCGGGTCTTTTCCTCCGCATTGTTGGTCTGGGAGGAGTCTATGGTGACGTTGCTGGGGCCTGTTTGGCAGGAAAGGGCTGTTTTGTTGCAGACCGAGCGTGAGAAACCGTAAGGTTCGGTTTTGAGCGACGCTGTTCGTGGCGCTTCCTGCTGAAGGGCTGGGCCAAAGAGGCTTTTATTGTGAAAGGCTCACTCGGAAGGGCGGTAACTGGCACGTCTTTTGCCCAATCACGCCGCAGCTGCGCTACAGCTTGTCCAATCAGAGAGCCGCTCTCCGCCCCCTCGGACTGAGGTTCGGGCGTGTTTCCGGTGAAGCGGCTCTGCTCCGGTGTGAGGAAGAAAAACGGTGTGAGGAAGAAAAACGGTGTGAGGAAGAAAAACGTAAAAAACGGTGATTTCCCGATTCTCCTTGCGCGCGTCTGGAATGCGCGCCGCGTGCGTGTTTGCTGAGAGTTCGCGGGAAACGTGCCTCGCCGGCGTCTGCGTGAACATCCCACCGGGCTGTGGCCGCCGGTTCCGGCTCCGGTCCCCGCGGCGTAGCGTGCCCGTCAGAGGCGCGCGGGAGTCAGCACCGCGCGCCTCTAGCGTGTTTACTCGCACGCGGGCGGAAATGCAAGGCTTTTTTCTTAGCGTTTACCCCTCAGAAAAGGCGGTTTTGTGCGCAGAGGCGGGGTTTGCACTGACAGGAGTCGAACCTGCAACCTTGAGTGACGTTAGAACAGGGGCTGACCGCTGACCCACAGCTCTGCTCTCTTCCAGATGGCAGACTGCGTCTCGAAGGTGGAGCTGACAGTTTCCTGCACCGACCTGCTGGATAAGGATGTGGGTTCCAAGTCCGACCCGCTCTGCGTGCTGCTGCAGAGCACAGGGGCAGGGGACCAGTGGATGGAGGTGAGCATCTCCTCCTCAGACGTGCTCCTCAGGTGTGACGTCATCAGCTCACCTGTGTCCCCCAGCTGGGCCGAACCGAGCGCGTGAAGAACACCTCCAGCCCGTCCTTCAGCCAGCGCCTCAGACTGGACTATCACTTTGAGACCGTCCAGAACCTGAAGCTGCAGATCTACGACATCGATAACTCCTCCTCTGACCTCAGCGATGACGACTTCCTGGGAGGGGTGGAGCTGACTCTGGGACAGGTGAGGTCATGCAGACAGGTGGTCTCATGGTCAGAATTAGATGGAAAAGGCAGAGTTGACCTGTAATTAGAACTTTGAAAAAGATGATTTGGAAGTTGAAGCTTTTTCTTACTGATGAACGTGAGCTGAGCAGTCAGAAGAACTACAAATCCCAGCATTCCAGAGAGAAAGAAACGGTGGAAGTCTGCTGACCCCTGGGGAGTCACTGCAGTCAGCCTCCTCCTGTCAGACCCCAGGAGGTCCTGAGGAGCTTCAGCAGGAGTCGGATCAGTACGAAGGATCCTTCTGTTCCACCATCAGCCCGAGGAACCAGGAGGAGCTCCTCCTGGTTCCTCCTGGTTCCTGGTTCCTCCTGGTTCCTCCTGGTTCCTCCTGGCTCCTCCTGGTTCTCCAGGAGCATCCTTCTGAAGACCAGGGGCCTCACTCATAAATGTTGCGTACGCACAAAAGAAGGCGTACGCCACTCTCTACGCAATAGTTGAGATTTATAAAAAGCAAACTTGACGGGAAAATGTTTGGTCCTTCATCAAGCTCTGACCCAGGCGTACGCACAAAAACGGGTGAAATGAGAAACGGCGACACCGTCTGCAGATGGAAGAAACACGTGAAAGTGAGAATGACAATACTGCCTCATGAATAACATGAAGACTTCACAAAGCAAGTCTCACAATAACAGCTACATGAACACCCGTTTGATCGATCAGCAGTGAAACAAACAAAAACAATCAAACGAAAATTACAACAGAAATTCAAATGAACACATATTTGCAAAAGAAAAGTGAAATATGTTCTGCAATATTGGCATGTTGTGCAATTCATCCTCATAAATAATATAGTTAACAGAACGAAATAATGTACTAAACATCCGTTTTGACATACAGCACAGATGAAATTGCTTTCCTCTCATCCCAAAGTGCAAGCAGCATATAAAATAATAAATAAACCACTTAAAAATACATTCTTTTAAAAACAATAAAGCTGATAGAGCCGCTGCGTGCGAATCAGACAGACAGACAGACAGACGTATTTATTGTCCACTGGGGAAAGTTGTTTTCATAGTAAAACATTTCTTCATAAGCTACAGAATTATGGTATTCATGCATATGCCTTTAGTTTGTTTTCTTTCTGATAAAACAATGTATGGCGTATGTCTCAACCATTCAGAAAGCAACAAGAAATGACATTTGATGAACAATTTCCCATTTCCACGTGGATTATTACCCACATCTGTAGCTTGTCAGATGCAGTTAAATGGATGGAAATAAAATGCCCCATCACAATGCGTAATGACCACAATGGCTGATCTTGGATCTTAGAAGATGTGGCAAATGGAAGAATTGGGAGTGAACGCATCTTTAGACAGCAAGAAGACTTGCTGGCAAACGAGGACCAGTGGCTGATGAGCCGGTTCCCACTTCCTCCAGCCGTCCTGGTGGAGCTTTTGGGGGGGGGTCACCCGGTGCATCAGGCGCGTCGTGTCCCCACCCCCCACCCCCCCTCAGTCACCACTCCACGTAAAAGGGATTCCCCAATAATTGCCGCCACTCTCTCATCAAGAGGGGTCAGCTCCGGTGTCCCCCCCCCCCCCCCCCGTGGCAGACACACTCTAGCGATGCAGCGCCAGACGTTTTTCTGCCTCGACTTTGATGTCCGCCTTTTTGGCATTAGTAATGCCCACACTGTGCCCTCCAAACAACATTTTTCTCCTCTTTTCCACCTCGCCAACGATAACTTCTACTTCACATTGAGTGAAGTTACGTTTTTTTGATTTCCTCTCTGTGTTTCCCATGGTTTCACTATCAATGAATATTCATTTGTGGGCGTTTCACGGACTATTTATGGGCATCTATGGGCGTGTCATGAAGCCGCTAAAGCTGAGCAGCATTTAGGATTGATTGTGATTTATTAAGGGAAGGATGCATAGGATGTACGTGCGCACGGTTTATAAATCTGCATATTTCTGTGCGTACGCACGTCCTATGTTTCATCCGTACGCCACTTCTGATGTAAATCCTACGCAAAGTTTTAGAAATGAGGCCCCTGATCTGAGAAGCTGTGTGGACGTTTGTGGTCATGGTAGATCTGCTGGTTTTCAGATCGTGTCCAGCAAGACCCTGACCCGACCTCTGCAGCTGAAGAAAGGCAAGCCGGCGGGGAAAGGAACCATCAGCGTACGTCTGCGCTCAGCTCAAGGGCTCCTGGCAGCGTCACGCAGAGATGATGATGCTCTGTGTCTGTAGGTCACTGCAGAGGAGATCAAGGACAACCGGGCCATCGTCCTGGAGCTGGAGGCCAAGAACCTGGACAAGAAGGTGCTGCCCCCCCGCAGGGTTGGGCTGCAGGCTTGTTTAGAGAGCAGCAGGGCGGGGCCTGAATGACCCTGACCGCTTGCTCAGGTAACTGTTCTGCCCTTTTGCAGGATATGTTTGGGAAGTCCGACCCATTCCTGGAAATCTTCAAAGCGGGAGAAGGCGGGAAGTGGCAGCTGGTTCACAGAACCGAGGTAAACCCGTCCAGAAGGGACTTTCTGAGCCGCTCACGCCGCACAGGCTTCAGAACCCGTCAGAACCGGCCGCTCTGCACACGGGCCTCAGAACCCGACAGAACCGGCCGCTCTGCACACGGGCCTCAGAACCCGACAGAACCGGCCGCTCTGCACACGGGCTTCAGAACCCGACAGAACCGGCCGCTCTGCACACGGGCTTCAGAACCCGTCAGAACCGGACTCTCTGCACACGGGCCTCAGAACCCGTCAGAACCGGCCGCTCTGCACACGGGCCTCAGAACCCGACAGAACCGGCCGCTCTGCACACGGGCTTCAGAACCGGCCGCTCTGCACACAGGCTTCAGAACCGGCCGCTCTGCACACAGGCTTCAGAACCCGTCAGAACCGGCCGCTCTGCACACGGGCCTCAGAACCCGTCAGAACCGGCCGCTCTGCACACGGGCCTCAGAACCCGACAGAACCGGCCGCTCTGCACACGGGCTTCAGAACCCGTCAGAACCGGCCGCTCTGCACACGGGCTTCAGAACCCGTCAGAACCGGCCGCTCTGCACACGGGCCTCAGAACCCGACAGAACCGGCCACTCTGCACACGGGCTTCAGAACCCGTCAGAACCGGCCGCTCTGCACACGGGCCTCAGAACCCGACAGAACCGGCCGCTCCACACACAGGCTTCAGAACCCGACAGAACCGGCCGCTCCGCACACGGGCTTCAGAACCCGTCAGAACCGGCCGCTCTGCACACGGGCCTCAGAACCCGACAGAACCGGCCGCTCCACACACAGGCTTCAGAACCCGACAGAACCGGCCGCTCTGCACACGGGCCTCTTCAGGCTCCTTCACAAACCGGAGCTGCTCTGCTGTGTTTTGGGTCGGAGCTGCAGATGGACAGAACCAGAACCACCCAGAGGGTTCTGCATGACAGACACATGACTCCACCCACTACCAACAACATTCCCAAATTAGGCAGTTTTGCCACCTGCCAATCACAATAAAGTTCTGCTAAAAGGAGCCCCCCCCTCCGTCCCCAGGTGTGCTGGTTACCGTGACGATAACAGCTGTTTTGTGTGATCAGGTGGTGAAGAACAATCTGAGCCCCTCCTGGAAGAAGTTCAGTGTTCCTCTGCAGACGTTCTGCTCCTGTGACCTGGAGAAGCCCCTGAAGGTCCGTCCAACCAGCATCCGTCCTCGTCCGTCCTCGTCCGTCCTCGTCCGTCCAGCTAACCGTGCCCCTCCCACAGGTGGACTGCTCCGACCACGACGGCGACGGCTCCCACGATCTGATCGGGTCCTTCACCACCAAAGTGTCTGAGCTGCAGAAGGCGGCGCTGGGTTCTCCGGTGGGTTCCCGCGGTTGAGCGTCGCCTGCGTGAGCGGCTGCCTCTAACACGTGTGCCGTGTCCAGGTGGAGTTGGAGTGCATCCACCCGGACAAGCAGAAGAAGAAGAAGAGCTACAAGAACTCTGGGGTGGTGGTGGTGAAGAGCTGTAAGGTAAGTCTGCTGGAGCTTGGTCCCAGACGACCTCTGACCTCGGAGCGCTTCTTGAAGCTTGGGCCGTGGTTCTGTGCAGCTGGAGGCTCGGTACACCTTCCTGGACTACGTGATGGGCGGCTGCCAGATCAACTTCACGGTGACTCCCCCGCCCTGACTCCACTGCTGCTCCCGCCGGACGTTCCTCACCGCTGTTCTCTGGCTGCAGGTGGGCATCGACTTCACCGGCTCCAACGGAGATCCGCGCTCTCCCGACTCTCTGCATTATCTGAGTCCAGACGGGCGGAACCAGTACCTGTCCGCCCTGTGGTCAGTGGGTCAGGTGGTCCAGGACTACGACACGTCAGTAAACGCCTGAACAGATCTTTGACGCGGTTCTGTGGTTCTGTGGTTCTGACGGTCCTCTCTGTGTTTCAGGGATAAACTGTTTCCAGCCTTTGGTTTTGGAGCCAAGCTGCCTCCAGACTATCAGGTCAGCTTCCTGTCTGCCGAGTCCAGAACGTAGAGACCCAGAAAGATCAGCGCCTGAACACAGATCTAGAATTCCAGATCAACCCCAAGCTCCAAGAACCCAAACGTTCCTTCAGGTTCCAGAGACGTTCTAACAAGCAGACTCAGCTGCTGCCTTTAGGGACTCTAACGTCAACAGGACGACCCATGAAGACGTTGGACAGTAATGAAGACGCCACAGAGTCACATGATCAGTGGTTAGGCTCTGGTTCTGACTCGGTCCGGTTTGGTCATCTGACTGTTCTGTGTGTTGATGATCTTACAGGCAGCACACCACGAGTTTGCCCTCAACTTCAACCCCTCCAACCCCTACTGCCAAGGTATGCACACACGTGCACGCACACGTGCACATGTGCACGAATGCAGGCAGACACACACAGACAGGAAGGGGGCGGGTACTTTGCCAGCATAGGCTCCAGTTAGCTGAAAGCAGGAACCGACGTCAGCAGAACCTTCCAGATCCAGGGAATCGGTGTGACGTGGCAAGCTACACGGCCGACAGACGCAGACCACCCCTGGAGGGGGCGGAGTCAGTCAGGCCACAGACGGAGACCACCCCTGGAGGGGGCGGAGTCATTCAGGCCACAGACGGAGACCACCCCTAGAGGGGGCGGAGTCATTCAGACGCAGACCACTCCTGGAGGGGGCGGAGTCAGTCAGCCGACAGACGCAGACCACCCCTGGAGGGGGCGGAGTCAGTCAGGCCACAGACGGAGACCACCCCTAGAGGGGGCGGAGTCATTCAGACGCAGACCACTCCTGGAGGGGGCGGAGTCAGTCAGCCGACAGACGCAGACCACCCCTGGAGGGGGCGGAGTCAGTCAGCCGACATACGCAGACCACTCCTCCTGGAGGGGGCGGAGTCATTCAGCCGACAGATGTTGGTGTGGGGGCAGAGGAGGGGTAGAGCATGGAGCGGGGGCGTAGTTGTGTGCAGAAACACACACGTACACTCACTTAAACATGCACACGCACATTCCTCTGTTCTCCTGGGATCAAAGTGGGCGTGTACTGAGCACGCTCTGTCCGTCAGGCATTCAGGGCATCGTCGACGCCTACAGGATGGTTCTGCCTCAGCTCCGCCTCTCTGGACCCACAAACTTCTCTCCCATCATCAACCATGTGGCGTCCATCGCCTCCAGCGCCGCCCAGGCCAACGCTGCCACTGTGAGGACACACTCGTGCACACACACGTGGACACACTCGTGCACGGACTTAAACCCTCCTCTGGCATCTCGTTGCAGCAATACTTCGTCCTCCTCATCCTCACTGATGGCGAGATCACAGACCTCGACCAGACGAAGGACGCCATAGTGCGGGCCTCGCGGCTGCCGCTGTCCATCATCATCGTTGGGGTGGGGCCGGCCGACTTCAAGGCCATGCAGCTTCTGGACGGAGACGACGGCGTGCTGAGGTCCACCGTGGGGGAGGCCGTCTCCAGAGACATCGTCCAGTTCGTCCCCCTCAGAGACTTCAAAGACGTGAGCTTCAGCGCCGCTTTGACGGAAGGTTCTGGTGCAGCCGAAGGTCCGAGGTCCTGGTTCTGTCCAGATGGAGCAGAGTCCAGGACAACCTTCCAGAAGCTTCTCTGAGCATCCGTGTTTGAAGAGCGTCTCCTGCTGGAAGTTCACGCCGCGTTCTCTTTTCCAGGCGTCCGTGTCGGCTCTGGCGCAGTCCGTCCTCGCCGAGGTCCCCCAGCAGCTGGTGTCGTACTTCAAGATGAGAGGCCTTGATCCCGCCAAACAGGGGCCGCCCGCCAAACCCTAAAGCTGGACGCCGCCGAGGAGACCCCGCAGCTTTGTTCTTCTTCCATTCCACACTCCAGCTCTGCACCAAACTTTGACCATCAGTCGTGACGCCATCTTTGTGCACGGCTGAGTCCTGTTCCTCTCGTGTTCACGTGTTCGTACTCCTGACGGGACGAACGCTGCCTTCTAGAATGCCGCCCTCTGCTGCTGGTTGTGGGAACTGTCACTTCCTGTGGTGCCTCTGGCTGTCAGGCTCCACTCGTTGCCATGGTAACCCCGCTGGGCCATAAGTTGGTGCCATTACTTGAATGAATAGCTTTCCACCTTTTGTCTTCCACAAATGTTGCTGTTGCCTTAATGCAAACTTTAGTGCCACCGGACGCCGCTGCTAACCCCCCCCCCGTCTCTCTGGTTTCACCTTCTGCTCCTGCAGCACCTTGGGATCCCACCATCGTCTGCCTTAAGTTTGTTCTTCTAGCTGCTTCCTCTGAGGTTTTGCTGCTTAAGAAGTGGAAGTAAACTTTTGGTTTTGGACGTTTCTATGAATTTTTTTGGTTCCAAACAGAAATTCCCGCCGGCCATTTCTCCGATATTCTTCTGAATCGCTGTTGGACCCATGTCTGCTGCCAGTTTCTGTTGCTTCTGAAAGTCTTTCCTGGTTTTGGTTTTTGAGGTCTGATGCGGATCTGTTGTGTTTTCTTCTCGTTCTCGGTGCAGAAGAGAACCAACGCTCTGATCTGCCAACCATAGAAGGCATGCCAGTAAAGCTTTGAGTTTCCACGCTAACCTTCTGTCTGAACGCCGTTCTGCTGCTTTCGTAGGTTTTGGATTTAGTGCAGAAATGTATTTTTTAGGTCATCTTTGTCCTCAGGTTTAGGAAACCAGAAAATGTTTTGCTTTGACCAAAGAAACGCTAAATGAAAAATCTTTATTCCAAAGAAAAGCCGACATTCTCAGTTTTCTGTCTGCACTTTGAGAATGGTCCCTCCGGGCTCCTGTACTCGATGACATCAGCACTTCCTGCTACAGATCAATAAAACAGATTCTGTCTTCACTTGTTGCTGTCCTCTGTTCCTGAATTTCCCAGAATGCACTTCAGCCACAGCTTGGTGTGTCTTCTGAGCACCTGTCTCTGCATTCACACAGAAACCAGTGGAGTGGCCCAGTGGAGGAGTGTCTGCCCTCCGGGAGGTCCACTTTAAGAGTTAGAGCCCCCCTGCTTCCTCAGCATATTGGTAGTGGTGGGGGTATTAAACCCCCGCCCTGTGTGGCTGCAGCACACTGCTGCCCCCAGCAGAGGGGGTAAATGTGGAGGGCAGACACTTCTGTTCAGGTAAGCTCCACCCGGGTGGTTTTCTGATAAACACAGAACCTGAAGACGGATGCTGGAGCCTATCCTAGCCTACCCTAAGCTCAGGGTGGAGGTGGTGCTCATGCAGGACGTTCTCCAGTCCATCACAGCTTTCTCCAACCGATGAAGCATATTCTTCTGCAGATCACAATTCATGCTCTGAGAACAAACATGGCTTCCAGTGGAGGCGTCATGAACGCAGAGAAACCAGATGAATCGGATTCTTCAACGTGAAGGAGCTCAGGTCCCTGCAATGTACGGATGATGGGAAATGATTCAGTCTGAGCAAAAACAGGCTTACTGGGATGAGGAGTGTGACCTGCAGGTAGAAGAGAGGGGCGGAGTCAAGTCCTCAGTACAGCAGATGGATGGAGGTGTGGCTCCAGACACAGCGAGCAGACAGGCAGACGAGGCGGCAGAGAACTGAGCAGGCGAGTCGACTGAATGCAGGGTGAAGGGCAGGGGCAGATTTCTAGGAGCAGGTGGGGGAAATCAGACCATCAGCAGCAGCTGCCATGACAGGAGACCAAAGCACCTCCTCCTCTGGATCCACTGCAGGAAGTGGTGCAGAGATGCCCTTCCTGACACATGGCAGTGTCTTCAGAGCGCAGATAGGCAGCTGGATTTTCGGCTCATCGAACACCCTGGAGATCAAACCCAGGCTTCCTGCACCGAACCACTGATCCACCAAGCCGCCTGGAAAACCTGTTTATGGGTAGAGGGGCAAACATAGCCGTGTTATTGTCTGACTGCTGATTACAGTTATCCTACATTTGCAGGTTTTTGGACCACTTTTGCTCCTCCTGAACTAAACGAGTTCTTCTCCTTTAACCACATTCAGTTTGTAAAACTCCTTTTCCTGTTATGGTTGATTTATTGTGAACATTTTTGATGTCCTGATTGCTGAGACCATGAGACACATCCGTCCTCTAACTTATGGGAGCCCACTGAGACATTCTAACCCCTGTGCTACCCAAAGCACGTTAACGTTGGGAGTGGGGTCATCTGGACCCCACAAGACAGCACAAGGGATAAGAAGCTCCACCCACTCCTGTTTAATAAAGTGCTCAACCATGTAGGCCTTCTCCCAAAATGCACCTTAACCACAGCCAATATCTGCTGAACTGTACCTGAACCTGAACTGGATTACCACAAATCTATCGGTCCCCTCAACTGGTCCAAATCTAGGTGGCGCTGCAACTGTTTACATGACTTTCAGCAGCATCTTGTGGAATAATAAAGAACTAAAGCCTGTTAGCGATCAGACGCGTTTCTGTAAGAGAATGGAGACAGGGACTTTGTGACTTTGTTTGAAGATCGTCTTTCCTCAGAAAGAAACCTGTTGAATCACTCTGTTTGCTTTATCAGACATGACAAACACCAACCCACCAACCCACACCCTGCGTCTGCGTCTGCATGAGCAGCCACAGATGATCTGCGCAGACAGCATTTTCTCCTGCCGAAGAGAGCAGACAGAACGGAGCTGTGGACACAGACCCCGGTGTCCAGCATCATGTCCATCAACGTGACCCTGAAGAGGATCTTCAACCTGCCGGGGCGACACGACCGAAAGGTGGAGCTCTGCTTCAGAGGTAACTGACTCAGCACACCTGGAAAAAACGTCCTGGTTGGTTGGGAAAAGGATTTTTAAATCCAGATCCTGGGACCAAACTTCAAGCCCAGTTCACCTGGATGAAAGTAGAAGGGCTGAGTTTCCTGTCAGGAGCAGGAACATGACGTTGGTTAATGTTTCCCTCTACTTGATCAAAAAGTAACCCAGATAGTAACTTCATGTGCTTTATAGTAATAGAAACTAGTTCCCAGAGAAAGTAACTATTTGCATTTATGAAAAAGTTACTAGTTACTGATTTGGACTAGTGTTACTAATCACTGACATGTCATGGTGACAGTATTAACTTGTAACTGTGTTACTAGTTACTGACCTACAAACAGTTTAATAGTTACAGACTACTAACAGGGTTACTAGTTACTGACTCATAGTAGTGTTACTAGTTACTGACTTGAAACAGTGATGCTAGTTACTGACTTGCAATGGTGTTTGTAGTTATTGACTTGTACTAGTGTTACTATGACTTGTATTAGTGTTACTGACTTGTGTTAGTGTTACTAGTTACTGACTTGTGTTAGTGTTACTAGTTACAGACTTGTGTTAGTGTTACTAGTTACTGACTTGTGTTAGTGTTACTAGTTACTGACTTGTAACAGTGTTACTCCATCTTGCTGTAAACGAGCTTCAGGAAGCCCCTTATAACCTTCAGTATTTTCTTCATCAATTACATTTGACCCTAAATGCTAAAAAGACACAATTCATGATATTTTCCAGGTCTCGTTCACATGATGTACTGAAGGCTGATATTCATACTTTGGAAGGGGTGGAAATTGAAAAAGTGTCCTCAGTATAAATATCTGGGTGTGTGGATTGATGACAAACTGTCTTTTACCTCTCACACTGACCACTTGCTGAAAAAGCTAAAAGCACTTTCTGGGTTTTTACTACAGAAATAAATCTTGTCTAAGCCCAGGTGTGAGGAAAAGACTTGTTCAGAAGCACTTTCCTCCCAATTTTGGATTATGGGGACATTCTGTATATGAATGCTGCCTCGTCAACTCTCCGTAGTCTGGACACAGTTTACCACAGTGCCCTGCGTTTTATCACAAACTCTGCATACAGAACCCACCATTGTGAACTGTACTCTCTGCTCTCTTGGTCTTCACTCAAAGTCAGGCGACAGAAACACTGGCTAATATTCACCTATAAGGCCATTCTCTGCAAACTACCTCAATATCTGTGCCGTCTTCTTTCTCCTGTTAACAACATATATAACTCTCGTTCCTCACTCAAATTGCTTCTTTATGTCCCAAGATTCCTCAGTGAATTAGGAAAAACAGCCTTTCCCATTGCTGCTCCGCCTTCCTGGAATAATATTCCAGAACTCTCTGCATTTAAGTGACCTTATTCCCTTGAATTGTTTTAAAGCAAAACTTTCTGAGCTTTTAAAAGAAACATGCACATGTCACCTTTGACCTTTCTGTACCACTTTTAATTAACCTATTAGTCATTGTCCTACTGTTCATTTCAATTTGAATGGCATTTTATTGTATTTTGTAATGTATTTTTATATTTCAGTTGTTTTAACTGTATTTTATTTTGTATTGATGCCTGTTGGCCCAGGTCTTCCTTGAAAAAGAGATGCAGTCTCAATGGAACTTCCTGGTAAAATAAAATAAAATTAAAAAATTACTAGTCACTAACTTGTATTAGTGTTACTAGTTACTGACTTGTGTTAGTGTTACTAGTTACTGACTTGTGTTATTGTTACTAGTTACTGACTTGTCACAGTGTTACCAGTTACTGACTTGTATTAGTGTATTACTGACTTGAAACAGTTTTAGTAGTTACTGACTTGAAGCAGTGATGCTAGTTACTGACTTGTAATGGTGTTAGTAGTTACAGACTTCTAACAGTGTTACTAGTTACTGACTTGTAATAGTGTTACTAGTTACTAACTTGTAGTGGTGTTACTAGTTACTGACTTGAAACAGTTTTACTAGTTATTGACTTGTAACAGTTTTACTAGTTAGTGATTTTTAAAAGTGGTACTAGGTACTAACCTGTAGAGGTGTTACTCGTAACTGACGTGTAACAGTGTTATTTGTTACTGACTTAAAACAGTTTTACTATTTACTGACTTGCAACAGTGTTACTAGTTACTAACCTGTAGCGGTGTTACTAGTTATTGACTTGTAGCGGTGTTACTAGTTACTGACTTGAAACCGTTTTACTAGTTACTGACTTGTAATGGTGTTACTAGTTACTGACTTGTAATGGTGTTACTAGTTACTGACTTGTAATGGTGTTACGAGTTACTGACTTGTAACAGTGTTACTAATTACCCACTTGTATTAGTGTAACTAGTAACTGACTTGAAACAGTGATAATAGTTACTGACTTGAAACAGTTTTACTAGCTCCTGACTTGTAATGGTGTTACTAAATACTGACTTGTAACAGTGTTACTAGTTACTAACTTGTAGTGGTGTTACTAGTTTATGACTTGAAACAGTGATGCTAGTTACTGACTTGTAATGGTATTACTACTTACTGACTTGTACTACTGTTACTAGTTACTGCCTTGTAACAGTTTTACTAGTTACTGATTTTTAACAGTGGTACTAGTTACTAACCCGTAGCGGTGTTACTCGTTACTGACTTGAAACAGTTTTACTATTTACTGACTTGTAACAGTGTTATTAGTTACTGACCTGTAACAGTGTTACTAGTTACTGACTCGTAGCAGTGTTACTAGTTACTGACTTGAAACAGTGTTACTAGTTAATGACTCGTAGTGGTGTTACTAGTTACTGACTTATAACAGTGTTACTAGTTACTGACTTGTAATGGTGTTACTAGTTACTGACTTGTAATGGTGTTACTAGTTACTGACTTGAAACAGTGTTACTAGTTACTGACTCGTAATGGTGTTACTAGTTACTGACTTGTAATGGTGTTAATAGTTACTGACTTGAAACAGTGTTACTAGTTACTGACTTGTAATGGTGTTACTAGTTACTGACTTGTAATGGTGTTACTAGTTACTGACTTGTAATGGTGTTACTAGTTACTGACTTGTAATGGTGTTACTAGTTACTGACTTGTAACAGTGTTACTACTTACTGACTTGTACTACTGTTACTAATTACTGCCTTGTAACAGTTTTACTAGTTACTGATTTTTAACAGTGGTACTAGTTATTAACCCGTAGCGGTGTTAATAGTTACTGACTTGAAACAGTGTTACTAGTTACTGACTTGTAATGGTGTTACTAGTTACTGACTTGTAATGGTGTTACTAGTTACTGACTTGTAACAGTGTTACTAGTTACAAACTTGTAACAGTGTTATTAGTTACTGACCTGTAACAGTGTTACTAGTTACTGACTCGTAGCGGTGTTACTAGTTACTGACTTGAAACCATGTTACTAGTTACTGACTCGTAGCGGTGTTACTAGTTACTGACTTGAAACAGTGTTACTAGTTACTGACTTGTAATGGTGTTACTAGTTACTGACTTGAAACAGTGTTACTACTTACTGAATTGTACTACTGTTACTATTTACTGACTTGTAACAGTGTTACTAGTTACAAACTTGTAACAGTGTTATTAGTTACTGACCTGTAACAGTGTTACTAGTTACTGACTCGTAGCGGTGTTACTAGTTACTGACTTGAAACCATGTTACTAGTTACTGACTCGTAGCGGTGTTACTAGTTACTGACTTATAACAGTGTTACTAGTTACTGACTTATAACAGTGTTACTAGTTACTGACCCGTTACAGTATTACTAGTTAGTGACTTGTGACAGTATTACTAGTTAATTGACTAGTAACAGTGTTACAAGTTACTGACTTCAAACATTATTACTAGTTAATGACTAGAAGGCAAGGCAAGTTTATTTGTATAGCACAATTCATACACAAAGTAATTCAAGGTGCTTCACAAAACAGAAAAATGTTTTAAAATCATAATACATCATAGAAATAATCAACGTAAAATTTACTTTAAAAGAAAAGAAAAAAATTGAAAATTGACTTAAAAATAAAGAAAGGAAGGACAGAAAAGTGCAGATAGGACCTTTCAGTCATATACACGGCTCAACAGAAATGTTTTAAGTCTAGATTTGAACATGAACACAGAAGAGGCCTGTCTTATGGCTTCAGGGAGGCTGTTCCAGATTTTAGCTGCAGAATATTGAAACGCTGATTCCCCTTGTTTAGTTCTGACTCTGGGAATCAACAGGAGGCCGGACCCTGAGGTCCTCAGAGTACCAGATGGTTCATATGGCACTAACATGTCAGAGATGTACTTTGGTGCGTGGCCATGGAGAGACTTGTACACAAGCAGAGCTGCTTTGAAGTCTATTCTTTGAGGTACAGGGAGCCAGTGCAGAGACCTGAGCACAGGACTAATGTGATCATACTTCCTGGTTCTGGTCAGGACTCGAGCAGCAGCATTCTGGATGCACTGAAGCTGTTTTACAGCTCGTTTGGAGAGGCCGGTGAGCAGGCCGTTACAGTAGTCTAACCTTCTGGAGACAAATGCATGAATAAGTATCTCCAGGTCTGACTTATAGCAGTGTTACTAGTTACTGACTCGTAGCAGTGTTACTAGTTAATGACTCGTAGCGGTGTTACTAGTTACTGACTTATAACAGTGTTACTAGTTACTGACTTATAACAGTGTTACTAGTTACTGACTCGTAGCAGTGTTACTAGTTACTGACTCGTAGCGGTGTTACTAGTTACCGACTCGTAGCGGTGTTACTAGTTACTGACTCGTAGTGGTGTTACTAGTTACCGACTCGTAGCGGTGTTACTAGTTACTGACTCGTAGTGGTGTTACTAGTTACTGACTCGTAGCGGTGTTACTAGTTACCGACTCGTAGCGGTGTTACTAGTTACTGACTCGTAGTGGTGTTACTAGTTACCGACTCGTAGCGGTGTTACTAGTTACTGACTCGTAGTGGTGTTACTAGTTACTGACTCGTAGCAGTGTTACTAGTTACCGACTTGTAGCGGTGTTACTAGTTACTGACTTGTAGTGGTGTTACTAGTTACTGACTCGTAGCGGTGTTACTAGTTACCGACTCGTAGCGGTGTTACTAGTTACTGACTCGTAGTGGTGTTACTAGTCACTGACTCGTAGTGGTGTTACTAGTCACTGACTCGTAGCGGTGTTACTAGTTACTGTCTCATAGCGGTGTTACTAGTTACTGACTCGTAGCGGTGTTACTAGTTACTGACTCGTAGTGGTGTTACTAGTTACTGACTCATAGCGGTGTTACTAGTTACTGTCTCATAGCGGTGTTACTAGTTACTGTCTCGTAGCGGTGTTACTAGTTACTGACTCGTAGCAGTGTTACTAGTTACTGACTCGTAGCGGTGTTACTAGTTACTGACTCGTAGCGGTGTTACTAGTTACTGACTCGTAGCGGTGTTACTAGTTACTGACTCGTAGCGGTGTTACTAGTAACTGACTCGTAGTGGTGTTACTAGTTACTGACTCATAGCGGTGTTACTAGTTACTGTCTCATAGCGGTGTTACTAGTTACTGACTCGTAGCGGTGTTACTAGTTACTGACTCGTAGCGGTGTTACTAGTTACTGACTCGTAGCAGTGTTACTAGTTACTGACTCGTAGCGGTGTTACTAGTTACCGACTCGTAGCGGTGTTACTAGTTACTGACTCGTAGTGGTGTTACTAGTCACTGACTCGTAGTGGTGTTACTAGTTACTGACTCGTAGCGGTGTTACTAGTTACTGTCTCATAGCGGTGTTACTAGTTACTGACTCGTAGCGGTGTTACTAGTTACTGTCTCGTAGCGGTGTTACTAGTTACTGACTCGTAGTGGTGTTACTAGTTACTCACTCGTAGTGGTGTTACTAGTTACTGTCTCATAGCGGTGTTACTAGTTACTGACTCGTAGTGGTGTTACTAGTCACTGACTCGTAGTGGTGTTACTAGTTACTGACTCGTAGCGGTGTTACTAGTTACTGTCTCATAGCGGTGTTACTAGTTACTGACTCGTAGCGGTGTTACTAGTTACTGTCTCATAGCGGTGTTACTAGTTACTGACTCGTAGTGGTGTTACTAGTTACTCACTCGTAGTGGTGTTACTAGTTACTGTCTCATAGCGGTGTTACTAGTTACTGACTCGTAGTGGTGTTACTAGTTACTGTCTCATAGCGGTGTTACTAGTTACTGACTCGTAGTGGTGTTACTAGTTACTGTCTCATAGCGGTGTTACTAGTTACTGACTCGTAGTGGTGTTACTAGTTACTGACTCGTAGTGGTGTTACTAGTTACTCACTCGTAGTGGTGTTACTAGTTACTGTCTCATAGCGGTGTTACTAGTTACTGACTCGTAGCGGTGTTACATGTGATTCTGCAGCAGCTTCTGGAAACATTCACCCGTCAGAGGTCTGACAGCCTCAAAAACTTGTCTTGAGTGTTTCTACGTTGAAAAGGATTTATTGATCTGGATCATAATGTTTGATTAAAACTCATAAACTGATTCTGTAATCAGAGAGGAGCAGAAGCATCATAGATTCCAGACTGGGTCACGGTCAAATGCATCCTCGTTGCCATAGTAACAGGTCTATCTGTCCTCCAGATTTCACCTACAGAACCAGAATCCTGCAGGCTGAGAATGTGGCCATCTTCAATGAGGTCAGTACCGCCCCCGTCCCCCTCGTTTCTTCTCATGCTGCGCATAATGATCCGCTCACTGAATCCTTTCATGAGTCTGCCGGGACCGCCTTTCCTTCCTACAGAGCACACACAGCCACACACACACCTTGAACGAACAAACACACACACTCCTTGAACACACACATTCCGTGAACACACACACATGCGCGGTGTGTTCCGGCTCACGGTCGGCGGTTCTTGTTGACAGTCCCTGGTTGGTTCTCAGGTGTGGAACAGGTCAAACCATCAGCTGAACAAAAGCGTCCTTCATCTGTGTGAAGAAGATGAAGACACCAGCCGCTTCATCAAATGAGGTTTTCTACTGAAATCCAGAAAAAGGCCATCAGAGTTTGTGTGACCATGTTAAACCGTGGCCACGCCCATCTAACATTTAGTGAGGTGCAGGACCCCCCACCCTCGCCGGAACTCCTTCCTGTCAGCCCCCATGCTGGGGGGGCAGCAGAGGCTGAAGTCAGCTGCAGATGGGATGCACGACCTTCAGCTTCTGCACATCTCCTCCAACACGGCGAGCAGAGGATCAAGTTTGCGTTTGGATGTGTGAAGCACATCAGGAGTGCTGAAGCCTGTTTTTGTGCTGCCGAGTCAGCAGGTGTTTGTTCTTCAGGTGTAACCAGGTGAGCCGCTCCCCCTCTGAGACAAACACAAGAAAAGTCAGAAAAACACTTCCTTCTTTCTGGCTTTTCTGCTGTGAAATTCACTTCTGTCGTTAGACTTATGGCATCAGCAGCTGTTTGAGGATTAACACCCCCCCCCCATACCATATATGGCCAAAGAAGGAAGGAACAAGCTACTTTAAATAAGAAAATCTTTTTGTCAATGGTGGGAACGGTAAAGAGAGTCTATGAAGGCGACGACCAGAACCAGTCCCCAACCCCCCCCAGCTCAGATGTGACCTCAAGGGCCCCTTTCCCTTTACAGAGAGAGCCACCAAACCAGTGACCAAAGGACACACCCACCACCGCTGAAAAGTTGGCTCCGCCCACAAGGGATGGTGTAGGGACAAAGCCCTCCTGTAATGTGTGTGTTGGCATGCATAGTGCCTTGGAGATCAGGTTGTAGGTATCCAAAGGCGTGGCTAAAGCTGGTGGGTGGGGCACAGATGAGAGACAGAGAAGATATTTTGTTGGATTCCTACTTGCAATGACAGGAAAGAAACTCATTTGTTTGTTCATTTGTTCGTTTGCAGTCTGATGGAAATGAGAGTGACTGTTGAACTGGGGAACCTCTGGTGTTTGAGACCCACATCCCTCTGCTGTGAAGGAATGTGGACTCAGGTTCAGGTTCAGGTTCAGGTGGAGAAACCGTTTTTTGTTTGTTTTTACTGTTTTGGGAAAACCTGTTTTTCAGAACAGATTTTATTTTGTCGCCACCTAAAAATAATTTCAAATGCATTCGGATCAACATTTGCTCCTGTGTGGGTCAGCCTATCAGGAAAAGGACGCCATATTTCTGTTTCTGCGGGATGATGTCAGCAGGTTCTGATGTCACGTGACACAAAACATCAACATGTGACGTTCTTGTGTTTCCCACAGAATTTCCGCTGGCCGCACTACGGCAAAGACATCACGGAAGAAGTTCTGCACATCCGTGTTTACAACTGCAGCCGAATCTTTACTGACAGGTGACAGACAACCACACACACCAACACAACACACACACAACCACACAGTCATGTGTGTGTATTCATGCATGAGTGTGTTTATGTGTGTTATTTGTGTGTGTGTGTGTGCACACAGGCTCCTCGGTCAGTTGCTCATCAGTCTACAGTACGTTCTCACGTCTGGCAGCGTGTTGCTACGGGAACCGCTCACTGACACCAACCACAGCCCAACAGATGTAAGGACATGGAGCCCCGCTGGTGGAGGTTTATGAGCTGCTGTCTCCATGGTAACCGGATTTCCTTTGCAGATCTATGTGGAGCTGGACATCCGGTTCCATCCTGTAGAGGGGGCACCAGGACGTTGGAAGGACCTCGACTTTGTGACGGATGAAGACAATGAGTACGATTGTTGACCAGAATCTTTTTCACTCTCACCAAATGTATCTGAAAATAAAAGTAATCAGTAACTGTGGGGTTATAGGAGATTGTTCCTAAACTGCCTGGTGATGTAGTTTAGAGCTGCTGCGCCTTGGATGCCTGTAAAGGATCGTCCAGTAGCTCCTCTCTGTTTGCAGAATCTCTAAATCCTGGCGTTGGGAGATGGTGGCCGGCTCTGATGTTTGTGTGGACGTCAGTTCTGAGGTCAAAGTTCTTTGGGACCCTAGTCTTAGTCTAGGAGGACTTTTTTCAGGTTCTCGTCTCACGCAGCGTCATCATTACTATCAGCAGAGGGAACAGAACCAGAAGCTGTGTGTCTGACAGAAAGAAGCCTCTAGGTTCATCCGGATGGATTCTAACCTGCAAGCACAGGACCAGAACCGAGGTTCCTCTGCAGTCGGACCTCCAAGATTCAAGAGATTTATTTGTCATTGTCAATGGAACAACGGAAATACGTTTGGAGCATCAACAACAGCCACTCAGTTCTATTCACCAAAAAAGCCCAATAAATAAATAATCATTAAATGACCCATGTGCAGCATCAGTACAAAAGGAAACACAGCAAAGACTTAACATGAAGAGAAATATGGATAAGTAAATAAGACATTAAATAAGACATTTCAGTGTACACAAGATGTTGAGGTAGTAGCAGCAATGCAAAGTCCACTTTTCAGTGTGCTCAGTGTAGGTTCAGATGGTTCTTCTGCCTGAAACGCAGATTTGGACAAACGTTTATCTTTGAATCACTTCCTGTTTCAAAGTGAAACCTTGTTTAGGTGCAGATGAGACGATCAAAGGCCTGGTTTAACACTCAGTCAGGCCTTATTTCCACGACTGTCTTTGTAACTACATCTCCCATGATGCACCAGATGAGCTGAAGAAAGACTAGCTCCCATTGTAACCCCCTCCACCATGAACATTCTCAACTCTGGAACCATGAGGATCTGGGTTCCTGGTTTTTCCTCAGCTGCAGAAGCAGCTCAGATAGACGTGTGCCGGTTCCTGTCTGTGTTCCGAGGTTCCGATCACGCTAAAGGACACGAATGCTCAGTCTAACAGTCTAAGAGAAGCGCTCACGAAATTCTGAGATTCCTTTTCCTGCATCCTCAGATCTGCTCTGGTCATCAGGAACGATGGAGCTGATGATCCTGAGAGGTGAGAACTTCCACTGGTCACTAAACGGTAACATTCCTGTGTCCTGCTGATGTCACTTCCTGACAGTTCATGTCCTCTGTTTGATGCACTAGTTTGAATCTTTACATTAGTTTCTATTCTGTCTTTGAAAACGTCATTTGTTCCTAAAAAGACCTTCTCACTTGGCCTCAGATGACCTGAATGAGAAGCAGACATCAGTTCTCTGACACTGAACTGGTACTGCTAAACTCAGACAAGACCGAAGTTATTGTTTTTGGCCCACAGAAACAAAGAGAAAGTGTCAGCAGCTACCTTCATTCTCTGTCTCTTAAACCCTCAAATCAAGTCAGAAATCTAGGGGTAATCATGGACTCTGACCTGAACTTTAACAGCCATATCAAGTCAGTAACATCAGCGGCATTTTACCATCTGAAAAACATTGCCAAAATCAAAAACATAATATCAAAGCCAGACCTGGAGATACTTATTCATGCATTTGTCTCCAGAAGGTTAGACTACTGTAACGGCCTGCTCACCGGCCTCTCCAAACGAGCTGTAAAACAGCTTCAGTGCATCCAGAATGCTGCTGCTGGAGTCCTGACCAAAACCAGGAAGTATGATCACATTAGTCCTGTGCTCAGGTCTTTGCACTGGCTCCCTGTACCTCAAAGAATAGACTTCAAAGCAGCTCTGCTTGTGTACAAGTCTCTCCATGGCCACGCACCAAAGTACATCTCTGACATGTTAGTGCCATATGAACCATCTGGTACTCTGAGGACCTCAGGGTCCGGCCTCCTGTTGATTCCCAGAGTCAGAACTAAACAAGGGGAATCAGCGTTTCAATATTCTGCAGCTAAAATCTGGAACAGCCTCCCTGAAGCCGTAAGACAGGCCTCTTCTGTGTTCATGTTCAAATCTAGACTTAAAGCATTTCTGTTGAGCCGTGTATATGACTGAAAGGTCCTATCTGCACTTTTCTGTCCTTTCTTTCTTTTTAAATCTTTTTTTTTTCTTTTCTTTTCTTTTAAAGTAAATTTTACGTTGATTATTTCTATGATGTATTGTGATTTTAATGCATTTTTCTGTTTTGTGAAGCACCTTGAATTACTTTGTGTATGAATTGTGCTATACAAATAAACTGGCCTTGCCTTGCCTTGCCTTACTGAGGCGCTGTCATGTGACCTTCCTTCAACGCTGCTGACGCGGAACAATGTTCTGTCTGAAGGACGGAGGAATCAAAGTTCTTCTGGTCTCTGCTCCCTCCGTAGGAGCCCCAAGTGGGCTCGCCAAAACACGTTAGAAAGAGACGCTCGGCGTCTGGGCCGGAGTCTGCTGCGGATGGGGGATGAAGATGAGGATGAGGATGACGAGGATGATGAGGACTTGGTGAATCTGGAGGTCTCTGATGTGATCTTCACCACCCTGCTGAGGTTGGTGTGAAAGCTGCTCCTGCAGCTCATGGGAGCAAGAAAACGATTCTGTGAACACGCTGAGCTCCTGGGTGTGTGTGTGTGCATTTGTGCATGTGTGTGAAGTCGTTACAGGCCGATGGCTCGGGGAGCTGCTGCTGGAATGCCGAGGGTCCAGGGCTTCCAGGTTGGTAGACTCATCACCAAAACGTGGATCTCAGACAAACGAATCTTTATCAGAACCAAACGGTCGAATTCTCCTCATAATGATCCTAAAAGGGATCAAATACGTTTGGCCTTTAAATATACACGTAGACCATGGTCTGGATGGTCCGGAGTCTGATTGGCTGCAGGGTGTCCATTAAAAAGTGATGATGGAGACCAATAAGAGAAGATCCTGTCTCATAGTCTGAATGTTCTGTATTATGGCTCTGGCCGTAACACCATTTGGTAATCATAGCAAAAGAAACGTAGAACATAGGTGGACAGACGTTACTCCACAGTTGATCACAGCAGAAGACAGTAGAAAAGATCACTGTCCTTCAGAGAGAGAGAGAGAAAGAGAGAGGGGGGAGGAAGGGAGGGATGGATGGATGGATAGAAGGATAGATAGTTACTATTATTGTTATTATTACTATTATTATTAAATGGGTCTGTTGGTTTTAAACTAAACCTGTTTACATCATTGAAACAGGTTTTTTAGGTCAGGGTCTGCAGACCCAATAATAAAAAATATGGTTTGTATAGTAAGTCAAACATCTTGGGTTGACGTGTCGTGGATTCAGAGAAAAGTTCATTGGATCCCAGATTGGATGTTACAAACATGAGGCAATAGTCTGAACGTCTGGATCTCCATCTGAACCTGCAGGTGAACGTCAACATCCTCGAGGCTCAGAAACTGGTCGGTGTGAACATCAACCCTGCAGTTTTCATCAGAGTGGGGGGTCAGGAGAGAAACACGGCGACTCAGAAATCAACCAACTGTCCGTTCTACAACGAGGTACGGCACACCAGAACCTTCACGGGAAAACTAAAGGGTCATTTAAGGACGCTGCAGAGATGCTGCTTCAGAGCGGGAGACAGCAGATTCTGCAGTGAAGCAGCAGCAGGACCAGCAGAGCTTCCTGCTGCTGCTTCAGGGTCAGGGTCATGGACTTGATTCTTCTCCTTTTCTTCTCCAGAACTTCCAGTTTGAGTTTCAGGGAGTTCCACAGGTCTTCTTTGATGAAGTCATAGAGATAAAGGTGTGTTTTTCTGCTCTTGTATCTGGGATGATGGAGGGTGGGGCACTCTAGTCATCAGGTGTGGTGTCACCTTGTCTCAGGTGTTTCACAGACGAACGCTGGCCTTCCTCATGACCCACATCGGGACCTTCAAGATGGACGTTTCCACTGTGTACAACCAGCACGGTAGGATCACTGCACCTGCTGCCCCCCTGCATGTGCTGCACCTGCTGCCCCCGCTGCATGTGCTGCACCTGCTGCCCCCGCTGCATGTGCTGCACCTGCTGCCCCCGCTGCATGTGCTGCACCTGCTGCCCCCCCTGCATGTGCTGCACCTGCTGCCCCCGCTGCATGAGCTGCACCTGCTGCCCCCGCTGCATGTGCTGCACCTGCTGCCCCCGGTGCATGTACTGCACCTGCTGCCCCCCCTGCATGTGCTGCACCTGCTGCATTTGCTGCCCCCCCTGCATGTGCTGCACCTGCTGCCCCCCCTGCATGTGCTGCCCCTGCTGCCCCCGCTGCATGTGCTGCACCTGCCCCCCCCTGCATGTGCTGCACCTGCTGCATGTGCTGCCCCCCCTGCATGTGCTGCACCTGCTGCCCCCCCTGCATGTGCTGCCCCTGCTGCCCCCGCTGCATGTGCTGCCCCTGCTGCCTCCGCTGTATGTGCTGCACCTGCCCCCCCCTGCATGTGCTGCACCTGCTGCCCCCCCTGCATGTGCTGCACCTGCTGCCCCCGCTGCATGTGCTGCCCCTGCTGCCCCCGCTGCATGTGCTGCACCTGCCCCCCCCCTGCATGTGCTGCACCTGCTGTACCTGCTGCCCCCGCTGCATGTGCTGCCCCTGCTGCCCCCGCTGCATGTGCTGCCCCCGCTGCATGTGCTGCCCCTGCTGCCCCCGCTGTATGTGCTGCACCTGCCCCCCCCGCTGCATGTGCTGCACCTGCTGCCCCCGCTGCATGTGCTGCACCTGCTGCCCCCGGTGCATGTACTGCACCTGCTGCCCCCCCTGCATGTGCTGCACCTGCTGCCCCCCCTGCATGTGCTGCACCTGCTGCCCCCGCTGCATGTGCTGCCCCTGCTGCCCCCGCTGCATGTGCTGCACCTGCCCCTCCCCTGCATGTGCTGCACCTGCTGTACCTGCTGCCCCCGCTGCATGTGCTGCACCTGCTGCCCCCGCTGTATGTGCTGCACCTGCCCCCCCCCGCTGCATGTGCTGCACCTGCTGCCCCTGCTGCCCCTGCTGCATGTGCTGCCCCCGCTGCATGTGCTGCCCCCGCTGCATGTGCTGCCCCTGCTGCCCCCGCTGTATGTGCTGCACCTGCCCCCCCCTGCATGTGCTGCCCCCGCTGCATGTGCTGCCCCTGCCCCCCCCTGCATGTGCTGCACCTGCTGTACCTGCTGCCCCCACTGCATGTGCTGCACCTGCCCCCCCCCCTGCATGTGCTGCACCTGCTGTACCTGCTGCCCCCGCTGCATGTGCTGCACCTGCTGTACCTGTTGCCCCCGCTACACCTGCAGCGCTCGCTGCCCCTGCTGCACCCGCTGTACCTGGTGCACCTGCTGCCCCCACTGCTCGTGTGCCCACTGCACAGCTCTCCGCCACAGCTGACCTTTCTGCTCCTCCAGACCACAGCTTCTACCAGAAATGGGCCCCCCTCAGCGACCCTGCGGACACCCGGGCGGGGGTGAAGGGTTATGTCAAGGCCAGCCTGAGTGTTCTGATGAAGGGAGATGCGCTGCGCATTCCCAGCCTACATCCTGGCTCATCTCTAGGAGGCAGCGACGACATAGAAAAGTCAGTCGTCTCGAACCCACAGAACATTAGAGGAAGAACCGGTGAAGGTGACCTGGACTTTTTAGATCTTTGTGTCTCTCACTGACTTGGACTTGACTTGCAGGAACCTGCTGCTTCCTCATGGGCTACCGTCGGAGCGTCCATGGGCTCGGTTCCGTGTCCAGATCTACAGAGCTGAAGGTCTGCCCACCATGGAGGCAGGGCTAATGGCAAAGATATCTGTCTCTGACAGGGCCGTGTTTATAGACCCGTATGTCCAGGTGACCTTTGCCGGTCAGCAGGTACTCACAAAACTCAAAGGACTGTGAATATTGGTGATAAATCTGTTTGTTCAATAACAAACATCTGCGTCTGAGTTCTGTTTCCTTTAGCCTCTCCAGGTCAAACACCTGTCCTCCTATGTTTTTGGATGTTTTAGGGCGAGACGTCCGTCTCCAGTGCCTCCAGCTGTCCAGTCTGGAATGAGGAGATTTCCTTCATCGAGCAGTTTCCCCCGTTGGCTCAGAGAATCAAAATCCAGGTCCTTGATGACTCCAAAATAGGAGACGTCGCTCTGGCAACCCACTTCCTGGACTTGCAGCAGATTTCTGACCCAACTAGGGATGGTATGACCGTTAACCTTTGCTTTTGACATGTGCAGGTCAGGACTTTGGTTGTGGCCTCGCTCCTCTGTGATGGTGTGACAGGAGCAGGAGGCGTGTTTGGAGTCTAACTGTGAGCAGAGGAATGCAGGGGAACAGAAAGACTGTTCGGCCCACATCCACACGGGACTTTGTGGAGACCGTACATCATGGCAGAGCTCATCTCCTTTTCTAGGTTCTAGAAAATAAGAGGTTCTTGATTCAATTAAGGAAAAAGAGGATTCTTGTGATTACTTGTGGGCTGTCAGATTTTCAAGATTCAAGATCAAGATTCAAGAACAACTTCAATAATCCCTGAAGGGAAATTTAGTTGCAGTAGCAGCACTAGGAAATAGGGGGGATAAAGACAAACACAGGCACAAAATATACAGGGAGCAAAAAAGGACAAAAATTGAATAAAATAATAATAGAAAAATTGTACAGTCTGTGACTCTAGAATTCTCATGTACATCCAAGTCTGCCAGATGAATTGTGGAGTCTAATGGCTGATGGCAGGAATGACTTCCTGTATCGTTCTCTGGCACAGCGAGGGTGTATGAATCTACCGCTGAAACTGCTTCTCAGGTTGTCCACCTCCCTGAAGAGGGGATGGGAGGGATTGTCCATGATGGTCCCCAGTTTAGCCAGTAGTCTGTCCCCCACCACCTCTTCCAGATTGGCAGGCTTGAAGCCAATGACAGACCCTGCTTTCCTAATGAGTTTGTTCAGTCTGTTGGCGTCCTTTGCTTTGATGCCAGCACCCCAGCACACTGCAGCAAAGAAGATGAAGCTCACCATGACAGACTGGTAGAACATGTGGAGCATCCTACTACAAACATTGAAGGACCTGAGTCTCCTTAGGAAGTAAAGTCTGCTTGTGCCCTTCTTGTAGACCGCCTCAGTGTTTGTGGACCAGTCCAGTTTATCATCTAGATGTACTCCCAGGAACTTGTAGGACGAGACAACTTCCACGTCCGTCCCACCGATACAGACTGGGGGGGGTGAAGACTTTCTCCTGCTAAAGTCAATCACCATCTCTTTAGTCTTGGCCACAACTGCAGGTAATTTTCCCCAGACCACCTGACAAAGCGCTCCACGAGGCTCCTGTACTCCTCCTCCCGTCCATCTTTCACACACCCGACTACAGCTGTGTCATCAGAGTACTTCTGGAGGTGACAGAGCTCAGAGTGGTACTGGAAGTCAGCTGTGTAGGTGGTGAATAGGAAGGGGGACAGCACGGATCCCTGAGGGGCTCCAGTGTTGCTTATCAGGGTGTCAGACACACAGCTCTGCAGTCTCACAAACTGAGGTCGACCTGTCAGATAGTCCTCAATCCATTGAGACCAGGGGGGCATCCACCTGCATCTTCTCTTACTTCTCCCTCATCAGTCTTGGCTGGATGGTGTTGAAGGCTGAAGAGAAATCAAAGAACATGATCCTCACTGTGGTGTTTGGCTTTTCCAGGGAGGATTATGCTCTCTGCAGCAGGTATAACAGTGCATCCTCCACTCCAGCCTTGGGTTGGTATGCAAACTGCAAAGGGTCTTGGAAAGGGCTCACCAGGGGTCTGAGATGTGAATTTTTGTGATTGTGATTGTGATTTTTGTGAAAAAAATGTTATTTTTCAGGAAGGCATGGCACCTGTCCAGGTGAGATGTTACCATGGTGACAGCAACCAGGTACAAGAATCTGGCCTGGTCAGGTACCACATGATTGTGTTGTGGTGAGACCTAGAATGACATAGTTGTGGTAGAGATGGAGGTTCATGTTGAAGGACAGATTCATATGATTAACCTGAAATTAGCTGATGAGAACTGTTTCACACCTGAGCATCATCTGCATACTGTAAGCTCAAAAACCCCAACAGGAGACGATCAGGTGTTGGCTAGGACTTGGATCTAGATGTTTAGCAGACACTTTTATCCAAATCAGCAAACAAATGAAGACAGCACAAAGTTCAGAAGAAGCTTCATGTAAGAAGTCCAGTTTTCAGTTGTTGTTCAGATTTTCATACGAAGCCACTATAAGCTCTGAGCAGGTCATTTTCTGCTGAAACCAAGATGGTGCCAGCGTGTGCGGCTCGCCTGTGGTTTAGTTTCTTTATTGGGTTTTTACTATTTTTAATTAGTTACCATAATGTATCTATTCTTCTGGTCTACAATTACCAAGCACTCTTAAACATTGGACAATATTATGAGTCAATGTCGAAATGGACTTACAAGGACAAGACGTTGGAATCACCGCTCTTGGACATACCGACGTTCCTGCGTCACACTCTGTTCAACCTTCCACGAAGGCAATGGTGAAGGAGATGAGGAAGGCGAAGTGGTGTTCTGGTGAAGATCAAGGCTCTCCGGAGGTCGTCTAATGGAAATATCTGATGGTGTGGACGTTATTGCAATTTTTTGTGCTGGGTCCTTCCTGTTTGGCCGGGGGCATCAGCTGACCGAGCGCACCTGCCGGTGGCGGCTCCACCTGTCTGCCGGTCTCGCCGCCAGGATGGTGGCGTAGATTTCGGCATTCTTCGGCCGCTGAATCGGGCCTCGTCTACAGCCACGGACAAGCTGATTGTCCGCTTGGCTCTCATCAATGCTAGATCCCTAGCCAACAAAACTTTTATCCTGAACGACTTCTTTACGTCCCGAGAGCTGGTTTTTATGTTCCTGACAGAGACGTGGCTTCGGCCTGGTGAACTTACTCCTTTCTCTGAACTTTTACATGGATTCTTCAGCTCCCCGAGAAGTACAGGCAGAGACGGAGGAGTCGCCGTCGTGTTCCAGTCCAGGTTTTCTTGTGGGCAGCTCCCAGCTGACTGCTTCTCCGGGTTCTCCATCTTTGAGGTCCAGCTTGTGGAGATCAGATGCTGATTCCCAGTCCTCTGCGTGGTGGTCTACCGACCACCTAAATTTAACAGTCCTGCAGGACTTTGGAGATCTTTTGTCAGCCATTATTTTAGATTACGATCGTATTTTAATTGTTGGTGACTTTAACAATTCATGTGTATCCTGCACCCCTGATCCTGTTATTGTATCTGCACTTTCTGCTGTTCTAGATCATTTTGAGCCTGTGACTCTCTCAGAAATATCTGAGATAGTTCAGCTCCTGAGACCCACTAATTGTCCAGGGGACAGTATTTCCCCCAGACTGCTGAAGGAAGTATTTAGTTCTATCGGTCCCTGGGTAGCCGGTTTTATTAATACTTCTCTTCTTTCAGGTTGTGTTCCTGCTGCCTTTAAACATACTGTGGTGCCACCACTCCTTAAAAAGAGCAGCTTGGATCCTTCTGTTCTCTCAGACTTTAGGCCCATATCCAAGCTGCCTTTTCTGTCAAACATTTTAGAGAAGGTGGTTTACCTTCAGCTACAGGACCATCTAGAGCTTTATGGCTTCTTTGACAAATTCCAGTCTGGTTTTGGAGCACGTCACAGTACGGAAACGTCTCTACTCAGGGTATTCAATGATTTGTTTTAAACTATCGATTCTAGAGGTTCTGCTGTTTTAATCCTTTTTGACCTTACCGCTGCATTTGACACAGTGAATCACAATAATTTACCCTTGCGATTAGAGCACTCCGTTGGTGTGAAAGGCACAGCGCTTCAGTGGTTTAAGTCCTACTTATCAAATAGGAGTTTTTCTGTCCAACTGGGACCGTTCTCATCCACAAAGGTCCCAACTAAGACATGGGATACCTCAAAGCTCAATTTTAGGCCCTAATTTATTTTCGTTATACCTGCTTCCACTGGGCTCCATCTTTGAAAAAAATCATGTGTCTTATCACTGTTATGCAGATGACATCCAGATTTATTTACCCTTAAAATCTGGGGGAGTCCAGTGTGTAGAGAACCTACAAAGGTGTTTAGAGGAAGTTAAAGCTTGGATGAACCTAAACTTCCTCTGCTTAAATGAAAGTAAAGCCGAGGTCCTTCTGTTTGGGAAAACGGACCTCCTGACAGGATTCAGCAGTGCCACTTGGTCATTAAACTCTAACCAGTCTTTTATTAGGAATCTTGGGGTTACTTTAGATTGTAGTTTTAAATTTGACAAACAAGTTAGTGCAGTAGTCCAGTCCAGCTTTTATCGTCTTAGATTATTTAGTAAAGTGAAGCCATATCTCCCTCATGACACCCTGAAAAGGGTTGTTCATGCATTCATCTTCTCCAGACTGGACTATTGTAACTCCCTTTATTCCGGGATGGACCAGTCTCTCCTCCGCCGTCTCCAGCTGATCCAGAATTTAGCGGCCCATCTACTAACAGGGACCCGACGGCATAATAACCTCACACCAATACTGTGCTCTCTACACTGGCTACCTGTTTCTTTTAGAATTGATTTTAAAATCTTACTCTTGGTTTTAAAAAAACAAATTTATTTACGACCATTTATTTATGGTCTGGCACCTCCTTATGTTTCTGAGCTCCTGCAGAGCTATCGTCCTCATAGAGCTCTGCGATCTGTAGACCAGATGCTCTTAGTGGTTCCAAGGACTTAACTTGTGACAAAGGGGGACAGAGTGTTTTCAGTGGCTGCTCCTAAACTCTGGAATCGTCTCCCCCCATTAGTGAGGTCTGCCAGATCCTTAAATGATTTTAAATCTCTGCTAAAAACTCATCTTTTTACATTGGCTTTTAACACCAGAGAGACTGATAATTAGACAGCTTTTTTCAGTGTTTTCTTTTATTAATGATTTTATTGTTATCATTTTACTGTGCTTCTTAGAATTTTACCTATGGTTTTAGTGTATTTATACTTGTGCAGCACTTTAAATGTCTGGCAGATGTTAAAGCCGTATATAAATAAATAAATATTGATTGAATGATTCCACCGCTGTGGGATCAAAGCTGAGAAGTTCTTGATCTGTTTCCATGTCAGGCAGTAATGTTCAGAGCGTACCTGCAGCAGTGGAACAGAGCATTCATACGAGCTGTGGACTTTACTGCTCTGTGGGCAAATCTCGGATGCTTACTGTGGGCGAGTCTCGGATGCTTACTGTGGGCGAGTCTCGGATGCTTACTGTGGGCGAGTCTCAGATGCTAACTGTTGGCGAGTCTCGGATATTAACTGAAAAGACTGGAAGGCAAGGCAAGTTTATTTGTATAGCACAATTCATACACAAAGTAATTCAAGGTGCTTCACAAAACAGAAAAATGTTTTAAAATCATAATACATCATAGAAATAATCAACGTAAAATTTACTTTAAAAGAGAAGAAAAAAATTGAAAATTGACTTAAAAATAAAGGAAGGAAAGGACAGAAAAGTGCAGATAGGACCTTTCAGTCATATACAAGGCTAAACAGAAATGTTTTCAGTCTAGATTTGAACATGAACACAGAAGAGGCCTGTCTTACGGCTTCAGGGAGGCTGTTCCAGATTTTAGCTGCAGAATATTGAAACGCTGATTCCCCTTGTTTAGTTCTGACTCTGGGAATCAACAGGAGGCCGGACCCTGAGGTCCTCAGAGTACCAGATGGTTCATATGGCACTAACATGTCAGAGATGTACTTTGGTGCGTGGCCATGGAGAGACTTGTACACAAGCAGAGCTGCTTTGAAGTCTATTCTTTGAGGTACAGGGAGCCAGTGCAGAGACCTGAGCACAGGACTAATGTGATCATACTTCCTGGTTTTGGTCAGGACTCCAGCAGCAGCATTCTGGATGTACTGAAGCTGTTTTACAGCTCGTTTGGAGAGGCCGGTGAGCAGGCCGTTACAGTAGTCTAACCTACTGGAGACAAATGCATGAATAAGTATCTCCAGGTCTGGCTTTGACATTATGTTTTTGATTTTGGCAATGTTTTTCAGATGGTAAAATGCAGCTGATGTTACTGACTTGATATGGCTGTTAAAGTTCAGGTCAGAGTCCATGATTACCCCTAGATTTCTGACTTGATTTGAGGGTTTAAGAGACAGAGAATGAAGGTAGCTGCTGACACTTTCTCTTTGTTTCTGTGGGCCAAAAATAATAACTTCGGTCTTGTCTGAGTTTAGCTGGAGAAAGTTGTTCTGCATCCACACACTGATCTGTTGGAGGCAGTGGTTGAGTGAATCCACCGGCCCATATTCACCTGTTGTCAGTGACACATAGATCTGAGTATCATCTGCATAGTTGTGATAAGATATGTTATTAACTGTTAATTAAAAAGGCCATCAACCTCTAATGTTGATGTTGACAGTTAATTGCGTATTAACTGCCCTAGTGGCAGCATGTAGAGGTTGAACAGAAGGGGTCCCAGGATCGATCCCTGGGGCACACCACAAGTCAAGGCCATGTAGTCTGAGACACAACTCCTAATTTCAACAAAATATTTCCTGTCTTCTAGATAAGACTTGAACCAACTTAAGGCAGATCCAGACATGCCAACCCAGTCTTGGAGTCTGTGCAAAAGGATCCCATGATCAACAGTATCAAAGGCAGCGCTCAGGTCTAGCAGGATTAAGACAGAGACTTTGCCATCATCAGTGTTCAGGCGGATGTCTTTGGTTACCTTGATAAGAGCAGTTTCTGTGCTATGATGGGGTCTAAAACCTGACTGGTAAACATCAAATGAATTGTTTAATAAGAGAAAGTCAGTGAGCTGTTGATAGACAACCTTTTCAAGGACTTTTCCTAAAAATGGCAGATTAGAGATAGGTCTGTAATTATTCGGTACAGTGAGATCAAGACCGCTCTTTTTCAGGAGGGGTTTAATGACTGCAGTTTTTAAGGCCTCTGGAAATATTCCAGAATGAAGAGACATGTTAACTATTTGAGTAATTGATGGCAACACACTGTTCAGGACAGACTTTAGAAATCTAGTGGGTAACACATCAAGGCAGCATGTAGACGAGCTCAGACGGGTGATGGTCTCTGTGACAGTTTGGTCAGTGACAGGTACAAAGTGAGTCAGCTTAGAGTGAGTAGGTGGCCGTTGGATAGTTATATGTGTTGTGGAGTTGATGGCCTTTTTAATGCCCTGAACCTTGTCACTAAAAAAATAAAGCAAACTCATTACATTTAGGTGTGCAAGCCAGTTCTATTGGTAGCTGAGTTGGAGGGTTAGTTAATCTGTTAACTGTTGTGAACAGGATACGAGAGTTGCTGCTGCAGCTTACAATGATTTCAGAGTAGTACCTTTCCCTTGTTCTGCATAAGATCTGGTTGTAAGCGTACAACTCTGCCTTATACATTCCATAATGAACCTGGAGTTTTGACTTGCGCCACCTTCGCTCAGGCTCTGCGGCACTGTTGTTTCTGTGCCCTGACTAGATCATCGTTCCTCCAGGGAGCTTTCTGTCTATGTTTTCTCAATTTAACCTTCATAGGGGCAATGGCATCCAGAACATTCAAGATGCTAGAAGTAACAGAATTCAGCATTTCATCAACATTGGCACCAGAGGCGTTTTCAGGGTTTATCATTTCTACAAACTGTGCCCTAGTGCTCTCATTTATTTGTCTCCTTTGGACAACTGCAGGGCCAGGCGGTGGTTTGGGAGCAACAGACCGGTCAAAGAATACACAGAAATGATCAGAGAGGGCGACATCAACCACACTGACATTGTAAATAATAACCCCCCTTGTGATGAGCAGGTCCACAGTGTGCCCTCTCCTGTGGGTGGGGCAACTCACATGCTGAATTAGACCAAAGGTTTCAAGGACAGCATTGAGCTCTTTTGCATTTCTGTCATTGACATTATCAACATGAACATTAAAATCACCTGTAATGACTAGACCATCAAAGTCTGTGCACACAACTGAGAGCATTTCAGTGAAATCATCAATGACACTTTGGCTGTGTTGAGGAGGTTAGAAGACAGGAGTGTCATGTGATCTCTTTTGTGAGTTAAAAGGCATGAAGCTGCATATTGGATCATCTGCAGAGACCTGAGTGTGGAGGCTGGTAGCCCCTTACGAAGGGATTACAGTGATCAGGATGAGCGATGATGAGCAGCTGAAGAACAGCTTTAGCTGCATAAACTATGAAGATGAAGTCTGATCTTCTGTTGTGGAGATAAAATCAGAAATGATTTCTTTGGAGCTCAGACAGTTGTCGGTGATGACTTCCAAATCCGTAGTTAACTGTGTGGACAGTCATGGAAGATCTCAGTGATGGTGAAGTTTTGGTGACGGATGGACTGACAGAAGAGACAAAAACTTCAGCCTTTTTTCTGTCATCACATTTAAAGACCCACTCCAATGAAAACCATGTTTTGGGGTGTTTTTACATGATCTTGTAACACTGTTCTCATGATGAAGGACATTTATAAAAGAATTTAAGATTAAAACTGCGTTTCTGAGTATTTTTTTATTCAATTTGTGATTCATCAAGAGGAGATAAAGACCTGAGAAAGCTCCGGTTTGTGACGCATTTGTCCTAAAAACTGCATTATCATAGCTGAAAGACCACGGGCAACACCTTGAAAATAGATTAAAAAAATATAGTTGGAGTGGGACTTTAAAGGCACAGGAAAAACTGAATGTCGTCTTCATAGAAGTGGAAAGAGAGGCCATGTTAGCAAAGGATGGTGCTCAGAGTCTTAGTGTGGACAGCGACACCAGGGCAAAGTTGGTAAGATCGGGATTTTTTCCCTCTGCCAGAATGTTTGACCGGTGAAATTTAAGCCAGTTCAGGTCTTTCCAGCAACACAGAGTTCATACAGCGTTGAAAGAAGATGTGATTTATGATGTTAAAAGATGCAGATCCCTTAGAATCAGAGCAGAGCATTGGCAGCCAGCTCAAACAAAGCCAAGACATGACCAAACCACCACACGAGCACAGCTGTAGTGGAGACAAACTCAAATGAGACAGTCGTCTGCTTGTTTCCTACAGGGTTTGACCCCACCTTCGGTCCAAGTTGGATTAATCTGTATGGTTCTCCGCAGAACTCCACCCTTGGAGACATCCACCAGGTAACCTCAACTAAATCCTGTCTTAACCTCAAGAAAACACTGCTTCTGCCAAGAAGTAGTGCCTACCAGTGCTTTTTAATTCTAGTCTGTTAGCACCACAATATCTACAGGTACTTAGCCTCAGTGGTACAGGTACTTAGCCTCAGTGGTATAGGTACTTACCCTCCGTGGTACAGGTACTTAGCCTCAGTGGTACAGGTACTTACCCTCAGTGGTACAGGTACTTACCCTCTGTGGTACAGGTACTTAGCCTCAGTGGTACAGGTACTTAGCCTCAGTGGTACAGGTACTTAGCCTCAGTGGTACAGGTACTTACCCTCAGTGGTACAGGTACTTAGCCTCAGTGGTACAGGTACTTACCCTCCGTGGTACAGGTACTTAGCCTCAGTGGTATAGGTACTTAGCCTCAGACCATCTTTTCATTTGGAACTTATACTTAGCTTTTCTGCAGAATCTGACTCCAGCAGAAAGACCGTCAGCAGGTTTTTTTCAGTCCAGGAGCGATCAGTCCTCCACACAGACTAAGAAACCGAATCAGCGCTGTGGTTGGCTGCTTTCAGGCCTTGAACGAGGGCGTGGGAGAAGGGATTTTCTACCGAGGGCGGATCCTTGTGGGGCTCTCCATGGAGGTGTATTCGTCCCCCTCCGCTGCATCTGTGGACTCATCATCCGTTGTCGCTGCCAAGGTTTCTTCCATGAACTTTGCTCTATCATCTATTGCAATCTGAAAAGCTTCCTTCAATATCCGTGTGCATCTGTGTGTGTTGTTGAAGGCAAAAGGAGCGCTGAAGAAGTTCACACTGAAGAAGAGGAGGAGCACCAAGAAGCAGAAGGATGGTCAGTCTGCTGAGATGAGTCTTCCTCAGAAGCTATTAAGGGTCAGAGTTTATCTGCGGCAGATGTGTAGAGGGGAAGTTCTGATGTTTTTGCATCTTTAGAAAGCAGGAGGCTACCTGAGGACTCTGAGATGGGAGCGGAGGTTCCAGAGTCTGTAACGGTGGAGATTGATGAGATCCATCCTCTCCCAGAGGTCAGTGGGTTCACTGCCAGCCGTCGTCAGGGTTATGGAAAGATTTCTGTTCAGGAGGTGCCGTCATTGATCCTGGAGGGAGATCAGCTTCCTTCTTCCTGGTATCAGGATGGGTTTTCTCCGGGTCTGTGTTCAGGTTCCTGCTCATCTGCTGTTCTTTGAGATTTTCCTTTTTTTTCTGAACGACGTCACATGGAGGTGAACAGAAACATGATTGTTGTCATGAGAGGAAATCTTTACCTGAGAGTTGAAAGGTGTGCAGAGATGTTGATGTCTGTGGATCTTCTCAGAGGAGACCTGCTTGGTGTTTTTGAGACCTTCCTGCTGTCTCTGAGACATTCACATTTCGAACTCAGAGTTTGGTTTTTCAGGGTTTTCTGGGACAGAAAGAGGAGTTTCTGCTGTTTGCATCGGTGTTTGAAGCCACTATGATGGACCCGTCTGTTGGAACCAAGCCGCTGACTTTTGAACTCTCAATAGGTTAGATCTGGTTGTTCTTTTGAATTCTGAGGTTCTCAGCCACTCTGTGTCCAGAGTCCGGCCCCTCCTTCACATCTACGTCTGCAGGAAGCCATGGTTCCCTCCATGTTTGTGTTTCCAGGGAACTATGGGAAGGCAGTTGGAGTTGGGAAATCGAAGAAAAGTTATAGTAGGGAGGAGCTGAGCAGGAGCAGGGAGGAGCTGAGCAGGAGCAGGGAGGAGCTGAGCAGGAGCAGGGAGGAGCTGAGTGAAGACTCTCAGGGCCTCCTGAGATCAGAGGACGAGCTGGACCGAGAAGATCTTCAGAGCTTTGAAGCTCAGAGCAGATCTCTGTCTGCTCCGATGAGAGCGGAACCCACCGAGTATGACAGGTAACCTTCAGCAGACCAGTCGGCCATATTTAGGAGACATTATGTGAAGATGGGGTTGCCTCCAGAGAGGACCAGCACCAGTTCACCTGTCTGCTCACCTGTGGTCAGGTCTTTCCAGTGTCTGCGGCTGCAGCCCCCAGCGCTCCGACTCAAACCCTGCCTGTTTGTCCGGGCTCAGTTTGAGGACCACAGCTTTCGTCTCCACCAGGCCAACTGGCTCAGCAAGATGGCTGACAGACTGGTGAGAGATCTCTTCCTGTTTCTATGTGTCTGAAATGAAGGATACCAACCGGTCCTGAACGGCTTCTCCTTCTCCTGAACTGCAGGAGCTGGGTCTTGATGAAGTAGACAGACTCCTGAAGAGGCCGCGATCCAAGGCCAAGGAGCGTTTGCTGGAGGTGCTGCTGGAGCTGGTGGCTTCCTGCAAGTCTGTGTCCTCCTCCTGGAAGTCTCCTGGAAAGGTTCCTCTTTGTGTTCCATCCTCTCATTGGTCTGTCTTTGCCCTTGTTTCTTGCAGACAGTTCACCTCCTTCTCTGAGAGGAAGTCTCAGCACACACGGCCCAACAGCCTGGATAAATTCAGGAAGGAGTTTGTCAAGAGGAAACTGGTGAGTAGGACCTCTGACCTCAGCTTAACCTTTTCAGTAGAGGTAGAGCGCTCGACCTCTGATTAGAAGATTGTAGGTTCGGTTCCCGCCTAGCCTGCCCAGGTGTCGTTGGGCAAGACACTGAACCCCATGTTGCTCCTGGTTATAGGTTGGCGCCAGTGTTCGGCTTGTGTTAGTGTGTGTGTGAGAATGGGACTGTGATGAACTGCAACTGTAAAGCGTTATAGACATACACGCCACTTTCCTTTAAGCCTGTCCTAGAAGTTCATTGTCCGCCTGTCTCCCTGTCCTCCTGTCCACCATTCTGCCTGTCTCCTTGTCCTCCTGTACTCCATTCTGCCTTTCTCCCTGTCCTCCTGTCCTCCATTCTGCCTTTCTCCCTGTCCTCCTGTCCACCTGTCCTCCATTCTCCCTGTCCTCCTGTCCACCATTCTGCCTGTCTCCCTGTCCTCCATTATGCCTGACTCCCTGTCCCCCTGTACTCCATTCTGCCTGTCCTCCTGTCTCCCTGTCCACCTGTCCTCCATTCTGCCTTTCTCCCTGTCCTCCTGCCCACCTGTCCTCCATTCTGCCTGTCTCCCTGTCCTCTTGTCTCCCGGTCCTCCTGTCTGCCTGTCCGCCTGTCTCCCTGTCCTCCTGTCCACCTGTCCTCCATTATGCCTTTCTCCCTGTCCTCCTGTCTCCCTGTCCGCCTGTCTCCCTGTCCTCCTGTCCACCTTTCCTCCATTCTGCCTGCCTCCCTGTTGTCCTGTCTCCCTGTCCTCCATTCTGCCTGTCTTCCTGTCCTCCATTCTGCCTGTCTCCCTGTCCTCCTGTCCACCTGTCCTCCATTCTGCCTGTCCGCCTGTCTCCTGTCCACCTGTCCACCATTCTGCCTGTCTCCCTGTCCGCCTGTCCACCATTCTGCCTGTCTTTCTGTCCTCCTGCCCACCTGTCCTCCATTCTGCCTGTCTCCCTGTCCTCCTGCCCACCTGTCCTCCATTCTGCCTGTCTCCCCGTCCTCCTGTCCACCTGTCCTCCATTCTGCCTGCCCTTCTGTCTCCCTGTCCTCCATTATGCCTGTCTCCCTGTCCTCCTGTCCTCCATTCTGCCTGTCTCCCTGTCCTCCTGCCCACCTGTCCTCCATTCTGCCTGTCTCCCTGTCCTCTTGTCTCCCGGTCCGCCTGTCTCCTTGTCCTCCTGTCCACCTGTCCTCCATTCTGCCTGTCCTCCATTCTCCCTGTCCTCCTGTCCTCCATTCTCCCTGTCTCCCTGTTGTCCTGTCACCCTGTCCTCCATTCTGCTTATCTCCCTGTCCTCCTGTCTCCCTGTCCACCTGTCCTCCATTCTGCCTGTCTCCTTGTCCTCCTGTCCACCTGTCCTCCATTCTGCCTGTCGTCCATTCTCCCTGTCCTCCTGTCCTCCTGTCTCCCTGTCCTTCATTCTGCCTGTCTCCCTGTCCTCCTGCCCACCTGTCCTCCATTCTGCCTGTCTCCCTGTCCTCTTGTCTCCCGGTCCGCCTGTCTCCTTGTCCACCTGTCCTCCATTCTGCCTGTCCTCCATTCTCCCTGTCCTCCTGTCCGCCTGTCCTCCATTCTCCCTGTCTCCCTGTTGTCCTGTCACACTGTCCTCCATTCTGCTTATCTCCCTGTCCTCCTGTCTCCCTGTCTACCTGTCCTCCATTCTGCCTGTCTCCCTGTCCTCCTGCCCACTTGTCCTCCATTCTGCCTGTCTCCCCGTCCTCCTGTCCACCTGTCCTCCATTCTGCCTGCCCTTCTGTCTCCCTGTCCTCCATTATGCCTGTCTCCCTGTCCTCCTTTCCACCTGTCCTCCATTCTGCCTGCCCGTCTGTCTCCCTGTCCTCCATTCTCCCTGTCCTCCTGTCCTCCATTCTGCCTGTCTCCCCATCCTCCTGTCCACCTGTCCTCCATTCTGCCTGCCCTTCTGTCTCCCTGTCCTCCATTCTGCCTGTCCTCCTGTCCACCTGTCCTCCATTATGCCTGTCTCCCTGTCCTCCTGTCCTCCATTCTCCCTATCTCCCTGTTGTCCTGTCACACTGTCCTCCATTCTGCTTATCTCCCTGTCCTCCTGTCTCCCTGTCCACCTGTCCTCCATTCTGCCTGTCTCCCTGTCCTCCTGCCCACCTGTCCTCCATTCTGCCTGTCTCCCCGTCCTCCTGTCCACCTGTCCTCCATTCTGCCTGCCCTTCTGTCTCCCTGTCCTCCTGCCCGCCTGTCCTCCATTCTGCCTGTCTCCCCATCCTCCTGTCCACCTGTCCTCCTGTCTCCCTGTCCTTCATTCTGCCTGTCTCCCTGTCCTCCTGCCCACCTGTCCTCCATTCTGCCTGTCCCCCTGTCCTCTTGTCTCCCGGTCCGCCTGTCTCCTTGTCCACCTGTCCTCCATTCTGCCTGTCCTCCATTCTCCCTGTCCTCCTGTCCACCTGTCCTCCATTCTGCCTGCCCTTCTGTCTCCCTGTCCCTCCATTATGCCTGTCTCCCTGTCCTCCTGTCCACCTGTCCCTCCATTCTCCCTGTCTCCCTGTTGTCCTGTCACACTGTCCTCCATTCTGCTTATCTCCTGTCCTCCTGTCTCCTGTCCCACCTGTCCTCCATTCTGCCTGTCTCCCTGTCCTCCTGCCCACTTGTCCTCCATTCTGCCTGTCTCCCCGTCTACTCCTGTCCACCTGTCCTCCATTCTGCCTGCCCTTCTGTCTCCCTGTCCTCCATTCTCCCTGTCCTCCTGCCCGCCTGTCCTCCATTCTGCCTGTCTCCCGTCCTCCTGTCCACCTGTCCTCCATTCTGCCTGTCCTCCTGTCCACCTGTTCTCCATTCTGCCTGTCTCCCTGTCCTCCTGCCCACTTGTCCTCCATTCTGCCTGTCTCCCCGTCCTCCTGTCCACCTGTCCTCCATTCTGCCTGCCCTTCTGTCTCCCTTTCCTCCATTATGCCTGTCTCCCTGTCCTCCTGTCCACCTGTCCTCCATTCTGCCTGCCCTTCTGTCTCCCTGTCCTCCATTCTCCCTGTCCTCCTGCCCGCCTGTCCTCCATTCTGCCTGTCTCCCCATCCTCCTGTCCACCTGTCCTCCATTCTGCCTGCCCTTCTGTCTCCCTGTCCTCCATTCTGCCTGTCCTCCTGTCCTCCATTCTGCCTGTCTCCCTGTCCTCCTGTCCACCTGTCCTCCATTCTCCCTGTCCTCTTGTCCACCTGTCCTCCATTCTCCCTGTCTCCCTGTTGTCCTGTCACACTGTCCTCCATTCTGCTTATCTCCCTGTCCACCTGTCCTCCATTCTGCCTGTCTCCCTGTCCTCCTGCCCACCTGTCCTCCATTCTGCCTGTCTCCCTGTCCTCCTGCCCACTTGTCCTCCATTCTGCCTGTCTCCCCGTCCTCCTGTCCACCTGTCCTCCATTCTGCCTGCCCTTCTGTCTCCCTGTCCTCCATTATGCCTGTCTCCCTGTCCTCCTTTCCACCTGTCCTCCATTCTGCCTGCCCGTCTGTCTCCCTGTCCTCCATTCTCCCTGTCCTCCTGCCCGCCTGTCCTCCATTCTGCCTGTCTCCCCATCCTCCTGTCCACCTGTCCTCCATTCTGCCTGCCCTTCTGTCTCCCTGTCCTCCATTCTGCCTGTCCTCCTGTCCACCTGTCCTCCATTATGCCTGTCTCCCTGTCCTCCTGTCCACCTGTCCTCCATTCTCCCTATCTCCCTGTTGTCCTGTCACACTGTCCTCCATTCTGCTTATCTCCCTGTCCTCCTGTCTCCCTGTCCACCTGTCCTCCATTCTGCCTGTCTCCCTGTCCTCCTGCCCACCTGTCCTCCATTCTGCCTGTCTCCCCGTCCTCCTGTCCACCTGTCCTCTATTCTGCCTGCCCTTCTGTCTCCCTGTCCTCCTGCCCGCCTGTCCTCCATTCTGCCTGTCTCCCCATCCTCCTGTCCACCTGTCCTCCTGTCTCCCTGTCCTTCATTCTGCCTGTCTCCCTGTCCTCCTGCCCACCTGTCCTCCATTCTGCCTGTCCCCCTGTCCTCTTGTCTCCCGGTCCGCCTGTCTCCTTGTCCACCTGTCCTCCATTCTGCCTGTCCTCCATTCTCCCTGTCCTCCTGTCCACCTGTCCTCCATTCTGCCTGCCCTTCTGTCTCCCTGTCCTCCATTATGCCTGTCTCCCTGTCCTCCTGTCCACCTGTCCTCCATTCTCCCTGTCTCCCTGTTGTCCTGTCACACTGTCCTCCATTCTGCTTATCTCCCTGTCCTCCTGTCTCCCTGTCCACCTGTCCTCCATTCTGCCTGTCTCCCTGTCCTCCTGCCCACTTGTCCTCCATTCTGCCTGTCTCCCCGTCCTCCTGTCCACCTGTCCTCCATTCTGCCTGCCCTTCTGTCTCCCTGTCCTCCATTCTCCCTGTCCTCCTGCCCGCCTGTCCTCCATTCTGCCTGTCTCCCCGTCCTCCTGTCCACCTGTCCTCCATTCTGCCTGTCCTCCTGTCCACCTGTTCTCCATTCTGCCTGTCTCCCTGTCCTCCTGCCCACTTGTCCTCCATTCTGCCTGTCTCCCCGTCCTCCTGTCCACCTGTCCTCCATTCTGCCTGCCCTTCTGTCTCCCTTTCCTCCATTATGCCTGTCTCCCTGTCCTCCTGTCCACCTGTCCTCCATTCTGCCTGCCCTTCTGTCTCCCTGTCCTCCATTCTCCCTGTCCTCCTGCCCGCCTGTCCTCCATTCTGCCTGTCTCCCCATCCTCCTGTCCACCTGTCCTCCATTCTGCCTGCCCTTCTGTCTCCCTGTCCTCCATTCTGCCTGTCCTCCTGTCCTCCATTCTGCCTGTCTCCCTGTCCTCCTGTCCACCTGTCCTCCATTCTCCCTGTCCTCTTGTCCACCTGTCCTCCATTCTCCCTGTCTCCCTGTTGTCCTGTCACACTGTCCTCCATTCTGCTTATCTCCCTGTCCACCTGTCCTCCATTCTGCCTGTCTCCCTGTCCTCCTGCCCACCTGTCCTCCATTCTGCCTGTCTCCCCGTCCTCCTGTCCACCTGTCCTCCATTCTGCCTGTCTCCCCGTCCTCCTGTCCACCTGTCCTCCATTCTGCCTGCCCTTCTGTCTCCCTGTCCTCCATTATGCCTGTCTCCCTGTCCTCCTGTCCACCTGTCCTCCATTCTGCCTGCCCTTCTGTCTCCCTGTCCTCCTGCCCGCCTGTCCTCCATTCTGCCTGTCTCCCTGTCCTCCTGCCCACCTGTCCTCCATTCTGCCTGTCTCCCTGTCCTCTTGTCTCCCGGTCCGCCTGTCTCCTTGTCCACCTGTCCTCCATTCTGCCTGTCTCCCTGTCCTCCTGTCCACCTGTCCTCCTGTCTCCCTGTCCTTCATTCTGCCTGTCTCCCTGTCCTCCTGCCCACCTGTCCTCCATTCTGCCTGTCTCCCTGTCCTCTTGTCTCCCGGTCCGCCTGTCTCCTTGTCCACCTGTCCGCCATTCTCCCTGTCCTCCTGTCCGCCTGTCCTCCATTCTCCCTGTCTCCCTGTTGTCCTGTCACACTGTCCTCCATTCTGCTTATCTCCCTGTCCTCCTGTCTCCCTGTCTACCTGTCCTCCATTCTGCCTGTCTCCCTGTCCTCCTGCCCACTTGTCCTCCATTCTGCCTGTCTCCCCGTCCTCCTGTCCACCTGTCCTCCATTCTGCCTGCCCTTCTGTCTCCCTGTCCTCCATTATGCCTGTCTCCCTGTCCTCCTTTCCACCTGTCCTCCATTCTGCCTGCCCTTCTGTCTCCCTGTCCTCCATTCTCCCTGTCCTCCTGCCCGCCTGTCCTCCATTCTGCCTGTCTCCCCATCCTCCTGTCCACCTGTCCTCCATTCTGCCTGCCCTTCTGTCTCCCTGTCCTCCATTCTGCCTGTCCTCCTGTCCTCCATTATGCCTGTCTCCCTGTCCTCCTGTCCACCTGTCCTCCATTCTCCCTGTCCTCCTGTCCACCTGTCCTCCATTCTCCCTATCTCCCTGTTGTCCTGTCACACTGTCCTCCATTCTGCTTATCTCCCTGTCCTCCTTTCTCCCTGTCCACCTGTCCTCCATTCTGCCTGTCTCCCTGTCCTCCTGCCCACCTGTCCTCCATTCTGCCTGTCTCCCCGTCCTCCTGTCCACCTGTCCTCCATTCTGCCTGCCCTTCTGTCTCCCTGTCCTCCATTCTGCCTGTCCTCCTGTCCACCTGTCCTCCATTATGCCTGACTCCCTGTCCTCTTGTCTCCCTGTCCTCCTGTCTCCCTGTCCTCCTGTCTGCCCTTCAGGTTATGATTGCTCGGCAGGCCATCAAGGTGAGGCGGCGGACGAGCAGAGAGTCGGTCAGACAGAAGTTGGTGGAGAGCAGGAAGTTCTTGAAGAGGCTCCGCCTCATGGCTGCAGAGGTCAGATGGCAGAAGAACCCGCGTCCTGCAGGTGAGCATGTCAACCTGTCAGTCTGCTGACCGTCTGCTCTCCCAGCCTCAGAGCACCATCCCCGATGCTTTTCTCTGGCTGCTAACGGGAAGCAAGCGACTGGCTTACGCCCGGATTCCCGCTCACTCCGTCCTCTTCTCGGTGGTGGAGGAGCAGAAGGGGCGGGACTGTGGATGCATCACCAGCCTGTACATGAAGGTAAGTCCTGTAGAACGTGGAGTCTGTCTGTGGCAAACATGGAGGATCCTACAGGCTCTGTTTTGTCCTTCCATGTGTCCAGCATTTTAAAGTCTGACCGTTTTAGGAAAGGAGACGATTTCATCCTTGAAGAGCGCCACTGCCTTCATTACAATTATACCTGATGATGTTTCAGTGCTGAGAGGGTTTCTTCTAAGGTCAGATCCAGGGCCCTGATTGGTCAATCCTGTCTGTCCTTCAGTCTCCAGGGTGCCTCCCCAGTGAGATCTTTGCCAAGCTGGAGGTCTACCTGTGGCTCGGTCCTGTCAGGTACTGCGAAAAGGCCGTCACCAGTTTACCGCAGGAGTTTACACCTGTGTACGAGGAGGAGGAGGACCTTCAGCGAAAACCCGCCCCTGAAAACAGGATGAGGGTTCCTGTGAGTCTCAACTGCCAGGGTGAGTCAGCCAACCCCCCCCCCCCCCCCCATGGGGGAGGCTTCATGACGGTCAGCAGAGTCACTCCTGCTGCTGCAGAATAGTCTAGCCTTTCCTCTCTGCTTACAGACAGCCGGTACTTCCAGCTGCGATGTCACCTGTACCAGGGGCGTGGCCTGAGGGCGGCAGACGACGACGGCTTGTCTGATCCATTTGCTAAAGTGGTATTTTCCACACAGTGCCAGAAGAGCAGGGTTGGTCGTGGTTTTTATGGTTTTATGGTCTACGGTGTTTCCTGTCAACCTGAGGTCAGCGAAGGACTTGTTCTGTCTTCAGACCATGATGGACACCCTCACCCCCTCCTGGAGCGAGTGTTTGCTGTTTGACAGAGTCCTGCTGGAAGGAACCATGGAGCAGCTCCAGCGCGACCCCCCCCTCATCATCATCAACATCTATGATCATGACACCATGGTAAACCTGACGTCCAAAGTGGGAGGAGTTTGCTTTCAGACTAAAAACGTCCTCCTGACTTGAGCAGGACCTCCGCTGAGGTGATGCTGTTTCCACCAGAGCTTCAGGTTCAGCTTCAGGTTATTCAGTAGTTTTCTGTACAGACGTCTGCAGACCATGATGACGTCATGATCCGTTCAGAAGCTGGAGCAGATCAAAAAGGCTGACAGGTGGAATGAACCAGCACCGTTAGCCCTTGTGCTATCCTATGGGGTCAAAATGACACCCCCCCCTTCCATTGAGGTGTTCTCCTACCATGACAAAGGTGGATAAAGGTGGAGAGGATTTCATGTAATCCATGGACACCAATGAAGATCACAAATCATTGAAGAACAAAGGTTCAGAGCTCTGTCTAGTGGGTCTAGATGACCCCACTCCCAGTGTTAACGTGCCTAGGATGGCGTATACTTATATAGTGCTTTCTACCTTCTTACGAAGGCCCAAAGCACTTTACAGTCCCAGTCCCAATAACCTCCCACCAGAGGCAAGGTGGGGTTCAGTGTCTTGCCCAAGGACACTTCGACGCATGGGTGTGCAAGGCGGGAATCGAACCGCCCTAGCGCTGCACCACGACCGCCCCCAGGATAGCACAAGGGTTAGAAGTCTTCACCTGTCATTAAAAGAGCGTTCACGGTGAACATCTCCAAAGGCTGTGTCTGAATTCCCGCTCTAACCCCTAACTACTAAAAAACTATGTAAAGCCCAGAATTTTACAAGTTATCCAGAAACCACGCCCACTTTATTTTAAACGGCAGATATGACGTCATCAATTTCACTAAGTTCAAATCTAATTAATGAGTGTTTTATGATGATCCACTGTCTTCTGAAGATGAAAAACGTTGATGGTTTATTACAAAATTCATTGAAATACATTTTTTGGCAAAAAAACTTCTGATGCAATTCAATGTGGTCTATATTTGCCAACCTAGTGAGCACCGATGCTCACTGGTTCTTCACAGACACAGAGACGGGCTCTGGATTTTGAATTGTAGATTCAGACACTATAGATTACGGAATGATGAATGCACTCTATAGAGGTCAGGGTGGGAATTCGGACACAACCCCAGAGATCGGCTGAAGCAGAGAAGACGTGAAGTCATTTTCCTGCATGTGACACCTGTTCACACGTGTGTGTGTGTTCATGGCTGTGTGTTTATTGGTGTGTGTTCATTGTTGTGTGTTCATGACTGTGAGTTTGTTGTTGTGTGTTCATGGCTGTGTGTTCATTTATGTGTTGATTGTTATGTGTTCATTGTTGTGTGTTTATTGTTGTGTGTTGATTATTGTGCGTTCATGGTTGTGTGTTTATTGTTGTGTGTTCATGGCTGAGAGTTTATTGTTGGGTGTTGAATGTTGTGTGTTTGTGGTTGTGTGTTAATGGCTATATGTTTATTGTTGGGTGTTGAATGTTGTGTGTTTGTGTGTTTATTGTTTTGTGTTCATGGTTGTGTGTTTGTGGTTGTGTGTTCATGGTTGTGTGTTGATTGTTGTGTGTTCATGGCTGTGTGTTTATTGGTGTGTGTTCATTGTTGTGTGTTGATTGTTGTGTGTTCATGGTTGTGTGTTCATGACTGTGAGTTTGTTGTTGTGTGTTCATGGCTGTGTTCATGGTTGTTTGTTGATTATTATGTGTTCATTGTTGTGTGTTTATTGTTGTGTGTTCATGGTTGTGTGTTTATGGTTGTGTGTTGATTATTATGTGTTCATTGTTGTGTGTTTATTGTTGTGTGTTCATGGTTGTGTGTTTATGGTTGTGTGTTGATTGTTATGTGTTTATTGTTGTGTGTTGATTGTTGTGTGTTGATTATTGTGCGCTCATGGTTGTGTGTTTATTGTTGTGTGTTCATGGCTGTGTGTTTATGGTTCTGTGTTGATTGTTGTGTGTTCATGGTTGTGTGTTTTTTGTTGTGTGTTTGTGGTTGGGTGTTCATGGTTGTGTGTTCATGGCTGTGTGTTCATGGTTGTGTTCATGGTTGTGTGTTGATTGTTGTGTGTTCATGGTTGTGTCTTAATGGTTGTGTGTTAATGGTTGTGTGTTGATTGTTGTGTGTTCATAGCTGTGTGTTCTGTGTTGTGTTCAGGGCAGTCCAAAGCCTTTAGGCCAAGTATTTGCAAAGCCGGAGTTCAAAACCGTGGACCAGGTCTACAAAAAGCCTCGCCTGAGTTTCTATGACATCACCAAAGGGAGAGTCTCCGCCGGAGAGCTGCTGGCCGCCTTCGAGCTCATCGAGTTTGACTACTCCGGCTTTGGAGAGGTGACGTGTGCTGACATCAGCGTTTGAGCTGGTCTGTAGATGAGGAACGGAAGCTGTGGACGGGTTCATGGAGTATGTTCTCTGAGGGTTTCATTCTCTTCACCGTCAGAGTAAATTCTAACCTTGCAGGCCCACCAGAACAAACGGATAGTTTCGGCTACACCTGTGGGTTACCTTTGTGGCTATAAGTCTCCTGAGTCTGAGATTCGACGGTGCAAAGGAATGTCAGGCTGAACTGAAGATGAATGAAGACAGTAAAGTTAGAATTTATTCCATTGTTTCATCTTGAACCACCTTAAGTCTTCGTCCCAGTTTTACAAGTGGATCCGGCTGTCTGCAGGTGTAAAACGGTCACACCTGTACAGGTCACACAGGTGACCCACAGGAAGTATGAAGGTAGAAGACTGCTCAGTGAGAGAAAATGTTCATGTTTTCATGCTGCGGCGACGGGTCATAGGAGAGACGCAGGCGTGTCACAGAGATCTTTTACTTTACAAATCCTGCAGACTGAACTGGAGTCCGTTAGTGCTTTCCACATGATCCGGTCAGTAGAGAGCCAGAACTGGCTCCTCACTGACGACTAGAGTGTACCGTTAGGACTCTGTTCAACAACATCACCCAGACGTCATGACTGTGTGGAAGTTCCTTTATCCTGACAAATACTTCCCCATACACTTACCACACGCACGACAATGGTACGCTCCATTTTCATGAGGTGGTTGAACGAGCTTCAAGGGAACTACGGACTCACCTGCACTCCCCTGCAGATGCAGCCGCTCCTCTCTATGACCCTCCACAGACCGGACAATCTACTTACAGCAGAACAGTACAGATCAACCCCCCCACACGGGGTCATGTGACTTAGACGTTTACCTGTGATTGGACTTGCCTTCCAAATACCATTCATTTACTGTCCTCTGGTTTCCTGGTAGCCCCGTCTCCCCAACAGTGTGGACCCTCAAGTTCTGCACTTTCAGGAACAGGAGAGGTTCTTCCACATTCCAGAGGGAGTCCGCCCTGTCCTGAAGACCTTCAGGATCGAGGTAGCGGTTGCAGAACGCTGAAAGCTGCTTCCATGCTCCGGATGAGTCCAGGAACACGCTTTGCTTCCAGGTGCTGTTCTGGGGGCTGCGCGAGCTGAAGCGGGTGCAGCTGTTTGAGGTGGAGCACCCCATGGTGAAGGTGGAGTGTGCAGGAGAACCACTGAAGTCCGAAGAAATCCAGAACTACAGAACCAACCCAAACTTCAAGCAGACGGTCGGCTACATTGACGTGGTCCGTTCCTGTCATCACAGACCAGTCTGAACTGCTCTTTTCTCTTGTTTTATCCAAACTTTTCATTTAAGCCCTCAGAGATGATGCTCCGCCCAAATGGTGGTCAGGTCTCTAAAAATGGGCTAACATCTTAAAGCCAAATGTACATCTTTAAATGTCTGACTGAAACACAGATGTGTGGCTTTGATCAGAAAGACTGGAATAATAATTCACGGTGGCTACGATTCAGCCCACAGCAGAACTGCAGAGCATCGAGGGCTTTCCAGAAAACACTGGAAACACAGCAACCTTCTGCTTTTGTATTCTAGTCATGAAAATAAACCGCATCCACTGTTGCCAAGAACATTTATCATAGAAACAACTGCAGTCTCCCCAAAAACACGTCTGCAGCATCTCGATTGATGCAGGAATCTGTGGCGACCCTCCTTCAAAGAACTGTGGGTTTCCACTGGTCTGTCTGCAGCGTTGTGTTGCATCTCCATTGCATTGCATCTCCATTGCATTGCGTCTCCATTGCGTTGTGTCTCCATTGTGTTGTGTCTCTGTTGCATTGGGTCTCCGTTGTGTTGCGTCTCTGTTGCATTGTGTCTCTGTTGCGTTGCTTCTCCGTTCTATTGCGTCTCTGTTGCATTGCGTCTCCATTGTGTTGCGTCTCTGTTGCGTTGTGTCTCTTTTGCATTGCGTCTCCATTGCGTTGTGTCTCCATTGCGTTGCGTCTCTGTTGCATTGCGTCTCCGTTGCGTTGCTTCTCCGTTGTATTGCGTCTCTGTTGCATTGCGTCTCCGTTGCATCTGTGTTGCGTTGTGTCTCTTTTGCATTGCGTCTCTGTTGCATTGCGTCTCCGTTGCATCTCTGTTGCGTTGCTTCTCCGTTGTATTGCGTCTCTGTTGCATTGCGTCTCCGTTGCATCTCTGTTGCGTAGTGTCTCTGTTGCATTGCGTCTCTGTTGCATTGCGTCTCCGTTGCATCTCTGTTGCGTTGTGTCTCTGTTGCATTGCGTCTCTGTTGCATTGCGTCTCCGTTGCATTGCGTCTCTGTTGCATTGCGTCTCCGTTGCATTGTGTCTCTGTTGCGTCTCTGTTGCGTTGTGTCTCTTTTGCATTGCGTCTCCATTGCGTTGCCTCTCCATTGCATTGCGTCTCCGTTGCGTTGCTTTTCCGTTGTATTGCATCTCTGTTGCATTGCGTCTCCGTTGGGTCTCTGTTGCGTTGTGCATCTTTTGCATTGCGTCTCCATTGCATTTTGTCTCCGTTGCGTCTCTGTTGTGTTGCGTCTCCGTTGCGTCTCTGTTGCGTTGTGCATCTTTTGCATTGCGTCTCCATTGCATTGTGTCTCTGTTGCATTGCGTCTCTGTTGCATTGCATCTCCGTTGTGTTGCGTCTCCGTTGCGTCTCTGTTGCGTTGTGCATCTTTTGCATTGCGTCTCCATTGCATTTTGTCTCCGTTGCATTGCATTGGAGACTCAGAAATATAGTACAATTAGAAAATGACCTTTTCACTGAGTTAGAAACGAAGTTTCCTTAACGTAAAGTTAAATCCGCCGTCTCCTGACTGATCTTTATGTCGGGTTCCATCAGGAGCTGCCGGAGCAGTCCTACCTCCACCCTCCTCTGACGCTGTTTGTGGTGGAGCATCGCGCATTCGGACACGTCGCTTTGGTCGGAACCCACGTGGTCCTGAACCTGATGGAGTACGGCCAAAGAGATGCTGAGGGGGAGGAGGAGGAGGTGGAGGAGGTGGGCCAAAAATCACTAAGAAGCGATAAATGCAGCGGTAAGAGTCACATCCAGAGCTGTAGATGTTTAGAAGGCTATTTTTTTTAAACCCGGTGGGTGTTTTAACTGAATTGAATTATGGCTTGATTGGATTAAAAATAACCAAATGTCTTTTTTTTCTGATTTTTTTTTCAAGCACCAGAAGATTGTTGAGGACTTTAGCCTTTGTGCTTCTGAAAAACTCATGACACGCCTTTCTCTGCAGTGAGGAGAGCTTCAGAGAGCGTCAGGCCTCTGGCCGCCGTGAAGAACATGGGACTCGGCGGGCTGACGGTTGCTCATTCAAAGATTCCTGTGAGTCAGAAACCATGACCTGGGCTGTGTTTCAATGGATGAGCTGATGTTCCAGCTGTCACTCACAGGCACCTCTAAAGAAGATGTCGAAGAGAACCGACGAGCTGGAGGAGGAGGAGCTGGAGGAGGAGGAGCTGGACTGGTGGTCCAAGTACTACGCCTCTCTGGAGGAGCAGGCGCTGCAGGTGAGTTCTGCTGCAGGGAGCCCGACTGATGCTGACGAAGGTACGGATGAAACGAGCTGAAGAATCCAGGAACTTCCAGACTGAGGAGCAAGTTTGAAGATGGAAAACGAGCAAAACGAGGAACTTCAGTGGTTTAAAATAAGTCAATGAAGGAATTTAAAACTAAAGTCCTGATTGAGTTTGAGGCGTTTCTGTCTGCAGGATGCTGAGAAGATGGACATGGAGGAGCAGGTGGAGACAGGTACTGTGGCGGGTTTCCACTGCAGATCTGTGGTTCTGAGAGCATCTCACTGTTCAGATGCAACAAATCTAACCTGAATCGTCCAAACGTGATTGAGGAGAGAAAAAAGACCAGAGCACAGCTGATGACCATGTTCTGCACGGCTTCATGGTTTGTGACAGTGGGAGGCGGTGTCAGCAGCTGCTGCAGTGTGACGGAGTGTACACTGACTGACGTGCAGCTTTCATGGACCTGAACCTGCAGCTGTTGACGCGTCCCTCTGGACATCCAAGTCTGTCCATCCTGTGATGGACTTAAATAGGATTCCTGAAAGTGCTGATGGTCCCAAATGAGGACGTTTCTGTGGCCAGAGGTTATGGAGAAGAAGAAAGTGATGGTCTGGTTCTCTACTTCCTACAGACAGAACCACTCTGAACATGGAAGACATTGAAGAAGAGGAGGAAGAGGAGGAGGAAGCTGTTCTGGCTGAGATTGAACCTCCCAAACGGAAGAAGATTGCAACACTGAAGGTGTGAAGTCCAGCCGCCTGGTTTCTACGCCTTCACTGCTCAACACCCTGGAGACGCTCTCTGGGGGGTGTCAGCGATGCACGGCGGCTTTTTTAAAGAGCTCGTCACATATAAAGAGGCACAGTAAACAGTATTACTGTTAAATTAAACAGTATTACTGTTTAATTTAACAGTAATACTGTTTACTGTTGAATATTCCAAGTATTCTTTACATACCTTTTTTTAATTAACCCAGATTATTATTTTCATTTTTCCTTTCATACACGGATAAAAAACAACATAGTCATTCAAGTGGGATTTTAATCAAATGACTTAATATTATAATAAGAACATTTGTTTTGAAGTGATATTTTTACAATGAGTTGGGCCAAACATTTATGTCTTTAATTGCAGCATGTTATTTTCATTTTGTGACACATAGCTCTGATAACACAACATGTCTAACAATCTGAACTGTATCCGTATTTTAAGAACTTTAAACTGGGGGGGCCCATCCGTTTACACAGGACCTTCATTTTTACATGCCTCACAAATTATAATTGGATGTTTGTGCTCTTTGAACACAGATCTGGTGCAGTGAGAACAGCAGCTTTTGACTTTTCTGTCTTTGGAAACTGGGCAGATGGCACAGCTCTTCCTCTTCCTCTTCCTCTTCCTCTTCCTCCTGTCTGATGCTCTCTTCAGGCTGGACGGTGGCTCTGTTTGTTTTTTAAACCCACATTTTCCCAGTAATATTAATGGACTGAATTTATCTGCTTTTCCAGACGCTCAAAGCTCTTCCAGTGTGTCCATCATTCATTCATTCTTGGTGATGGGGTATTGTGACTGTGTCCAATAAAATCAAGAACGTATTGATTTGATCTAATCTTAATTCACTAAACGAATCAGTAAAAATCCGACAGAGGGAATTTTTTTAAACAGATCCGCTTTCAGGTGATCTTCCTTTCTCTGGTGTTTGCAGCTCTATGAAGGAGACCTGGAGTCCCAGTTCAATGACTTCCAGGACTGGCTGAAGATCTTCCCTCTGTACAAAGGCAGAGCCAACACTGAGGATGATGAGGATGTCGATGAAGAACGACTCATGGGAAAATTCAAGGTAGCACGAATCAAAGCTGCTGCAGTAGGAAAGACTGAGGCCCCCCCACTGCTTCAGCTGCAGGTTACTTCCTGTTTCAGAGCCCCCCCCCACTGCTTCAGCTGCAGGTTACTTCCTGTTCAGGCCCCCCCCCCACCTGCTTTCGTGCAGGTACCTTCTGTTTCAGGCTCCTCCCCCCCACTGCTTTAGCTGCAGGGTTATTACTTCCTGTTTCAGGGACCCCCCCCCCCCCCGCTTTAGCTGCAGTTTACTTCCTGTTTCAGGACCCCCCCCCCACTGCTTTAGCTGCATTTACTCATGTTTCAGGGAACCCCCCCCCCCACCTCTCTCAGCTGGCAGGTTACTTCTGTTCAAGGACCCCCCCCACGCTTCAGCTGCAGGTTTACTTCCTGTCAGGGACCCCCCCCCCACTGCTTAAGCTGCAGGTTACTTCCTGTTTCAGGGACCCCCCCCCCCACTGCTGTAGCTGCTGGTTACTTCCTGCTTCAGGGACCCCCCCCCCCCCCACTGCTTTAGCTGCAGGTTACTTCCTGTTTTCAGGGACCCCCCCCCCCACCTGCTTTAGCTGCAGGTTACTTCCTGTTTCAGGGAACCCCCCCCACTGCTTCAGCTGCAGGTTACTTCCTGTTTCAGGGACCCCCCCCACTGCTTTAGCTGCAGGTTACTTCCTGTTTCAGGGAACCCCCCCCACTGCTTCAGCTGCAGGTTACTTCCTGTTTCAGGGAACCCCCCCCACTGCTTCAGCTGCAGGTTACTTCCTGTTTCAGGGAACCCCCCCCACTGCTTTAGCTGCAGGTTACTTCCTGTTTCAGGGAACCCCCCCCCACTGCTTCAGCTGCAGGTTTACTTCCTGTTTTCAGGGACCCCCCCCACTGCTTTAGCTGCAGGTTACTTCCTGTTTCAGGGACCCCCCCCACTGCTTCAGCTGCAGGTTACTTCCTGTTTCAGGGAACCCCCCCACTGCTTCAGCTGCAGGTTACTTCCTGTTTCAGGGACCCCTTCCCCCCACTGCTTTAGCTGCAGGTTACTTCCTGTTTCAGGGACCCCCCCCCCCCACTGCTTTAGCTGCAGGTTACTTCCTGTTTCAGGGAACCCCCCCACTGCTTCAGCTGCAGGTTACTTCCTGTTTCAGGGAACCCCCCCCCCCCACTGCTTTAGCTGCTGGTTACTTCCTGCTTCAGGGAACCCCCCCCCCCCCCCCCCACTGCTTCAGCTGCAGGTTACTTCCTGTTTTCAGGGAACCCCCCCCCCCCCCACTGCCTTCAGCTGCAGGTTACTTCCTGTTTCCAGGGACACCCCCCCCCACCTGCTTTAGCTGCTGGTTACTTCCTGCTTCAGGGACCCCCTCCCCACTGCTTCAGCTGCAGGTTACTTCCTGTTTCAGGGACCACCCCCCCCCCACTGCTTTGGCTGCAGGTTACTTCCTGTTCAGGGACCCCCCCCCACATGCTTCAGCTGCAGGTTTACTTCCTGTTTCAGGGAACCCCCCCCACTGCTTCAGCTGCAGGTTACTTCCTGTTTCAGGGACCCCCCCCACTGGCTTCAGCTGCAGGTTACTTCCTGTTTCAGGGACCCCCCCCCCACTGCTTTAGCTGCAGGTTACTTCCTGTTTCAGGGAAACCCCCCCCCCCAACTGCTTCAGCTGGCAGGTTACTTCCTGTTTCAAGGACCCCCCCACTGCTTCAGCTGCAGGTTACTTCCTGTTTCAGGGAACCCCCCCCACTGCTTTAGCTGCAGGTTACTTCCTGTTTCAGGGAACCCCCCCCCTGCTTCAGCTGCAGGTTTACTTCCTGTTCAGGGACCCCCCCCACTGCTTTAGCTGCAGGTTACTTCCTGTTTCAGGGACCCCCCCCACTGGCTTCAGCTGCAGGTTACTTCCTGTTTCAGGGAACCCCCCCACTGCTTCAGCTGCAGGTTACTTCCTGTTTCAGGGACCCCTCCCCCCACTGCTTTAGCTGCAGGTTACTTCCTGTTTCAGGGACCCCCCCCCCACTGCTTTAGCTGCAGGTTACTTCCTGTTTCAGGGAACCCCCCCCACTGCTTCAGCTGCAGGTTTAATTCCTGTTTCAGGGACCCCCCCCCCACTGCTTTAGCTGCAGGTTACTTCCTGTTTCAGGGAACCCCCCCCCCCCCACTGCTTCAGCTGCAGGTTACTTCCTGTTTCAGGGACTCCTCCCCCCCCTCTGCTTTAGCTGCAGGTTACTTCCTGTTTCAGGGACCCCCCCCCCACTGCTTTAGCTGCATGGTTACTTCCTGCTTCAGGGACCCCCCTCCCACTGCTTCAGCTGCAGGTTACTTCCTGTTTCAGGGACCCCCCCCCCCCCACTGCTTTGGCTGCAGGTTACTTCCTGTTTCAGGGAACCCCCCCCCCACTGCTTCAGCTGCAGGTTTACTTCCTGTTTCAGGGAACCCCCCCCCACTGCCTTCAGCTGCAGGTTACTTCCTGTTTCAGGGACCCCCCCCACTGCTTCAGCTGCAGGTTACTTCCTGTTTCAGGGACCCCCCCCCCCACTGATTTAGTTGCAGGTTACTTCCTGTTTCAGGGAAACCCCCCCCCCCACTGCTTCAGCTGCAGGTTACTTCCTGTTTTCAAGGACCCCCCCCACTGCTTCAGCTGCAGGTTACTTCTTGTTTTCAGGGAACCCCCCCCCCCACTGCTTTCAGCTGCAGGTTACTTCCTGTTTCAGGGAACCCCCCCCCCACTGCTTCAGCTGCAGGTTACTTCCTGTTTCAGGGACCCCCCCCCCACTGCTTTAGCTGCAGGTTACTTCCTGTTTCAGGGACCCCCCCCCCCCCCCACTGCTTTAGCTGCAGGTTACTTCCTGTTTCAGGGACCCCCCCCCCCCACTGCTTTAGCTGCAGGTTACTTCCTGTTTCAGGGACCCCCCCCCCCACTGCTTTAGCTGCTGGTTACTTCCTGCTTCAGGGACCCCCCCCCCCCACTGCTTCAGCTGCAGGTTACTTCCTGTTTCAGGGACCCCCCCCCCCACTGCTTTAGCTGCTGGTTACTTCCTGCTTCAGGGACCCCCCCCCCACTGCTTCAGCTGCAGGTTACTTCCTGTTTCAGGGACCCCCCCCCCCACTGCTTTAGCTGCAGGTTACTTCCTGTTTCAGGGACCCCCCCCCCACTGCTTCAGCTGCAGGTTACTTCCTGTTTCAGGGACCCCCCCCCACTGCTTCAGCTGCAGGTTACTTCCTGTTTCAGGGACCCCCCCCCCCCCCACTGCTTTAGCTGCAGGTTACTTCCTGTTTCAGGGACTCCTCCCCCCCACTGCTTTAGCTGCAGGTTACTTCCTGTTTCAGGGACCCCCCCCCCCACTGCTTCAGCTGCAGGTTACTTCCTGTTTCAGGGACCCCCCCCCCCCCCCCACTGCTTTAGCTGCAGGTTACTTCCTGTTTCAGGGAACCCCCCCCACTGCTTCAGCTGCAGGTTTACTTCCTGTTTCAGGGAACCCCCCCCCACTGCTTCAGCTGCAGGTTACTTCCTGTTTCAGGGACCCCCCCCCCCCACTGCTTTAGCTGCAGGTTACTTCCTGTTTCAGGGACCCCCCCCACTGCTTTAGCTGCAGGTTACTTCCTGTTTCAGGGAACCCCCCCCACTGCTTCAGCTGCAGGTTACTTCCTGTTTCAGGGAACCCCCCCCCACTGCTTCAGCTGCAGGTTACTTCCTGTTTCAGGGACCCCCCCCCACTGCTTTAGCTGCAGGTTACTTCCTGTTTCAGGGACCCCCCCCCACTGCTTTAGCTGCAGGTTACTTCCTGTTTCAGGGAACCCCCCCCACTGCTTCAGCTGCAGGTTACTTCCTGTTTCAGGGACCCCCCCCACTGCTTTAGCTGCAGGTTACTTCCTGTTTCAGGGAACCCCCCCCCCCACTGCTTCAGCTGCAGGTTACTTCCTGTTTCAGGGAACCCCCCCCCCACTTGCTCAGAACAGGGAGGACACGTGGAACTCTGTCTGATTCATAATAAGTGACTAAAATGCAGACTAGGAGGAGCCGCATTTCCAGAAGAAAACAGGGTTGATGCTGTATTGCTGAATGAAAATGAAACTTAAAAAGTAATAAATAGATAAAGAAATGATCAAAATTAACCATTAATAAAGTGAAAACAGCACAGTAACAAACATTTGTTTGTGAAAAATGCCAGAGCGGGTATCGAACCAGCGAGCTTCTGCACCAAGGATTCCCCATTTATTTCAATGGAGGCAGAAATCCTGGAACATCTGGAAAAGTTCCAGGATTTGAAGGACTGAAAGTCACAGCTGGAAAAAACTGAAAGAGCTGAACATTTAGATAGTAGAATGGTTGAAATAAGTGAAACATTGTGAGTTAAGAGCCAAAACGTGGTGGAAGAATAAAGAGAAACAGGAAAATGATGGTTGAATACTTTCTAACATCAACCAACTAGATAATCTGGCCTCTTTGATCTGGACTGAACTGGATCATGATAATCCTAATTATTTCAGTTTTGACAGCTCCGTAGCTTAAAAGGATGTTTGTGTAGCATCTGGAAATGACCTCAGCTGTGAAATGACATTTTCTGAATACATCAGGATGAAACATTTGATGAAGATGAAGTGATCTGTCAACCAAATGACAGTTTGATGCGGTAGTGCCAGCAGAGGTCGAGTCGGCGCAGAAGCGTCTGCGGTGTTGGTGTCATTCAATAAAGGTGCATGACCTTGTTTGACCTCTGTCTCTGTGAGAAATCCTCTCAAAGCTCTCTCCCCCCAGGGTTCCTTTTTGGTTTATCCCATTGATCCAGAGGACATAGGGGACCCTACTTGTCAGATCACCAGTGGCATCCCCAAAAACGTGCCGGTCAAAGTCTTAGTCCGGGTGTACATTGTGAAGGTCGGTAAACCAAACATCTAGAAGTGTCAGTTCTGCTTTTATCTTGCCTGTGCTCCAAATCTCACGCCAGCCTCTGCTGTCCTGCAGGCCACCAGCTTGGCTCCTGCAGACCCCAATGGGAAGGCTGACCCCTACCTGGTGGTGAAGGTGGGAGATCAGAGTTTGGACTCCAAAGATCGATACATCCCAAAGCAGCTCAACCCAACTTTTGGAGAGTCAGTGCTTGTCGGCCTACCTGTCCAGGTGTGGTCTGTCTGCTCTGACAGCCTGTCTCTGTCCTCCAGGGTCTTTGAACTCAGCGTGTCTTTCCCTCTGGAGACAGAGCTGATCATCTCTGTCATGGACCATGACCTTATCGGCTCAGATGACATTATTGGCGAGACTCGAATTGACCTGGAGAACCGCTTCTACAGCCGGCACCGGGCCTCCTGTGGTCTGGCTCTGTATTACGACACGTTAGTATCTCCAAACCCTTCTGAGCCTCAGGACTTCTGCTACAAAAGGCTCCCAGAAATATTGTTGTGACCCACAGCGTGACGGGTAGAGGATGGTTGATGAAGCCAACAGCGTCATGGGGTAAATGTCATGCGTTCCACTCCACCACCCCTCCAGACATCAGCCACAGCGCCCTGCAGGTGTTCTTACTTACTGAAAGGCGTGCCCCGCACTCACAGGACAGTGGTTGAAGCTACACCTCAGACCAAAGCACCGCGGTGAAACACAGTCAGGCCTGATGCTGCTTAAAAGATCTGAATGCTGACTTCAGGGAACTGTGTGCGTTCAGTCTCAGCACATGAGCATCTCTTACCTCACTATATTACGCTGGCAGAGTTGTACTGCGTCACTCCCTTAGTACTCTTTGAAGTCTTCTTAACCCTTGTGCTATCTTGGATGACCCCACCCTTCCATTGAGGTGTTCTCCCTACCATGACAAAGGTGGATAAAGGTGGAAAAATTTTATGTAATCCTCTGAACCAGTGAAGATCACAAATCATTGAAAAAAAGAGGTTCAGAGCTCTGTCTAGTGGGTCTAGATGACCCCACTCCCAACAGTAAAGTGCCTAGGATAGCACAAGGGTTAAGGGTAAATGGGGTATTCTTCTGTGGCACTTTACTGTCCCACTCCCATTCACCCACACACACACATTCACACACTGATGGAGGCTCTACTGCGGAACACTTTCACCAACCTAGAACCACCAGGTGCAATGTGGGGTTCAGCGTCTTGCCCAAGGACACGCGTATCAGGCAGTGACGTGCGGTGAGGTCTGTGACTGGTGAGGCACTGACTCCTCTGGAGTCAGATTTACAATGAAAGAAATACATATTTCACCGTTCATCCAACAGCAGGAAACAGCTTATAAAATACACACAAGAACATATTTGTCCTACAGAAAATATTTATTTTATAGATGGATAGAACACTCTTCTTGTGTAAATTATTCATATGTACTGTAAACAAATGAAAGTATACAGATGTGTTCAGCTCACATTTGACCCTCAGTAACTATTTCTGGTAATTTTCCAACTTCAAATTCTAATCAGTTATCAAATGTCTGACTCTGAGAATAATCATAAAAATAAAATAAATTATTTTACTTACATTTTTTCCATTTGCTCCCAAGTTATTTTTAAAAAACAAACATTGAAAAACATGTTTGTCCTTACTTTTTGAGTCCATGTGTTGATCCTTCTCCACTAAAAGCTCTATGGTCTGTTTCCAAGCATTCCTTATTTTCCTTTAGTTTATGAGTTTCTCCTCTGAATGGAGACAGACGTTCTTAGTCAGTGCAGCTACAAAGCAGCTGTCAGCTCACGTCAGGTGAGGCATGCCTCACCTGCAGCCTATCATGCTGGCCTGTAGCAGCTTTTTTCAGCGCACGTCTGTGTTAACATTGAGTCCTACAGTCAGAGGTGAGGCACAGCGCTGCAGAGCCTCACCCGGAGATTCAGCTCCGTCTGTGATCACAACACTCAAATTCAGCGATTTTAACCTCAGAAACCGTGGAAAATGTGTTGAGTTGACTGAAAAAGTATATTTTACACCGACCAGTGGAAAATAACATTTACTTAATTGACCTTTTTCTATTTTATCACAATTATGACAGGTGAGGCTCTGCCTCACTTGCCTCACCTGATGGCACGGCACTGGTATCAGGCAGAGCGGAGCGGCTTCTGGTGCGAGAGAACAACCGTCTCCATGAACCGTATTTGGAGGAAGACTCCTGGTTTCGTTTGTAAACAGCAGCTTTAGGTTTCTTTCAGTTGAAGACACTTCTTGGGGTTCCTCGCTGACTCTTTTCTTCCCAAAGAAACATTTGAAATTCATTTTCTTGTTTGTTTTACGTTAGTTTTTTAGCTTTGACACAGCAGTCCGAGCGGTGGCTTAAAGTCATGTGATGCGTCAAAACAGACAGACGTGGAGAACAGAATCTGGTAGTTTTCCAAAATAAAACTTCCTTCAGTGTCAGAAAATAAACTAAACAAAAATAATCAGGAGCGACCGTCATCAGTTTAGTCCTTTTACAAACACAGCTGTCTAACAGCAGCAGGTTCATCTCCATCCAGCTGCTGACAGCTGTGGTCTCTGTGGAAAATAGGTTTAGGACAGAAACTTTAATGAAAGTGTTTGAACATTTAAATCACAACAGGAAATGGAGATCAGTAATTTAAACTAAAAAGAAGGAGAATATGGTTTAATGAACACAAGCAGCTTTTCTAATCTGTAAAGCTTCTTTGTGCTTAGAACTGTTTGACTGTACACTGTTAGTCTGTAATACAAGAGTTACTGAACCTGTTCTGAGTCAAATGTTACTAGGAATTCGTTGCATCAGTTTTTTTTCATTTCGTTTAGTGCTGGATATAACATGTGGCGTGATGCAAAGAAGCCGTCAACCATCCTAGCTGAGCTCTGCAGGAAGAACGGAATCCCGTTTCCTGAATACAGAACATCCGAAGTGAAGGTGCTCCAGAAGATCTTCAAGATACCAGCCCATGCTGTTCCAGAAGGTAAGACACACAGACAGACAGGCGGAAAGACAGACAGGTAAAGGCCGGTGGGCGGGTCCAGGTGCAGGCAGAGTTGGACCTTTGTCCCGTGGCGTTGGGGCCATCTCTACCATCAGCTCCCACAGATGTTTTTGTTGGCAGCTTTACTGAAGAAAAACCAGTGGACCCCAGAGGAGGAGGCGGAGAAAGAAGAACATGCTGCCCTCTACGTGTTGCACCACTGGGGGGAAATGGAGGAGTTTCTCCCAGGAGCCGGCAGAGCCATTCCGTTGGTGCCGGAACACGTGGAAGTCCGATCTCTCCTGACCCAGGACAAACCTGGACAACCACAGGTAAGAAGACGAGCAGAACGTCTAAACTGAGAGGACGAACACCTGCTGCTGAAATAGTCCCTGACAAACAGAGAGTCATGAGGGCGTTGAGTCTTCCTGAATTCATGAGTTTCACCACTAGGGGTCACTTTTTACATTGTTCTTGCAGTTGCACTAGTTGGGGGTTAAAACAGCTTTGGTGATTTTATTTCCCCGCTTGCCGTAAACCAACCGTCTCCCGTCAGTAGAACCTCTGTGTTTTCATTCTGGGGGTTTGTGGGTAAACGTCAACGGTCTGATGTGTTTCTACGTGCTGCAGGGTCATCTTCACCTGTGGGTGGACATGTTCCCCACTGATATTCCGGCCCCGCCTCCTGTGGACATCAAACCACGCCTTCCTGAAAGGTCTGTCATGGCACCTTTGTGAGGTTAAACCCAACCGGACATTAGAGGTTTTGATTGGCTGTCATTTGGACGATCACAGGTACGAGCTGCGAGTTATAATCTGGAACACGGATGACGTTTTCCTGGATGATGTCAACCCGTTCACTGGTGACCCCTCGTCTGACATCTACGTTAAAGGGTCAGAACCACCTGCACCGATAAACTGTCTGCTCTGGGGTCCCGTTTGTAACCGTGGGGGGTTGTGTTGGTTTATAGATGGATCAAAGGACTGGACGGAGACAAACAGGAAACTGACGTCCACTTCAACTCTCTGACAGGAGAAGGAAACTTCAATTGGAGATTTGTTTTCCGGTTCGACTACCTTCCCACCGAGGTGCAGCTCCACGCCTGACGGACACAGAATTATGCAGATGATGAATGATTTCAGAGCGGATAGGAACCATGAAAATGTGCTCTTCTCATCTTCCCCAAATCTGTTCAGAAACTGAAGCTTTTTTTTGGTTTGTCAGAACTTTTTCATTCTGATTCATTTATCATTTTCTAAATGCAAAGACTCTTATTCTCAAGACGGGACTGAAGCAAGAGAATGTTACGGTAGAACCCAGGCGCAGAGAGGAGGAGGCAGAAGGTTCCAGGTGTAATGGGATCTTTAATAACATAAACTAAAAACCACTGCAAGGCAGGTAATCTCTAACTCAAAAGACTAGAAACACTCAAAACAGGGAACTGCATAATATGGACCAGCACAGGACGAAGGGAAAGACAAGACTTAAATACATACAGGACAGACGAGACACAGGTGAAACCAATCAGGAAAGATGGGGACAAAGGTAAAACTCAAAACCAAAGTACAACACAGGAACCTTTCAGAATAAAACAGGACGTGAACTGAAAACAACTAGAACATAAAAGCAAAGAAGCTAAAACCGTGACAGAGAAACGTTTCAACACATCTGAAGATTTTCAGGGATTAACAGATGATCCCCACCCATAATCTGCTCTAGTCTGTGGTTTATTGTCTTAATGACTTTTCTGTAAATGAAGCCAAACATGTGAGACTATCTTATGCTGTAAAGCAAAGACCTCACTAATCAACACGTTTCTTCATTTAGAAAGAGGTGGTTTTTAAAAAGAAGGAGTCCATCTTCTCCTTGGAGGAGTCGGAGTTTCGTGAACCGGCTGTTCTGATGCTGCAGGCGTGGGATTACGATCGCATCTCCTCCAACGACTTTCTAGGTTTGGTTTACGCAGCTTTTTCTGAGTTTTTTTTTCTCCAAAAGCCTAATTCTGCTGTGGAACTGGACTGAGGTTTGTGCCGGTTCTGGCCAGCATTTGCAGATATCTTCACCAGCATCCTTCTGTTTCACCTGTCAGGCTCCACAGAGCTCCGCCTCAGTGAAATGGTCCGGCCCGCCAAGACCGCCAGCAAGTGCACAATTGACATGGCCAAAGACCGAGCTGCCCCCCGCTTCTCCATCTTCAGAGCCAAGAAGATGAAGGGCTGGTGGCCGCTAGTGCGCATGAAAACAGCAGAGGATTTTGAGAGAGAGGAGAAGGAGAGGAGGAAAGGGAAGAAAAAGAAGAGCAAAGACAAGAGGAGCAAGCTGAGACAGGAGGACATCCAGTACACAGACAACTTAGGCAACACTTTCCTGTTGATGGTAAATAAAAGCCTTTCTTCCTGCTTTCTGTTAGTGAAGGTTCTCCTTCATCCAGGGGACTTTGTCCTGACGTAGAGAATCTTCCTTCTTGAAACTTTCCCCGCTCGTCCACGTGGCGTCATCCCTCTGACTCTGCTTCAACATCCGTTTTTTTGTCTTTGTTGTTCAGTGCTGTCCTACGGGAGCTCAACAGCTGATAAAAGTGGTAGCGCACCCTAATTTCTGTCTCACTCTGTTTCTAAAAGGGAAAGGTGGAGGCGGAGCTTCAGCTGGTCACGCTGGAGCAGGCGGAGGCTAACCCTGTTGGGCGGGGCCGAAAGGAGCCAGAGCCCCTGGACAAACCCCAGTAAATGCACTCACACAGATTTAGTGTTCACTGATGATCAGTGGAAGTTCTCCTTCATCCGGGTGATGTTGTCTTGAAGTTGAGTGACGGCATTTGGACGTAAAATCATCTTTCTTGAAAGAAGATTTAAGAGCTCGAATGGTCCTAAGAGCTAAGCTGGGGTAATGCCCCTGGTAGGGTCCCCTATGAAAGACAGGTCTGAGGAGCCAAAGCATGGTTTAGAACCGCATTATGAGGATCCAACAACAAGTTTCAATTAGGTTACCCGGATAGGGATTGGAGGGGACCACACTCTGGAACCAGGCTTGCAGGCTAGTGCCTGGTGGCCAGGCCCTTTGCCACTGCCCTGGTCGTGAAGTGGGATCACTCTCCTGTGGGCTCAGCCCCTGCAGGGAACTTCATAACAGTTCGGTGCAATGTGGTTTGGGTATCTGTCGAATGTGGGTGCGTCGGCGGCCCAACCCCAGATCATGGAGGTTTTAGCTTTTGGGATTTGGATCGTCCCGTCTCTGGGAGGGAAAGAACCTGAGCCTGTGCAGAAGGTTGAGAAGTACTGGCTAGAGACATCATCAGGCTGCCCTCCACACGCACAGGTTGGACCGTCCACCGTTCAGACATAGCTCAAGGTGAGAGGTGTTGGGATGGTGTGGGCTTTTTCCTGAGCCCCCAGCTCAGCCCCTACATTTTGGAGGTCATCCTGGTGGACGAGAGGGTCGTGCCCAAGGTTCAAGGTTTATTGCCATTTGCACATACAAGTACATGGGAATTTTTCTTTGGCATCTCTCAGGTCAGGGTAAATATAGAGCAAGACCAAATTTAAGAAGAGAGGAGGAGCAGAGTGAAAATAAAATTTGATAACAAAAGTATAAAATATAAATATAAATATTGCAGCGTCCCAACCTTTCAGAAGAATTATTGCCCTTATGTGGAGTATGTCTATGAAGACTCTCATTCATCCAGGTTGGTTCCATTGTAGTAGGTTTAGGGGATGTCATCTGGACTTGGTTTTAAAGTTAGAAGACGTTTCGCCTCTTATCCAAGAGGCTTTGTCAATTCTGAATTAGCTGGTCTAAGAGCTGGTATATATGCGCTCATGGGGGAGGAGTCAGACCTGAAACTGGATGGTATTGTCCACTTAGCCTACATGGTTTTGGGTCGTTAAGAGTCGTTTGTCCTCAGCTGGGGGTTGGGGCGACAGTAACTACCCTCTCCAAACTGGTCATCTCTTTCAGCGGTTAACGACTCAGGTGGAACTGGTTTGCTTTGTTTAGGTTTCAGAACACTGCTGTAGATGGATGGAAGAATAAACCTGAGACCACCGTTCTTATTCAGAGAAGGTTTATCCTTCTTGACAAAGATGGTTTCTTTCACTCCTCACTCAAACCATCCTTTCTCTCTGGCTAGAATTCTGACTTCACTGTCCTCGAAAGAGTGGTTTGTGGCCTTCAGGTGGAGGTGCACTGCAGACTCAGGTCCACTTGGGTTGGCTCTGCGATGTTGGTAAAGCCGCTTGTGTAGAGGTTGTTTGGTTTCTCCTATATACTGTTCATTGCAGTTCTCTTTGCAGTGGATAGAGGACACAACATTACTCTGTTTGTAGCTGGGAATTTTGTCCTTTGGATGAACCAGTGTTTGTCTGAGGGTATTGACTGGTTTAAGATGAACTGGGATGTTATGTTGTTTGAAAATTCTTTTAAGTTTTTCAGACAGGCCTGAGATATACGGAATAGAAATACTGTTCTGTTTCGGCTCTTGTTCCTTCTTGTCTTGTTTTCCTGTATGTTGGGATCTGGTGAATGCCCACTTGGGATATCCACAGGTTTGGAGGGCTTGGTGGATACGTTGCTCTTCCTTCTTCTTTCCGTCAGAGCTTGTGGGCACCTCCTGGGCTCTGTGTTGTAATGTCCTGATGACGCCTAGTTTGTGCTGTAAAGGGTGGTTTGAGTCAAATAAAAGGTACTGATCTGTGTGAGTAGGCTTCCTGTACACTTCGACCTGGAGCTGTCTGTCCTCCCCAATGATCACAGCACAGTCTAGAAAGTCGAGGGTGTTGTCCTTTGTGTGGTGAACTTGATGTTCTTGTCGACTGTGTTGATATGTTCTGTGAAAGTCTCCACTTCCTGGCTTTTGATCTTGACCCAAGTGTCATCCACATATCTGAACCAGTGGCTTGGAGTAGTACCTGGGAAAGAGTCCAGGGCTCTTTTCTTGACTTCTTCCATGTACAAATTGGCCACAATGGGTGAGATTGGAGAGCCCATAGCACAGCCGTGCCTCTGCCTATAGAAGTTCCCCCTGAATTGGAAATATGTGGAGTTGAGGCACACTTCCAGCAGTTCGCAGATGTGGTCTGGCGTCAGATTTGTTCTGTCTTGTAGCTGAGAATCCTGCAGTAATCTCTTCCTCACTGAAATCACTGCCTCCGTGGTGGGAATGCAGGTGAAGAGGGAAGTTATGTCGTAAGACACCATCATCTCATCAGAATCCAGCTGAAGATGTTTGACTTTGTTTGCAAAATCTTGTGAATTCCTAACATGATGCTCTGTGTTGCCAACTAACTTATGTGGAGTAAGTCAATTCAATTGTTCATTGCACTCAGAGTCCAAGCTGGATGGCATGTTGTGTTGTTTGATTCAGTCCAGTCTTCCCTCTCTGGTGTCCTGTGCCAGCATTCTGACTGCTGTTGCGGAAGATATTAGACTGCAGGTATTGTCGGGCAGTGGAGGGAACATTTTGAGGGTCTACTGGATGCTTCCTCCTTTTACGAGGCAGAGAGGGGGGGTGACGACGTCCTGAGGTGGAGAAGGAGCTTCTCAGTGGTAAGACACAGAGAGGGACAGAAGTCCACCCGCGGTACCTGGATGCTGTCTTGGCTGACAGTTTTCTGCAGCATCGTGTGCCAGTCAGGGACAGTAAGACTGACCTGGGAGACTGGGGTGGGGGTTACCCTTTTTTAAGAAGGTGCCTCCATCTGCTGACGAATCTCACTCCTCAGCCTCCCTGGGAGTCTGTTCCACAGAACTGCAGAGGAGATTTCGGCTGATGGTCAAACCTCCGGTTCAGGAACTACGGTGTGGTCTCTGTCCTCATGGAACAGTGGACCATTTGAATTGGACTTTTATTGATTTATTTTTATTTTCTGAGTGAATTTCTCAGGTTTGACTTTTCTTCTGTTTGTTGTGTTGTTCCAGCACAAACAGACAGAATAAACATGTGAAAACAGAACAAACTGAAGGAGCGTCCATGTTTCTGTCATGACTGGAACTGATGTCTGTTTCATGGACTCACAAACAAACATGTCCTGTCTTCTCTAGTCGTCCCACCACCAGCTTCAACTGGTTCATCAACCCCATGAAGACCTTTGTCTTCCTCATCTGGAAGAATTATAAGAAGTACATCATCGCCCTGCTCCTCATCCTCATCTTGGCGCTCTTCCTGGTTCTGATCTTCTACACACTGCCGGGGGAAATCAGCTCCGTCATCGTGAACGGATGAAGAGGAGGGAGGAAGAGGCGTCCCGTCATGGTGTCTCTGCATTTCAGGAAGCAGATGCTGCATGGATCTGGACTGCTTTCCCATCCAGTCGTGAACTTGATGGGGGTCTCTAGTGGGTTTGGTTTTATTCAGAGGCTGCAGCTCAGTGACAAACATCAACACGGAAATGAAAGTCAGAAACTGTTTTTATTCTACGAACACTAAAACCAAAGACGTGTTTGCTTTCTGTCTGCTGTCCCACTGAAGCTTTGGTTTCATTTCAATGTTCACCACTTTCTGCTGTAAAAGAGACGTTTCATTCAATAAACGGCTTCGTCTCAGATTTTCAAATGCAAACTTTATCGACGTGAAAGTTTTACAGGTCTACCCTGAGGGCGTGGCCACTGACAGGAAGTGATGGAAACAGACTCAGCTCTTAACTGGAGGAAACCACTAAACCTGCCGCTGAAGGGGTTCCTCTCTGTTCTGAAAACGTTTTTTTTTAAAGGGGGGGGCCGTTTTGAGAGCATGAGCACGAAAGAATGCATCTGTTCAGTTCCAGATAGACAGCTGGGGCCTCCTTTATAAACGTTGAAGGCGTACGCCAGCTCAAAAAGTTCAAGTTCAAAGCTGGACAAGGAGACCAGCAGAGACGGAGGGAGACATTTGTATGCAGATTTATAAACGGTGGCGATTCCTCCTCCTCGGCCTGATGTTCGCGGGGAGTTGAAATAATCACAGTCCGGCGGTAAAAGTTCAGAAAACGCGCTGGACTCACCGACGTTCAGCCACCGGCGACCGGAGCTGACCCCCCCTTGATGAGAGACTGGCAGCAATTATTGGGGAATCCCTATTAAATGGAGTGGCGACTGAGGTGGGGGGGGGGGACACGACGCGCCTGATGCACCGGGTGACACCCCCCCAAAAGCTCCACCAGGACGGCTGGAGGAAGTGGGAACCGGCTCATCAGCCACTGGTCCTGGTTTGCCAGCAAGTCTTCTGCTGTCTAAAGATGCGTTCACTCCCAATTCTTCCATTTGCCACATCTTCTAAGATCCAAGATCAGCCATTGTGGTCATTACGCATTGTGATGGGGCATTTTATTTCCATCCATTTAACTGCATCTGACAAGCTACAGATGTGGGTAATAATCCACGTGGAAATGGGAAATTGTTCATCAAATGTCATTTCTTGTTGCTTTCTGAATGGTTGAGACATACGCCATACATTGTTTTATCACAAAGAAAACAAACTAAAGGCATATGCATGAATACCATAATTCTGTAGCTTATGAAGAAATGTTTTACTATGAAAACAACTTTCCCCAGTGGACAATAAATACGTCTGTCTGTCTGTCTGTCTGTCTGTCTGTCTGTCTGTCTGTCTGTCTGTCTGTCTGTCTGTCTGTCTGTCTGTCTGTCTGTCTGTCTGTCTGTCTGTCTGTCTGTCTGCACCTATATCTGCTCCTCCAGACGGACACATTGAGGAGAATATCAGTTTTGTACATTATTTCGTTCTGTTAACTATATTATTTATGAGGATGAATTGCATAACATGCCAATATTGCAGAACATATTTCACTTTTCTTTTTGCAAATATGTGTTCATTTGAATTTCTGTTGTAATTTTCATTTGATTGTTTTTGTTTGTTTCACTGCTGATGGATCAATCAGGTGTTCGTGTAGCTGTTATTGTGAGACTTGCTTTGTGAAGTCTTCATGTTATTCATGAGGCAGTATTGTCATTTTCACTTTCACGTGTTTCTTCCATCTGCCGACGGTGTCGCCGTTTCTCATTTCACCCGTTTTTGTGCGTACGCCTGGGTCAGAGCTTGATGAAGGACCGCACATTTACCCCTCAAGTTTGCTTTTTATAAATCTCAACTATTGCGTAGAGAGTGGCGTACGCCTTCTTTTGTGCGTACGCAACGTTTATAAATGAGGCCCCTGATGGGAACGGCAACGTGTTCTTCTTTTCTTTTCTTCAGAATGCTCCATTCTTCTGCGGTTCTCTGTGAGCATCACATCCTAATGATATCCTGGTTCTGGGTAGAACCGTCTCCCTGCAGCCTGTGGGTCTGAAACCAACAACCCCATTTTTGCTGCCCCCCCACATAGACAAAGCAGTGAAGCTGTAGAGAGAAGCTCTGGGTGCTGATGCAGATGGAGATGAACCTCCTGCTGGTTCCTCCCTGCAGCGGGAGCAGGAGTCCAGGGTGGAGGGCCCATCAGAACCCATCAGAACCCAGCAGAGGTTCAGCTTCTTCTCTTCCACAGATGTTCTGGCTTCTGGAACTGCAGCCGCGCGCTCCCGCCGCTGTCAGGGAGCGCGCCCGTCCATGCGGTATATAATAGGAGCTGCGGGATGTCACTCCCCTCCTCTGTCAGCCCCCCCACCCCCACCCCCCGCGCGCCTACTCTCTTTGTCCCGCGCGCGCCCCCGCTCATTTTCCTTCAGCGCAGAACCGCCGCGAACCCCGCAGGTTCCGGGCGGGTTGAAGGTTCGGGCTGCGGGGTTTTGAGCCCCTGCGTTCTGGGTCTCCCCCCGTGCGTGAGAGGGGGGGCACCAAGGCGGCGTAGAACATCATGTGGGGGCTCCACGCTTCAGCCACATGACGCGCTTTGCGCCTGCGCTTCACCTCCGTTCTTCAGCCCCCCCTTTCTTCAGGGTCCCGCTCCGCTCCGGGTCTCGAACCTCCGCCCTTCCAGAGAGGAGCACCATGCAGGACTGCATGTCGGTGTCTGAGTTCGTGCAGGAGGTGCAGGAAGACTGGAGCTCCCCCACCACCTCCTCCTTCACCTCCAGGATGCTGAGCTGCAGGAACACCGTCTACCTGCTGGAGGAGGTCAGTCCGGGGGAGGGGGGGGGATAACGTTCTTTGTGTACCGTTTCCGCGGTACAGCGTCCTTCTGTACCGTCTCTCCAGACTGATGGAGAACCTACAGCTCCATATATGGACACAGCTTCCTCCTAAATGGAGCGTAAGAGTAGCTGGACTTATAGAATCGTGGGGGTGTTGGGGGGGGGGCACCATAGTTCTTCTTTTAGGGGAACTTTCTGCTGTCTTGTCTTCTAAAGTCTTTCCTGAAACGTTGGACCTCAGACCTCCAGCTGACGGATGACTTTGGTCTCTGATTTGCTCTAAACTCTTCCAGGTTTTGTAATCCGGTTATCACGGTTGTGTTCAGATTATTATCCAGTTGGTTTTGGCTCCTTCAGGCTGGAGGCTTCGTCTCTGCAGAGAAATGGCTGCTTTTGTTGGAAAGATGAAGATGCGTTCATGTTAGGAAGGAATTTGGAGTTCTTGCAGGATGCCAGCAGGTGCATCAAGAACAGGGGGGGGGGGGGGGGGGGGGGCAGAGGCGTGTACCCCAGTACACAGGAGTGCCCGTTTCAATACCGACTCAACTTCAAGTTCATAACTCCTGAAGGACGAAAACCTGATTCCGGTTCATTGATGTAAATGTGGGGGTGCTGTGTGGAAAACACCGGACCTCCCCCCCAACACACACAGTGGAGCAGCTGATCCAAAAACCGCCCCTCCCGCTGTGTTACCATGGTAACAGATTACTTCCCGTTATTACAGTTTGTAGTTTGATAGAGAGGATAATGAAGGAGGCACGGCATGCGCAGGCAGCAGCTGCAGCTGCAGATGCAGGCCGCAGCCGCAGCTGCAGCTGCATCCCCTCAGATGTTCTGCTCTCTTCTCCGTCTCTCTGAAGCCTGAGGCCTGCAGCTCCAGGTGGAGCTCCGGGCTGGAAGGCTTCCTAAAGGTTCTGCTTCTGCAGGTTCTGGACAGCGACCGCTTGGTGCTGCAGAAGATGAGGAAAGCTGCAAAGTCCAAGTACACGGCAGGACAAGGTGCAGAAACGTGCACGTGCTCACTAGGTCTTCTCCTTCTAACACGTGGTGGGTCTTTTCAGAGCACATGTCTCACCTGGAGCAGTACATCAACTCCATGGAGAAACTCTCCGTCAACTGTCACTCAAACGGGGAGGCAGAGATTGGCTCCGCCTTCTGCCGCCTGGCAGACCTCTCCAAAGAGTTCCTCTCTCCCATGAAGAACCTGGTGAGTGACATCAGCACAAAACCGGAGGTCACCTGGAACCAGGTCAGACTAAACCTCCACCCTGACTCCACCCCACCTCACCGACTCCATTCCAAATCCTCTGAAGTCATATATTCCAAGTGGGGGGGGGGGTTAGCGTTGGGGGCAGACATCTTCTCAGACTATTATAAATTGCCCAGTAATAACAGACTGCAGACACTTTGTCACCTTTCCAGCAGCCGTGAGCCTGAAACCCATGAAGAACGCGGGGCAGGAGGCTCCGCCTCTGTTCATACAGACACGTAACTTCTTACATAACAGAAGCCCGGTTCTGGGATTAAGTGGGTGGAGCCATAAGTGTTTTGACTGTTTGGTCAGATAAACCAGACGAGTCTCAGAGGAACTTTAGACGAAGCTTCATTTGAATAGAAAAACACTCAACACTTTGCATTTGCTGACTCAGCAAAGTCAACCATCAACTGACCTCATGTAGCGTCGCTGATCTGCTGCCCATCCTGTCATATATGTCAGATTTACCAGAAGATGTCCAGAAGCTCCGCCCACACAGAAATGTCAAATAAAAGGGCAATAAGAAGAAGAAGAAGAATCACCTGAACTGAAAAATCCATAAAAATACCAACGAATAGATTCAGATCACGAACGATAAAAAACAGTCTGAGATGTGCAGATGACATGGAGTGTCTGCGTGTGTGTCTGTTTCTGTGTGTGTGTGTTTCTGTGTGTGTGTGTGTCTGTTTCTGTGTGTGTGTGTGTCTGTGTGTCTGTTTCTGTGTGTGTGTGTCTGTTTCTGTGTGTGTGTGTGTGTGTGTGTCTGTTTCTGTGTGTGTCTGTGTGTCTGTTTCTGTGTGTGTGTGTCTGTTTCTGTGTGTGTGTGTGTGTGTGTGTTTCTGTGTGTGTGTGTGTGTCTGTTTCTGTGTGTGTGTGTTTCTGTGTGTGTGTGTGTCTGTTTCTGTGTGTGTGTGTGTCTGTGTGTCTGTTTCTGTGTGTGTGTGTCTGTTTCTGTGTGTGTGTGTGTGTGTGTGTCTGTTTCTGTGTGTGTCTGTGTGTCTGTTTCTGTGTGTGTGTCTGTTTCTGTGTGTGTGTGTGTGTGTGTTTCTGTGTGTGTGTGTGTCTGTTTCTGTGTGTGTGTGTGTGTGTTTCTGTGTGTGTGTGTGTGTGTGTGTTTCTGTGTGTGTGTGTGTGTGTGTGTGTGTGTGTGTTTCTGTGTGTGTGTGTGTGTCTGTTTCTGTGTGTGTGTGTGTGTGTGTTTTGTGTGTGTGGGTTCTGTTTCTGTGTGTGTGTGTGTTTCTGTGTGTGTGTTTTGGTGTGTGGTCTGTTTCTGTGTGTGTGTGTCTGTTTCTGTGTGTGTGTGTGTCTGTGTGTTGTTTCTGTGTGTGTGTCTGTTTCTGTTTGTCTGTGTGTTGTTGTGGTGTGTTGTGTTGTTTCTGTGTGTGTGTTGGTCTGTTTTGTGTGTGTGTGTGTTGTTTCTTCATGTTTGGTGGGTTGGTGTGTTTTTCTTGTGTTTGTGTGGTGTGTTGGTTGTGTGTTTCTTTGGTGTTGGTGTCGTTTCTGTGTGTGGTGTGGTTTTCTGTGTGTGTGTTTTCATGTGTGTGTGTGTCTTCTTCTGTCTCTCTGGTGTGTTGTGTTGCAGCTGAAGAGCCATGCTCCATAACATCAACTTCTGTCCTGGACTCTCTGGTTAAAGGAGACCTTCGTGACATCAGGGGGGTGAGCCGTTTCTCGGTTCTGCAGGATCTTTGGACAAAGCAGAGTCTGGATTCTGACGTCTGCTCTGCTTCCTCTGCAGGACCTGAAGAAGCCGTTTGAAAGGGCGTGGAGGGATTATGAGAGCAGATTGTGAGTCCTGAGGCCCACAGAACATCTCTGAGACTCTGGGACGTCCCGGTCCAGTTGGAGATGTTCTGGGTTCACCACCTCCTGCATAATTCAGGGAGCCGGAGGCTCTGTTTTCATGAATCTGCCACTCTGTGCGGGCAGCAAACAGGTGGAGAAGGAGAAGCGGGAGTTGGCCCGACAGTACGGCATGGTGAGGAGCGAAGTGAGCGGGGGGGAAATCGCAGAGGAGCTGGAAAAGGAGAGACGCTCCTTCCAGCTGTCCATGTGTGAGGTGAGGGACTCCTGCATCCTCTCCTGCGGCTTTTTACTGGATGAAGCCGCAGCAACTTGTCCTCAGAACCTCTGAGCCCGGTTTGCTGTCGGGTACGCCTCCACGCCGCTTCCAACAGCTCCTCTTTTCCCTCCTCAGTACCTCATTAAGGTGAATGAGATCAAGACGAAGAGAGGAGTGGACCTTCTGCAGAACCTCATCAAACACTACCACTGTCACAATAAGTAGGAGCTCTGACCCCCCAGACACAATCTGCTGGAGTCTTCGGGTTGTTGCATCTGCTGTGTGTGTGTGTGTGTGTGCGTGTGTGTGCGCGTGTGTGTGTGAGAGTAGCTTCCTGCAGGAATGCCTCTCCACCACCCACCGGCTGAAGCAGTACATGGAGGAGCTGAACGGAGTCCTGAGCACGGTACAAGCAGCCGCCTGCAGGGGGCGCTGTGGCGGCCGGGCAGACCGTGTTTGTCCTCAGGGATGCTGGTTTGTCAGCAGGTGAAGAAGCAGGTGTGTGTTTGCAGGTGAAGCAGCGGCAGGATGAAGAGAAGAAGCAGCTATGTGCGCTCAGAGAGCAGCTGAGACCCGCGGCCAACACGGAGCAGGTCAGGCTCGCAACCGCCGACGGCCACGTGACCGCCAGAGGTCTTCACGTGTGCGTGTGTTTGTGTGTGCAGGAGTCTCTGCAGAGGCAGACGTACAGCATACATCAGCTGCTGGGAGACAAACAGTACGGAACAGAGAGGTCCGGCTTCCTCTACAAGAAGAGTGACGGGTAAACCTTCCGCTGTCTGCTTGGCCTTCACTCCACCTGTGTTAGCTAAACAGGTGGGGTTTAGCTAAACGTCCTCAGAGCAGTTTAGCTAAACCCCATCCGAGTCTCGGGGTCGGACCTTTCTGTCAGTCAGAAGCTTCAGTCCTCAGTCACATGACCCTGTGACCCGGTCCGGCTTTGTCCTGAACCGCATCTTTTGTGTTTCAGACTCAGGAAAATGTGGCAGAAGAGAAAATGTTCGGTTCATAACTGTTACCTGACCATCGCCCATGCTACTGTGAGTGTGACGTTTCCGTAACCTTTGACCTTCTTTAAGATGAGGACATTTCTGTCCCTTTGAGTCCAGAAGAAGAAAAGATTCTTTGTGAATTTTCAGAAATGTTTTAATGATGAAAGATGGTATGGGATGAGGTCAGCGTGTTGCTTGCAGCTGCTGCTGCTGGATGGACTCAAACACTTCCTTGTTCCTGTATTTGATCATTTTCTAACTAAATAAACGGCTTCTTCATCCTTTTATAGATTTATTTACATTCAAAAATACTGATGTTTCACAGCCTGGTCAATAAACAGAAACACTCCTTCTTTCTTTTGTTCATGCGGTCTCTGACCTGCTCCAATCATCTCTGTTCTCTCAGCCAAACAAACCTCCAACCAGACTCAACCTGCTCACCTGTCAGGTGAGGCCCAGCGTGGAGGACAAGAAGTGCTTCGATCTCATCTCCCGTAAGAAACCTTCTGACAGACCTAACCTATGAGGAACCAGCTGCATATCCAGATGTTCCTCAGGGAACAGCTGCATAGCCAGATGTTCCTCAGGGAACAGCTGCGTGACCAGATGTTCCTCAGGAAACAGCTGCATAGCCAGATGTTCCTCAGGGAACAGCTGCGTGACCAGATGTTCCTCAGGAAACAGCTGCATAGCCAGATGTTCCTCAGGGAACAGCTGCGTGACCAGATGTTCCTCAGGAAACAGCTGCATAGCCAGATGTTCCTCAGGGAACAGATGCGCAAGCAGATGTTTCATCGCTCAGAGAATTGTTGTTATCGGTAAACAGAACCTAATGTCTGTGTTTGTACAGGATGAATCAAATTCGATGATCCTGTTCTTACATAATTTCTTCATGCTCCTTCCTTTTTCTGCAGATAACCGGACCTACCATTTCCTGGCTGAGGATGAGGAGGAGTGTGTGGCGTAAGTCAGAACTGTCTTCATCTGGACTGGTTCTGAGGAAAGCAGAAAACACGGCAGATGTTCCTCTCAATTCTGCATTCAGTCTTTTAGATTCAGTCTCACAAAGCAGAGCAGAACTTGTTAGTGTTGTTTGTGGCCACGTTGCATTATGGGTAATGGACAGATAGGTGCCGGTCGACCTTTAATTTCCTTAATTTCCAAAAGCAAGAATGTTTTCTGGATCAGAGGAGTTCCAAACTGTTACTCTTCCAGTTTTCAGAGGTCACTTTAGCATCCCTGAGAGGTGTGGCCGCAGATACAGACCTGAACCCCTCAGATGTCACCGGTTGCTGTGTTCAGGTGGATCTCCGTGCTCAGCAACAGCAAACAGGAAGCTCTGAGCATGGCGCTGGACGGCTACAGCAGAGCGGGCGAAAGCCAAAGCAGCGTGGAGGATCTGACCCGCGCCATCACTGACGACGTCCGCCGTATGCCTGGAAACAGCAGCTGCTGCGACTGTGGAGCTCCAGGTGAGGTCCCCCAGACCAGACCAACCTGAGCAAGCCGTCTTAAGACCAGATCTGTTTTCAGGGTCTAAGGAGACCCCGGTTCGTCCTGAACGTTTGAAATGAGTAAAGCATCTTTTCTGGCCGTAGATCCTGGGTGGCTTTCTACAAACCTCGGCATTCTGACCTGCATTGAATGTTCAGGGATCCACAGAGAGATGGGGGTCCATGTCTCCAGGATCCAGTCACTGAGTCTGGACAGTCTGGGCACCTCGGACTTGCTGGTAAGAGAGCTGCTGGTAGAGTAGAGTGTAAAGTCTTTTTTGGGACTGGACAATAATCCACATTGTCCCTTTGGAAGTTCTGTTCTGTTCCTGTGCCAAATGTCTGAAAGAAGAACCACCTCAGCAACGGTGGACCTTGGTTCTGGTCCATGACAGCTCAAATGCCGAGCGGCTGAGGGGTTTGGAGACCTGGATCCAATGTCAAGTCTTTTTGCACCTAGAAGCTGTCATGTAGACCTTTAGAGGTTCCAGATGTGCAGAAGTCCGGAGGAACCATCTCCTGTAACTGAGCACGCAAATGTTAATGAGGGCTAAGCACAGAGCCCTGGGGTACGCCAGGTCTGACTCTACTGTGATAGGAAGACTCATCACTGACATCAACTCTTTGTTTCCTGTAAAACCGTGGCGCCGTTCTGTTTCTGTCTCTCTGCTTCAGCTGGCCCGGAATGTCGGGAATTCTGGTTTTAATGAAATCCTGGAGGCGAACCTGCTGAGTCCGTCCCTGAAGCCGTCTCAGCACAGCCACATGTAAGACGCCAGCACGAACCGTCGACACGCAGCAGCTCCTCCCTGTCAGCGACTCTGACGGGTGTTTTGGCACAGGGCGGAACGCAAAGGCTTCATCCTGTCGAAGTACCAGGATGTTCACTTTGTGAGGAAGAGCCACAGCTCTGCTGCAGCTCTGCGGCTCGGCCTGCAGGAGGCGACCAAGAGTTGTGACATCTACAGCCTGATCCAGATGTACGCCCAGAGGGCAGACCTGAGCCAGCCTCTGAACACGCACATACAGGTATCCACACACCTGAGGGACGGACGCACAGGTGCATCCTAGACGCTGAATAATGGGGGAGCGACTGCTGCCATAGCAACACACGCTCAAACACTGCTGAGCTTCAGTCTAGTCTGCATGTTTAGGATTTATTTATTTAGCTGCTGCGACTTTTATTTATTCCGATTTTTCCGTTTCAGTGAACAGACGTTCACTCCTTCATTCATTCCTTCATTCACTCCTTCATTCATTCATTCCTTCATTCATTCCTTCATTCACTCCTTCATTCATTCCTTCATTCATTCCTTCATTCATTCCTTCATTCATTCATTCCTTCATTCATTCATTCATTCATTCATTCCTTCATTCATTCCTTCATTCCTTCATTCATTCCTTCCTTCCTTCATTCATTCCTTCCTTCATTCATTCATCTTCCGTTTTTTTCCTTTCGGGGTCACGGGGTTGCTGGAGCCTATCCTGGCCACTGGTGGGCGAAGGCAGGGGACGCCAGTCTGTCGCAGGGCTAAACAGACGTTGCTGTTCGTATTTCAGCTGCTGGAAACGTTGCAGAAAGGTTTACACAAGTCTAATTCTAGTTGTGTAATCTTTGTGTTGCCTTATGGACACGTGTGTAAGTCTGTGTGTGTGTGTGTGTGTGGGGGGGGGCAGTGCGTCTGAACAGGGCCTCTGATTGGTTCATCTGTTCTCAGGAGAAAGGTGAGACGGCGCTTCATCTGGCTGTTCTGTTGGCGGATCGCACATCTCTCCACATCCTGGACTTTTTGGCCCAGAACTGGTCGGTGTGATGTTTGTGTTGTTGAACCACAGTGTGTGAGTCTGCTGGCAGCCTTGGGTTTGTGTGTATGTGTGTTTCAGTCCAGACGTGGACGCACAAACATCGGCGGGGAACACGGCTCTGCACTACAGCTGCCTGCACAACAAAAGTGACTGCGTGAAGCTGCTGCTCAGAGCGCACGCCAACACACATACCAGTGCGACACACACACTTCCTGACTTCAAACACTGACGCTCATGGAGACACGACCTCAAACCACGTCTCCGTTTCAGAGAACCAGCTGGGAGAAACGGCGCTGGACATCAGCCGACGGCTGAAACACGCCGGCTGTGAGAGTCTGGTGAGACCTGCCGCCATCCGCCAACCGTGCACGTCAGTCAGCGCGTGGCCGTCAGCATCCGTGCACGTCAGTCAGTGCATGGCCGCCCGCATCCGTGCACGTCAGCACATGGCCATCAGCATCCGTGCACGTCAGTCAGCGCGTGGCCGCCCGCATCCGTGCACGTCAGCACGTGGCCATCAGCATCCGTGCACGTCAGCACATGGCCATCAGCATCCGTGCACGTCAGCACATGGCCATCAGCATCCGTGCACGTCAGTCAGCGCGTGGCCATCAGCATCCGTGCACGTCAGCACATGGCCATCAGCATCCGTGCACGTCAGTCAGCACATGGCCATCAGCATCCGTGCACGTCAGTCAGCACATGGCCATCACCATCCGTGCACGTCAGCACATGGCCATCAGCATCCGTGCACGTCAGTCAGCGCGTGGCTATCAGCATCCGTGCACGTCAGTCAGCACATGGCCATCACCATCCGTGCACGTCAGTCAGCACATGGTCATCAGCATCCGTGCACGTGTCATCTTAGTTCCTTCATGCTCCGTCTGTAGCTCCTCTGCTTTGATCTCCTTTGATCTGATGAAAATGTTGACTGCAGATTGAGATCAAAGGAAGAAATACATGAAATATTTGGAATCAAATCAAAATGTTTGAAACCAGAAATACTTAATTGCTCTTTTAAATGTTCTGCTTGTCCAGCTGGACCAGGCCCGGTCCAACCGCTTTGACCATCATGTCCACGTGGAGTACGAATGGAGGCTCCGCCATGAGGACCTGTTTGACAGCGACGACGACTTTGAAGAAAAGGTTCGATTCCTGTTACCGTCTGCAACAGGTCTCTGGTCTGTAGCAGGTCTCTGGTCTGCAGCAGGTCTCTGGTCTGTAGCAGGTCTCTGGTCTGTAGCAGGTCTCTGGTCTGTAGCAGGTCTCTGGTCTGCAGCAGGTCTCTGTTTCTTCTAACTGTGTTTTCTTCTTTGTTTTAGAACGGACCTGTCAAGACGGAGCACTCCTCCTCCTCCTTCACCCCCTCCCTGTCTTTCTCCTCCCGTCCGTTCATCTCCTCCCTCTCATCCTCCTCCGTCACGCCCGTGTCGTCTGGACCAGCGGGGGGGGGTTTGTTCAGCGTGGGGCGGAGGCTCGCCATGGCCATGGATCTCCACAGTCACCTGACCAGCTCCGCCCCCAGCCCTCCACCCCCTCCCCCATCCTCACCTGCCCCACAAGTTCCGCCCAGGGTCAAAGGTGAGCTTGAAGGTTTACAGAAAAGGACAGAAGGTTTTTGGACTCTGAAGGAGTCCATGTTCGGTTCTACCAGAACCTCCTGTTCTCACAGAGGTGGTTCCAGTTCAGATGGATCCAGTTTTCATTTTTGTTCAACCCAAAAGCAAAAGAACTCACGAGGATCTGAGTCATAGAAAAGCTCAGTGGCTGGAGGCGTGGTCCGTCAGGTGGTGTGGGCGGGGCTTCTTAAGCTGCGGGAACCCTCTGCTCACCATGTGCCTCAGTTATGATCTGTGGTGCTGAGCATCTAACTCTTCCTCATCCCTGTCACAGCTCCAAGTGTTCCTCCTCCTCCTCCTCCTGCGGGTGGAGGCAATGGAGGGAGGGAGGAGGACGAGGGAGAAGGCGAGGTCTTCCTCCCCGTGACAACCAGCAGAGGATCAACCCCCCTTCCCATCGCAGCTCGCCACAAAAGGACCTGCTCTGAGTCGAATAAACACGGTAAGACCCGCAGTGACCCGCGGTGACCCGCGGTGACTCGCCACCGACCCGCGGTGACCCGTCGGAGCTGCACCTTCATCCTCTGTGTGTTCAGATTACGGACCGCCGAGCAGCCCCCGGACCTTCAGCGGTGCAGACCCCCCCTTCAGGTGATGCAGAGAGAGGACCGTGGCCAGCTGATGAACGAACATGAAATGTTTTAGGGACGTAAAAATACTAACAGACTTTGTAAAAAACAGGAAACTGTAAAGGATGAACTAAACCCGCCTGATGCTCAGAACTGAAACCTAAACTCGCCTCCTTCTGTCTGCAGCCCGCCGCCTCCTCACAGCCTGAAGGCGGAGCGAGCAGAAAGAGGTAATTCCTGTCCAGACGGATCCTGGTCACTTATGGAAAACCGGCTTTTAACCCTTGTTCTATCCTAGACACGTTAACGTTGGGAGTGGGGTCATCTAGACCCACTAGACAGAGCTCTGAACCTTTGTTCTTCAATGATTTGTGATCTTCACTGGTGTCCATGGATTACATGAAATCCTCTCCACCTTCATCCACCTTTGTCATGGTAGGAGAACACCTCAATGGAAGGGGGGGGGGTCATAGGATAGAACAAGGGCTAAACAGGATTCAATTCAATTCAGTTTTATTTGTATAGCCCAAAATCACAACAACAGTCGTCTCAATGGGCTTTGAAGCTTTGAAGGAGAGTTGCTGTTCAGACTTTCCTGTAAATGGATCCACTTTTCCTGGAGATTACTTACAAAAATCAATTTTTTATTTACCTTTCATCCATAAATGAAGTCAGAAATGCTTCAGAACTTTGGCTTCTAGATTCAAGCTTTTTTTCTGATCCTCAGCAAACAGACGTGAGGTTTTCCCGTCTCTTACCTATCCCCCCCCCGTAGAGGGACGTAACACGCATTTCTGTCAAACGTCTGAACTCGTTCTTCTTCTTTCAGGTTTTTGTCGGGCACAGAGTGACAGCGCCTCATCCAGCTACCTCCACCTGGTCGGCAAAGCCCCGCCCAACGGCGCTCCTGCTCACCAACGCTCTCAGACTGACGTCAGAGGCCCCGCCCCTCTGCCGCTTCCTCGCAGATCATTGGTGAGCTCTTCCAAATGTTCGCATTTACGTCCACTAACGATGAAGATTTGGGGGTGGTCATCTTCAGAGGAGTGTCCACACGCTTCACAAACTCCAGGATGGAGAGGGTGGAGTTAGAATTGGATCCATTATAGTAAAAGTGCAGAACTACGGGAGCCTGAATGTTCCAAAGCTAAACTGATGTGTGCAGAGGCCCCGTGGAGCGGCTGGCCGGCGGGCGCAGGCGCTGTACGACTGCCAGGCGGACCACCACGATGAGCTGAGCTTCTCTGAGGGTCAGGTGCTGGTGGTGGTGGGTCAGGAGGACAGCGACTGGTGGGTAGGTGTCTCCTCTGCTCTGATTGGTGGATCCTGCATTACTGGAAGAAGGAGCCGTTCTGATTGGACCAACCAGGCTCAGATGTTCCGTGAAGTTCTCTAACAGGTGTTCCTCTCTGCAGCTCGGATACTTGGAGGAGAACCCGGACCAGAAGGGTTTGTTCCCGTCTTCCTTCGTCCAGCTGCTCTCTGACTGAACCTGAACCGGATCCAGACCAGGAACCGGACAAGAAACAGACCCGAGGGAGCAGAAACTGGACCAGCACAAAACCAGACTTGGTCTGTTCTGGCACCTGGAGTCAGAAGAAGCCCGGAACCCGTCCTGAGGGTCCAGCCTCCCTGTCAGCAAATGCCCTGGTTACCATGGAAATGTAATGAAAAACTGTTGAAGGAAACAGTCTGAGGCTGGAGTTTCCAAAACCTTTATTTAAGGCAGGAGACGGAACATTATTCTGAAAGGGAGAGAACCACTTCCTGTGATGTTTTGAAAGGCACAAAACCAGCAGCTGCTGCCGCTCTCCAGCTTCTCCTCAAAGTCACGGCCATGCTGGCGCCAGAGCACAAAGGATTCTGGGATTCTGCAGACCAAAGCTCAACATTCAGGTTAAAAACGGCGTTTTTCCTAAAGATCTTCATGCAGTTGGAGACGATTACATCTCAGAGGAATCAGCAAATTGTAACAAAGATGAACTTTTGGAGAAGTTCTCCTGGATCTGTGTCAGTCCATCAGAACTTCCCTCACCGCCGCGGGTCAGAAACCCAACAAGGTTCTGGTTTAAAAATAAAACTGGTTCTTTTCTGCTGCCAGTTCTTTTTTCATAAAAACAGATTTTAAAAACCAGACGGTTGTAGAAGGTTCTGCAGGAGTCTGGGAAACAAACCGGGTCGGACCAGCGCCGCTTTTCTGCACAGAAACATTCCAGAGGTTCGTCTACGGCGATGCGGTCTGGCTCACCGATGGCTCCAACCGTGGGTTTGAATCCCTCCTGCAGACAGCAGAGGTGTCTGGACGTTCCTGCAGCTGGTTTCTCATGTTTGCCCCCCGCCTGTCAGCTGGGGCGGGGCTCCGTTTGGCTTCCTGTCATTTTTCGTTTCCTTTTTTTTGGGGGCTGGCGGTAACCCATTCATGCAAAGCTCTGATTGGGTCAAACTTGGCGGTTTCCGGAACCTTTCAGAATAAAGCTGGTCTCTCTGGAGGGACTCGTAAACATTTCCTGAAAGTTCGGCCTAAAGGTCAGAAAAACGTCTCCTGCAAAGAAGAAAATCGTCTATAAAATGCAGGCGGCGGTGGCGGCGGCAGATAACGGCGTGGTTGTTCCCCTTGGAGCCAGGCTCCGCGTGGTCAGTCCCAGCAGACCCCTCTTCATCACTGGCGTCAGCCGATGAAGAGGCGTCTTCAGTCCAGCATGCAGTCGGTCCCCGGCTGGGCCCTGCGGGGGCGGGGCAGTGGTGGTGTTAGCGGTGCAGAGTGATCTTGCCCTCTTTGGCGAGCTGTTGGATGATCTGGGTTTCAAAGTCGGCATTATGGACCCCCGTCTTCCTGAAGGCGCCGGCGTGCCGGTTCTTCTCCCAGTAGTGGTGCCAGTTCCCCTGCTGGTCAGCGCCGTACCCGAAGACGGAAACCTGAAGAGGGAACGCGTTAGGCGGGAAACTCTGACTCGTGGGAGGAGGAGCGCCCCCTGCTGACCTGATCGCAGACGTGCAGAGCGAAGACGATGGCTAGCATGCCGGTGGACGGGTATCGGCCGTGGTGCTCGGTCCACCGGTCGTGGACGTACTTGAAGAAGGCCGGATTCACCACCAGCACCTGCACGGACAACAGTGCCCTCATGTGTTCAAGCAGCAGGGGGGCTTACAGGAAGCCACGCCCCCAACGCAGCAACTAGATGCGAGTGATGAAGATGAAGCTCTGACCTTGTCTTTGTCGGCCTGGATCCGCTCCTTCACCCTCATGTAGGTCCTGGAAACACAAACAGGAAACACAATTCCATTTCCTGTTTGCTCTGACCCCGTCTGTGCTTTGATGTTTAAACCGTGAGCGGCACGGGGGTTCGATTCCCTCCAGAGAGGAAGAATAGGTCAGCGTCTGAATGACCCGAGTCTATGGCTCTGTTAGGAGATGATACCAAATAAAACCCGTAGAAACCCCCCCACACAGGGGGCTGGGGGGAGGGGTGTAATGGCGTAAACTTGTATGACACTTTACCACCTTCCTTCCTCGAAGGCCGAAAGCCTCAGTTACAGCTCCATTCACACACAATCACACACACACACACTGACACACGTACACAATTATACACAGTCACACACACACACTGACACACGTACACAATTATACACAATCACACACACACACTGACACACGTACACAATTATACACAATCACACACACACACTGACACACGTACACAATTATACACAATCACACACACACACTGACACACGTACACAATTATACACAATCACACACACACTTACACAATTATACACATACGCAATCACACACACGACATTGTAACACACTTCAAATTTCTCAAAGTATTACAATAAACAAAAAAACAAAGAAAAGCCACAAACAATATGACTCAAGTTTTTTAAACAGTCTCAGGTTTTCACCCCCACACAAGCTTCCCCGGTTTTTTTTTACCCAATACACCCAAGTTTTTTTTTTACATTAGTTCGTTATTTACAAAGTCACCAAAGTCACCGCCTATCTTGGCGTCCTCCGCCCTCCATATGAAATTGGATATCCAAGTGACCCGCGGGACGTCGAAGTTCCGTCTGTAGGACTGTAGGACCCAAAGAGATGAAACCTTTGCAAACCTAATCGGCATAGGTTTGGGTCCTGCGGTTTGGGAGCTATTGAAAAAAATGACCAACTTTCATACGCAAACCTCTGGTCTCATTCTAACAACTGAATCTTTATCTTGTTCTTGTGCGATTTCGGCTAATGTGGCAGGTAAGTCAGAAAAAGGTTTGAGTGAAATTTTCAGACATGGAGCTGAACTGTGGTGTGAATACGTTTGTGGTCCAGGTCTGATGACGAGCGGCTCAACTACCCGTGAGAGCGCATCAGGACCCGTATTGAGGCACCCCTTTCTGTAGTAAACCCTAAAACAAAACTGTTGGAGCCGTAAAATCCAACGAGTTAATCATGATGACGTTTTTGGGCAATTGAAAAGCCCATGACAGAGCTGCATGGTCTGTATAAACCGTAAACTCCTGTCCTTCCAAATAGTGCCGTCACTTTTCTATGGCCCACACGACTGCCAAACACTCCTTTTCTGAGGTGGAATAATTCTTTTCGGGACCCCGCAGCGCCCTGGAAGCATAGGCTATGACACACTCTCCTTGTGGTGTATCTTGGGTTAGTATGGCTCCCAGCCCCACTTCACTGGCATCGGTATGGACCTGAAATGCCCGAGAAACATCTGGTTGTAATAAGATCGGAGGAGTTTTTAAGGCCTCCTTAAACATTTCTACGCTCTCTTGGCATTCCTTGGTCCAGTTCCACTCCACTCCTTTCTTCTTCAGGTGGTTCAAGGAGCTGTAATGTCAGTGAAATGAGGAATGAACTTATGATACCAACCTGCTAGACCTAAAAATCGTTGGAGTGACTTGATATCAGTAGGTGTAGGAAAATCAGTCACTGCTTCTGTTTTCTCTGGGTCCACCTCTACCCCTTTTTCGGACACCAAGTGTCCTAAGAACCCCAGTTCTCTCTTAAAAAAAGTGGCATTTAGACATATTCAAGCTTAGGCCAGCAGCCTTGAGTCTCTCAAACACAGCTGTCAGGTCTTCCACGTGGGCTTCCTCCGTCTTAGAGTACAGTATAATGTCATCGATATATACAAAACATATCTTTCCTCTCAGCTCACCCAAGACTCTTTCCATTAGCCGTTGGAATGTTGCAGCAGCATTTTTCAGTCCGAATGGCATACATTTGAACTGAAATAGGCCCATGTGCGTGGTGAATAGAGTTTGTGGGATGCTGTTTTTCGACCTGCCAGTATCCCGACTTTAAGTCTAGGGAACTAAACCAAGAGGCACCTTCAAATGACTCCAAGATGTCATGTATTATTGGCATTGGATATGCATCAGGCAGGGTCTTAGCATTTACACGTCTATAGTCCACACAAAATCGGTAAGACTCATCCGGCTTTTTCACCAGGACCACAGGGGATGACCAAGCAGACTGGGATGGTTCAATGAGGTCTTCTTTTAGCATTTTATTAATATGCTCTTCAATGATTTTCTTTCTGTATGCTCGAGCTCTTACAGGGACCTCATCCTGTCAAAAGATTGTATGTTGTTCGAGGTGAGTTCTTCCCAACACACCGGAGGTGACTGTCGGCCACTCTTTAATCAGCTGTTGGAGTAACTCGGGACAACCAGAGTTGTATAACGGACCTCCAGATTCACTAGGGGTAGCAGTCCAACAATGAGGAAAGTCTGGCTGCCAAGCATAATATAAGTGAACAACTGGAAAAGTTGGATGAAATCCAGGGTTCATCTGTATCGAAGGAGGGTCTTTTGGTGGAAGGAAAGCATGGACTATATAACCCTGGTCGGTTTTGAGACCGTAGCTGTGTTTGGCTAGGTTGAGAATAGCACCAGTCTTCGTCAGAAAATCCAAACCCAAGATCAGAGGGAAAGCCAGATGGACATCCTCCATGATGTTTATATCTGATGGCCATTGTTTTCCGTGCCATTCCACCTTTATTGTTTTCTTCCCTAAAGCCTGGTGAACAGTTCCGTCTGCCATCACAAAACCTATGCTTGTAACTGGTTGCACTGTGTCGTCCGTATGAGAGACAGCCCTCCATGGCTTTCATCAAAGTGAACGTGCTGCCGGTGTCTAACATAGCTTCACACTTTATTCCCCTGAGAGTAATGGGCACTATCAAAAGCTTCGGGTCCTGGTATTCTTTGTGGTTTGGTCGGCACATTGTTACACCCATAGTCCCTTTTGGTATATTTTTCTTGTCTCCTGGTCTTCTTGTAGGTCGATCGGTGTTGGCATTTATTTTCTGCCAATATTCTTTGACACCTGTACGGTCTCTCTCTTAACCATGGATCCAATTTTTACCAACTGGGCAACAGATGAAAAGGTTCCACGTAGACATCCCGCCACTCTTGGGTTTATGTTGTTAAGAATTCTCCGGACTATTTCTTCTTCAGGCATATCCTGTTTCCATTTTAGACATAATGCCCGGTAATCGTATGCAAAATCCCTGATACATTGGTCTGGCTGTTGGACTGTGACTCGTAATTTCTCTTCTACCTCACTTTAGTAATCAGTGGGGAGGAATGCAGACAGAAAAGCTTCTTTGAATGACAACCAGTCCTGCACCTCAGCCTGTGTGGCTTTCCGCCAACTCAAAGCCGGACCCTTCAAGACTGCAGACAAAGTTCCCACTAACTCATGATTTGGCAAAGGCCTCAGGTCCAGGTAATTCTCGCATTGTTCTATGAAGTTAATAGGATCAGAGTTACTTTTACTTTTGTCACCAAACTGGAAATCCAGTCGAACCGGAGGTTTATTGTAATATGGGGTTGCACCAGACAGACGTGAGAGATGGGAGTAAGTTTGAGGTGATGGAGCAATGGTACTAACATCTGTGGAAATAGCTATGGGGTTTTTTCTACTGGGGTACTAGCATATCTAAGTGTGGCTAACTGACGTTTCCTTTTTTCATCCCAGCGAAGCATACAGTTTACCATGTCCTTTTCTACATTTTCTACAGCACACGTAAACTGTCGTTCCAATTTAGTGAAACTAGCATCCACATACTCTCTGAAATAGGGTTGGGCGATGTCCCCTAAATTGGCCGTTGACGATGTTTGCTGTCAACCATCGGGATGGACGATGACATCGTCGGGGGGGGGGGGGGGGGGGGGGGGGGGGGGGGTATTTTTTACATTTTTCGTTCTTATATAACTGCTTTTCGTTATTTTTATTTCCCAACTAATGACTCATCCGTGATGATCCAGTATAAACTGAGGGAAGTGACTTCAACAAAAAAGTAACAAACAAAATAGAAAAGAAGTAGTCCGCTCCTGCACTTAACTAGCGAAGTGGACCGGCGGAGTGCGGACTTACAGCTTTGTGTTTGATGGGAAGGGGGGGGGGGTACGTGAGCGGTATGTGTGGGAGATTTAGGACTGCGATCCGTCCCGCAGCTCTAGGGGTACGAGCTACCGAACTCAGAACCGGGTCTAAGTGTGTGTCTGAGCACAGCTCGGATCGTCAGCACACACAGCGGTTTGAGCTTCAAAGCTGAAATGTCGCTCAGTCCTTAGAAAACATTCAAACAATGACGTGGATTTGTGTTTCCAGTCGTCTCCCGATTTAATAAAGGCTGATGTTATTCTTACATGTTTAACGTGCAGCCAGCATGCAGCGCCACCCAAAGCTAATGTTGTTAGCCCGTGTTAGCATACTGCTAATCCTGGCTTCGTTCAGAAAAAGCGCTGACCACACGGATTAAGATTCAAATGATGAGCGAACAGGTGTTTCATAATAACCGTAACATTATTAAAAGCACGTTTAGAAGATCGTCTCGTATTTTACCGAGCTGACATGTCAATGAATATAGCCGCTCGGCGCTGTTTAACGTAGTTTTGTATTGAATTGTTACATTCAATAAAGTTTGAAAAAAAAAAGCCGCTCGGCAGAATTGATATCCTTCCGGTTTTCAAACCCTACTGCGCATGTGCGAATGATTTATTCCGAATGATTTATGGCGGCTGTCAAACTCTGGCGCCACCCCTCCTCCAGAGGTAATGGGGGATTTAGTGTCTTGCCCAAGGACACTTTGACACATGGGCAAGGTGGGAATCGAACTTGCAATCTTCCGACCACCCTACCGCTGCACAACAGCCGCCCTGTAGATTTATCCAGCAGCTACCTGTGCGGGTTACCAGTACCTGCAGGTCGAGCCAAAGCTCTCAAATCGTTTACTTCCTTTCAGGTTTGGAGCAGAACCGCCGATCAAAGTCTCCTGATGACCTGGAGCTCCTGGTCTCCATGGAAACCAGACAACCTCAGCTTTATCGTCAGCTGTGAACCCAACTGATCTCTGAATGCTCACAGCCTGCGCTCAAACCCGCGGCGTTTTACGTTTTGATGTGTCCGGTGGACAGCGCGCTGGTCAGCCACTCCAGGTCTCTGAGCTTGAAGGGCAGCAGGACGAGGCTGACGCCGCCGTCCACGTCCACGGCGCTCTCCGGGTACAGGAAATGATGAGTGGTCCGATTCCCCACATCCTTCTCAAACCCCCGAGTCAGCGCCTTGTTCATCCTGAAAGCAGGAGGGGGAGGGGGTCAGAACGCTGCACGGCGACTGTGGCGGCGTCCTGACGTACGCACCGGATCACAAGGCTGTGGGAATCGATCTGCTCGCCGTGGCCGGACTCACGCAGGTTCCCAGAGTTGCCAACAACTGCACAACTGCGGCAGCGAGAAGGAAGGGGCTTGGTGTCCAGGCTGGGGGGGGGGATGACCTGGAACATCTGTGACATCACTTCCTCTAAAGTAACGTCCCCCCCCGACCGCTGCAGACCCTGAAGAGACAGCAGAGCAGAATCAGGGAGAACCGGCTTTATGTGGAGCCAAAGACCCCTCCCCCCCAATTCATAAACAGAGGTTCTGGTCCTTCTCCAGCTGCCCCCCCCCCCCCCCCCCCCAAGCTATGGGGGCCCGTTCCAGCCCCCCCTCCCTCTAATCTGTTAATGGACTGGGCCTGGAGCCAGAAGATGTCTGCAGAAACTGGACGGGTTTGATGCCAAACTTGTGGGCGTGGCCACTGCGGCGCATTCCTCTGTGATGCATCTGATGCAGCAGAGGGGGGGGGGGGGGGCACTTTTTCTGCTTCAGCCCTGAAGCCTAAACCTCCGTCCAGGAGTCCACGTCCATCCTGGAGGATGCTGGGAAAATGACTACAGCTGGGGATGGGGCGGAGTTTCCTCAGAACAACCAGGATCGTCTTCATTTGAAAACACTAAAGTCGACTTTTTCCATCATTTCAAAAGAAGACGTTCAGGAGTTTAAGAAGAAAAGACCTGCTGAAACAGAAGGCAGGAGAACAACGAGGTGCAGCAGGAGGTGAAGGAGGAGGTGAAAAAGGTCAAAGAAAGGTCATATGAAGACTTGTATGTTTGGACACAAAGAGGGGACAGGTGGATAAGTACAGGTGAGTCAGAGGAACAGAGATGAAGGACAGAGAAGGAAATGTGGCGACTGATGGATGGGGAGCGCAGGAGAAGAGGAGCAGGAAGTAGCAAAGATCAGTGAGGAAGAAGAAGATGAAGAGTGGACATGAGGGAGGAGGATGTGGAGGAGGACAGATGGAAGCAGATGATTCCCTGTGGGCCTCACCAGCCACCACTGCAGGGCTGCAGGTTCAACGCCGCTGATGTTTTCTCCGAGGAGGGGCTCCTGTTTGGGGTCGTAACGTTTGCTGAACCAGTCGAAACCCCCCAGCTCCGAAACGCAGGACCCCGAGCAACCGCACTGTCTGAAAAGGAGGAGAGCAGGAGGAGTCAAGGGTTCAAAGGGGTTCAGAGCTGGACTAGAGGTCACTGACCTCTGCTGGTTCTGGATGTCAAGGACAGGTTGGCCTTTGGTGGCGTGGTCCTCCTCTTCCTCCTGTTGCTCCTCCTGTTCAGCCTGAATTTTTATGGGGGGGTTGAGGTTCATGATGGCGGGAGGCTCCGTGGGCTTGATCTCTGCAAACAAAATCAGGAATGTTGGTGAGGACCTCTGAACCACAGCGGATCTTTAGAAACTCGTAGCACAGAGCCTGTAGAGCGACATGAAGGTGGACCAACCGCTGGGGGGTCACGGACGGGACATGGAGAACATGGAGGACACAGACAAGGAGAACACAAACATGGAGAACATGGAGAACACAGACATGGAGAACATGGAGGACACACATGGAGAACATGGAGGACACACATGGAGAACATGGAGAACACAGACATGGAGAACATGGAGAACACACATGGAGAACATGGAGAACACAGACATGGAGAACATGAAGAACACAGATATGGAGAACATGGAAAACATGGAGAACACAGACATGGAGAACATGGAGAACACAGACATGGAGAACATGGAGGACACACATGGAGAACATAGAGAACACAGACATGGAGAACATGAAGAACACAGATATGGAGAACATGGAAAACATGGAGAACACAGACATGGAGAACATGGAGGACACACATGGAGAACATAGAGAACACACATGGAGAACATGGAGGACACACATGGAGAACATGGAGAACACAGACATGGAGAACATGGAGGACACACATGGAGAACATGGAGAACACAGACATGGAGAACATGGAGAACATGGAGAACACAGACATGGAGAACATGGAGAACACAGACATGGAGAACATGGAGGACACACATGGAGAACATAGAGAACACACATGGAGAACAAGGAGAACACAGACATGGAGAACATGGAGAACACAGACAGAGAGAACATGGAGAACACAGATGGAGAACATGGAGAACACAGACATGGAGAACATGGAGAACACAGACATGGAGAACATGGAGGACACAGACATGGAGAACATGGAGGACACACATGGAGAACATGGAGAACACAGACATGGAGAACATGGAGAACACAGACATGGAGAACATGGAGAACATGAAGAACACAGACATGGAGAACATGGAGAACACAGACATGGAGAACATGGAGAACACAGACATGGAGAACATGGAGAACACAGACATGGAGAACATGGTGAACACAGACAGAGAGAACATGGAGAACAAGGAGAACACAGACATGGAGAATATGGAGAACACAGACATGGAGAACGTGGAGGACACAGACATGGAGGACATGGAGAACACAAACATGGAGAACATGGAGAACACAGATATGGAGAACATGAAGAACACAGATATGAAGAACATGGAAAACATGGACAACACAGACATAGAGAACACAGACATGGAGAACATGGAAAACATGGAGAACACAGACATGGAGAACACAGACATGGAGAACATGGAGAACACAGATATGGAGAACATGGAGAACACAGATATGGAGAACATGGAGAACACAGATATGGAGAACATGGAAAACATGGAGAACACAGATGTGGAGAACATGGAAAACATGGAGAACACAGACATGGAGAACATGGAAAACATGGAGAACACAGACATAGAGAACATGGAAAACATGGAGAACACAGACATAGAGAACACAGACATGGAGAACACAGTCATGGAGAACACAGACATGGAGAACATGGAGAACACAGATATGGAGAACATGGAGAACACAGATATGGAGAACATGGAGAACACAGATATGGAGAACATGGAAAACATGGAGAACACAGATATGGAGAACATGGAGAACACAGATGTGGAGAACATGGAAAACATGGAGAACACAGACATAGAGAACACAGACATGGAGAACACAGACATGGAGAACACAGTCAAGGAGAACACAGACATGGAGAACATGGAGAACACAGATATGGAGAACATGGAGAACATGGAGAACACAGACATAGAGAACACAGACATGGAGAACATGGAGAACACCGATATGGAGAACATGGAGAACACAGATATGGAGAACATGGAAAACATGGAGAACACAGATATGGAGAACATGGAGAACACAGATGTGGAGAACATGGAAAACATGGAGAACACAGACATAGAGAACACAGACATGGAGAACATGGAGAACACAGATATGGAGAACATGGAGAACACAGATATGGAGAACATGGAGAACACAGATATGGAGAACATGGAAAACATGGAGAACACAGATATGGAGAACATGGAGAACACAGATGTGGAGAACATGGAAAACATGGAGAACACAGACATAGAGAACACAGACATGGAGAACACAGTCATGGAGAACACAGACATGGAGAACATGGAGAACACAGATATGGAGAACATGGAGAACACAGATATGGAGAACATGGAGAACACAGATATGGAGAACATGGAAAACATGGAGAACACAGATATGGAGAACATGGAGAACACAGATGTGGAGAACATGGAAAACATGGAGAACACAGACATAGAGAACACAGACATGGAGAACACAGACATGGAGAACACAGTCATGGAGAACACAGGCATGGAGAACATGGAGAACACAGATATGGAGAACATGGAGAACATGGAGAACACAGACATAGAGAACACAGGCATGGAGAACATGGAGAACACAGATATGGAGAACATGGAGAACACAGATATGGAGAACATGGAGAACACAGATATGGAGAACATGGAAAACATGGAGAACACAGATATGGAGAACATGGAGAACACAGATGTGGAGAACATGGAAAACATGGAGAACACAGACATAGAGAACACAGACATGGAGAACATGGAGAACACAGATATGGAGAACATGGAGAACACAGATATGGAGAACATGGAGAACACAGACATAGAGAACATGGAAAACATGGAGAACACAGATATGGAGAACATGGAGAACACAGATGTGGAGAACATGGAAAACATGGAGAACACAGACATAGAGAACACAGACATGGAGAACACAGACATAGAGAACACAGACATGGAGAACATGGAGAACATGGAGAACACAGATATGGAGAACATGGAGAACACAGATATGGAGAACATGGAAAACATGGAGAACACAGATATGGAGAACATGGAGAACACAGATGTGGAGAACATGGAAAACATGGAGAACACAGACATAGAGAACACAGACATGGAGAACATGGAGAACACAGATATGGAGAACATGGAGAACACAGATATGGAGAACATGGAAAACATGGAGAACACAGATATGGAGAACATGGAGAACACAGATGTGGAGAACATGGAAAACATGGAGAACACAGACATAGAGAACACAGACATGGAGAACACAGACATAGAGAACACAGACATGGAGAACACAGACATGGAGAACACAGACATAGAGAACACAGACATGGAGAACATGGAGAACATGGAGAACACAGATATGGAGAACATGGAGAACACAGATATGGAGAACATGGAAAACATGGAGAACACAGATATGGAGAACATGGAGAACACAGATGTGGAGAACATGGAAAACATGGAGAACACAGACATAGAGAACACAGACATGGAGAACATGGAGAACACAGATATGGAGAACATGGAGAACACAGATATGGAGAACATGGAAAACATGGAGAACACAGATATGGAGAACATGGAGAACACAGATGTGGAGAACATGGAAAACATGGAGAACACAGACATAGAGAACACAGACATGGAGAACATGGAGAACACAGATATGGAGAACATGGAGAACACAGATATGGAGAACATGGAGAACACAGATATGGAGAACATGGAAAACATGGAGAACACAGATATGGAGAACATGGAGAACACAGATGTGGAGAACATGGAAAACATGGAGAACACAGACATAGAGAACACAGACATGGAGAACACAGACATAGAGAACACAGACATGGAGAACATGGAGAACATGGAGAACACAGATATGGAGAACATGGAGAACACAGATATGGAGAACATGGAAAACATGGAGAACACAGATATGGAGAACATGGAGAACACAGATGTGGAGAACATGGAAAACATGGAGAACACAGACATAGAGAACACAGACATGGAGAACATGGAGAACACAGATATGGAGAACATGGAGAACACAGATATGGAGAACATGGAAAACATGGAGAACACAGATATGGAGAACATGGAGAACACAGATGTGGAGAACATGGAAAACATGGAGAACACAGACATAGAGAACACAGACATGGAGAACACAGACATAGAGAACACAGACATGGAGAACACAGACATGGAGAACACAGACATAGAGAACACAGACATGGAGAACATGGAGAACATGGAGAACACAGATATGGAGAACATGGAGAACACAGATATGGAGAACATGGAAAACATGGAGAACACAGATATGGAGAACATGGAGAACACAGATGTGGAGAACATGGAAAACATGGAGAACACAGACATAGAGAACACAGACATGGAGAACACAGACATAGAGAACACAGACATGGAGAACACAGACATAGAGAACACAGACATGGAGAACATGGAGAACATGGAGAACACAGATATGGAGAACATGGAGAACACAGATATGGAGAACATGGAAAACATGGAGAACACAGATATGGAGAACATGGAGAACACAGATGTGGAGAACATGGAAAACATGGAGAACACAGACATAGAGAACACAGACATGGAGAACATGGAGAACACAGATATGGAGAACATGGAGAACACAGATATGGAGAACATGGAAAACATGGAGAACACAGATATGGAGAACATGGAGAACACAGATGTGGAGAACATGGAAACATGGAGAACACAGACATAGAGAACACAGACATGGAGAACATGGAGAACACAGATATGGAGAACATGGAGAACACAGATATGGAGAACATGGAGAACACAGATATGGAGAACATGGAAAACATGGAGAACACAGATATGGAGAACATGGAGAACACAGATGTGGAGAACATGGAAAACATGGAGAACACAGACATAGAGAACACAGACATGGAGAACACAGACATAGAGAACACAGACATGGAGAACATGGAGAACACAGATATGGAGAACATGGAGAACACAGATATGGAGAACATGGAAAACATGGAGAACACAGATATGGAGAACATGGAGAACACAGATGTGGAGAACATGGAAAACATGGAGAACACAGACATAGAGAACACAGACATGGAGAACATGGAGAACACAGATATGGAGAACATGGAGAACACAGATATGGAGAACATGGAAAACATGGAGAACACAGATATGGAGAACATGGAGAACACAGATGTGGAGAACATGGAAAACATGGAGAACACAGACATAGAGAACACAGACATGGAGAACACAGACATAGAGAACACAGACATGGAGAACACAGACATGGAGAACACAGACATAGAGAACACAGACATGGAGAACATGGAGAACATGGAGAACACAGATATGGAGAACATGGAGAACACAGATATGGAGAACATGGAAAACATGGAGAACACAGATATGGAGAACATGGAGAACACAGATGTGGAGAACATGGAAAACATGGAGAACACAGACATAGAGAACACAGACATGGAGAACATGGAGAACACAGATATGGAGAACATGGAGAACACAGATATGGAGAACATGGAGAACATGGAGAACACAGACATGGAGAACACAGACATGGAGAACACAGACATGGAGAACACAGACATGGAGAACACAGACATGGAGAACATGTTGCTCATCAGTTTTAAGATGTGTTCCACTCAACTGTCTATCAAAGGAGAACATCTCCCTGAAGGAGGTTCTGATGTCAGTATTTCATCATTAGTTTCATTCTTACCAGTGTTTGTGCTGATGGGCGGAGCCTGGGTGATGGGCGGGGCCATCAGCATGGGCAGGAAGTGCCTTCTGTGGATGCTCTGGCTTGCGAGCATTAGGAGGAGGACGGCAGCGACCAGGACAGCGGCACACAGCTTCCTCCTCAGTAACATGGCTAAAGGATGCGAGCGGCGGGGGGCGGGGCCTCGGACTGCAGTCAGCTGACCAGCGCGACCAGCTGCTGTCATCTGAATGTTTTGTTGAGCGCAGAGACCTCTTCCCTCACCTTCACCTCCATGAAGCCCTCCTGCTGCTGGTGGTCCGGACCTGCAGCCAGAAGATGGAGATGCTTCAGAATTCAGTTTTATTTGTAGAGCCCAGAATCACAACAACAGTCGTCTCCATGGGCTTTGAAGTCAAACATGAACTCAGAAGGATCATGAATACAAAGAGTCAATAGGAAAATACTAAAATAAACTAACAAACTGACTAAGCTATACTGGCATCCCTGCCCTTAGACCCCCCTTCATGGTGAGGGAAAACTCCTAAAAAACCGGATTCCGGAAAAAATGAAGAAACCTCAGGGGTGTCCACATGAAGGAGGGATCCTCCCCCAGGACGGACAGGAGATTTACCAGAACTCATAGAGAAGAATTAACTTATCTAAGTCTACATCTATATATTTAAAGTCCAGCAGACGAGCTTCATCCAACCGGGGTTGGGGGGACAGTCAGGGTTGCGAGTCGAGCCAGAGACAGGATCCACAGCCAGGGGTAGGAACCAACAGAACCACACATTCCTGATCATCCGTGAGGATCTCTAACACCGGTCACCCCCCACCAGACTACCGGCTCCTCCAGGACTGCGCTCGGCCTGACTCTGATGCTGGAAATGGTCCAGCACGGACTCTGGACCTTCAGGATCCTGAGGAGAATCCCGTCTCCTGGTGACCTTCTAGCTCTGCTCCATACAGAGCGTCCTAACTTACAGCTTTGGCGGCGTGACGTTCACCACAGCGGTTCAGCGGCTCCACACACCCAGAGGGATCCTCAGAGACCATCACACCCCAGACATGATCAGTTTTTACCCTATCAGGGGGCAACAGAGGACCATCAGAGCAGGAACGGGGCTGTTCATCAGCTCAGTGATGAGCTCCAGCAGTCTTCATGGGTTCTCGTGTTCTTCAGAGGGAAAACCTGAGCTGAAGGTCAGACTTCTGTCTATTCTAGCCCCCATTTAGAAACACTATAACGTTAGTGGGACGTTCCACTGAAGACACAGTTCTGAAGGTAGTTTTGTTGAAGTAGAACAGATTCATGTTGGGTTGAGGTCTGAGGCAGTTCCTTCATTTGAAAACAAAACAACAAACTACCTGACTGTTGTAGTTGAGTTTATTTCCACACAGAGTGGAAATGAGAATATCCACTGAAGCGTTTCCAGGACAACCAAAGTGTCAGATTCATGACACAGCGTCTCTGGCGGTTATCAAGGCGTCATAAAACCATAACCTCTTATCCGTGTGTGCGGTGATGACGTGCTAGAGTTCATCAAACAGTAGACGGCCCAAATGGAACAGCAGGTTCAGATGAGAATAGAGTCCATGTCATCTCTAACTCTGATTCAATCAGTAAAATTCCCAGAATCAATAACATCTGGATTTTGTTAGTGAGAAGAATGGGACAGAGGTGTTCCTCCATGAACAAACTTAAAGGTGTGTTTGTATCTCCCTCCCTTGAACGGCTTGACTTGGAGTCATTGAAATCTATCCTAACATCTAAGCTCAAAGCGGGTCCAAAGGACTCAATGCGACCCGCCCACACAGGAGACCGCCCACACAGGAGACCGCCCACACAGGAGACCCGCCCACACAGGAGACCCGCCCACACAGGAGACCCACCCACACAGGAGACCGCCCACACAGGAGACCCGCCCACACAGGAGACCCGCCCACACAGGAGACCCGCCCACACAGGAGACCGCCCACACAGGAGACCCGCCCACACAGGAGACCGCCCACACTGGAGACCCAACCACACAGGAGACCGCCCACACAGGAGACCCGCCCACACAGGAGACCGCCCACACAGGAGACCAGCCCACACAGGAGACCGCCCACACAGGAGACCCGCCCACACAGGAGACCCGCCCACACAGGAGACCCGCCCACACAGGAGACCCGCCCACACAGGAGACCGCCCACACAGGAGACCCGCCCACACAGGAGACCGCCCACACTGGAGACCCAACCACACAGGAGACCCGCCCACACAGGAGACCGCCCACACTGGAGACCCAACCACACAGGAGACCGCCCACACGGAGACCCGCCCACACAGGAGACCGCCCACACAGGAGACCAGCCCACACAGGAGACCGCCCACACAGGAGACCGCCCCCACACAGGAGACCCGCCACACAGGAGACCGCCCAACAGGAGACCGCCCACACGGAGACGCCCCCCCAGGCCCACACAGGAGACCGCCCACACAGGAGACCCGCCCACAGGAGACCCGCCCACACAGGAGCCCGCCCACACAGGAGACGCGCCCACACAGGAGAGCGCCCACACAGGAGACCCGCCCACACAGGAGACCCGCCCACACAGGAGACCGCCCACACATCCTCCTCTGGAGGATAAATGAGTGTTGGACAGTCTCACGCGTTGGGGGGGGAGGGGTGCTCCGCCTCCCTCGCTGGAACGCATTCCACCCGTCAAAGAAGCTGATGCAGATCCTCGTACCGGACGATCCGAGCTCTTTGGGAAAATATATTTAGTAGGCAAATAATCCGAGCTGGGAAAGGTAATCCGTATGAGAGATCACTTGCTCCTCCGCGCTTCTGCGTCTCCTGACAAATAAAAGGTGTCGCCCTGTCACCTGGCTGTCACCTGGCCGTCACCTGTCAGCTGGTACCGTTCAACCAATGGGGTGACGACAAATAAAACACATGATGACAAAGTTTCATTGAAATAAAACTTTTAAAGAAATAACCAAGTTTTCAATCTTTACGTCATGCGCTGAAACTGTAATGGAAACATGACAGCTTGATGAAGTTGAAAGCTAATATTCTGATCTCCTGCTACACAGTCTGATGGCTGTCCAGGGGGGACGTTTAGCGTCACTTTGTCGTCTGTTTAGAACACGTGAAAACATTCCTGAAAAGCAAAGACCTGAACTACAACTGGAAGATGCTGAGTGGCTGGAAAAGCTGCACTTTCTGGTGGATGTGACTGTGAGGAGACACCTGAACAGCTGAATGAAAATCTGCAGACGCCGCAGATGCTTGAAGCTGTTCTGTGATTGGAGCACAGCTGACTGTCATGGAGCACAGCTGACTGTCATGGGGCACAGCGGACTGTCATGGAGCACAGCTGACTGTCATGGAGCACAGCGGACTGTCATGGGGCACAGCGGACTGTCATGGAGCACAGCTGACTGTCATGGAGCACAGCTGACTGTCATGGGGCACAGCGGACTGTCATGGAGCACAGCTGACTGTCATGGAGCACAGCTGACTGTCATGGAGCACACTGACTGTCATGGGGCACAGCTGACTGTCATGGAGCACAGCTGACTGTCATGGGCACAGCGGACCTGTCATGGAGCCACAGCTTGACTGTCATGGAGCACAGCTGACTGTCATGGGGCACAGCGGACTGTCATGGGGCACGTCCATTTGATTGTTGTTTGTTCAAATCCTCAAATAAAAATGACATCAAAAATTGGATTTCTTTATTACATTTTTCTTAATTTTATCAAAGCAATGAAACATAATTCATTGATATTATAATGAAGTTAAACTTCAACAGAGCAGTCCACGTGAGCATCGTTCTCCCAGAATGCACTGCAGGGCAACTAAACATTTTAATCGTTAATGCTCATTATGTATTTGTAGCAACTAAGTCATTTAGATAGCAGGATAATATATATATATATTGCATGAGTTGCCTGCATTATAAGGCTTAAATAGGGCTTTTCATATTTTGCGGCTCCAGACATGTTTGTTTTTTGTTTTTTTGGTCCAATTTGGCTCTTTCAACATTTTGTGTGGCCGACCCCTGTACTAAACGTATAAAACAGCCGTTAGAAAACTAACAGAAAGTTAAACGTCTACTGATATATTTTTGATTTACTGTGTTTCTATTTCATGCTTAGGTGTGTCTGCTTGGGCTGTTCGGCTCTAGACTGACAGATATCTATAATGAAGAAAAGTGACATGTTGTCCTGAAATAATAATACTAACACCCTTCCATGGTAATTATTAATTATATCTGTAGACATTTCTATTCAGACTAATAAGCATGAAACAGTTTTATTATTAACCTCACCTCTTGGTCCAGGAACAGGTGGAGGACTTTCTGCTGAGTTCTGCTTTGCTTCTCTCACCAATGATGCTGACTGTCCTTCGTCTGATGCCGTCTCATCTTTGTCTTCCTCATTATCTTCTGTCATTCATGCTGCTCTGTCTCCTCCTCCTCCTCCTCACTACTCCTCTGCTGCTCCCCTACCATCTATTTTGCTCCTTCTGCTGCACTTTTCTTCTTAAAATAAGAGTATATGTTGAATTTCTCTTCATTCTCTGAAAACTGACTTTTACAAACATCAACCTATGAGTTTAGGTAACAGTGGAAACAAGACAAAAACACATCAGAACCTCATTTTCCATCCTTAAAGCTTTAGTTTGTCAGTGCTGCAGAAAAACCGTAAGTATGAAGATTTAGTGAAGAACGATATTGAGTTGGCCCCGCCTCCAGATCACCACTGTTTCAATTAAAGGACTGGCGGGTTGAATCTACAGACATAGAAGACAAAACTCTCTGCACCCATGACTGTTGATGAGACAGACCATCAATGGAAAATAAGTCAGAAAAAACTATAAAAGCAGGAAAGCCTGAAGGAGTTTAGTCTGAAAGAGTGAGGAAGACGTGTTATTAGGGCTGTGACGATAACCGCATCACCATCACCGCGCTGATGACCTCATCACCGCACTTTTTTTTCTTTTTTTTTTAGTTCAGCATATGGTCCGTGATTGGAACTCTAATAAACACATTCATCTTTGCTGATAATTTACTTTTTCTGCTAGTCCTGTGTTCAGACGTTCCTTCTTTCTATCAGACTGTTCTCTCCTTTTCTCCCACGGCGCCTGTCACTGTCTCGTGCGCGCTCTCGCTGTCTCCTTTTGCGCTGCACGTGGCTCCCTCACACACAGGAGCGCGCTTTCAGAAGCGCACACACTCATTCTACAACAGAGGTTTCTGTCTCAGGAGGAAATACGACAAATTAACTGCATTCTAATTATTCATTTCCATTACAAACTGCGTGCGTTCTTAAGTGCGCGACACGGCTGCCAGCCAGAGGATTTTGTGTTGGGGGGGGGACACCAAACATGAACGCGATCTGTTAAAGTGCTCGCATGCAGCTAGAGAGCTGTCCGCTGCAGAAGGATCAACACGCACCCCAACACACGTGTGTGCGCTCCTCCTCCTAGTCCTACACATGACGCAGCGCTCACAGTCATTCTGCTACACCTACATAGTTCATTAGTTAGATAGTAGTTAGTTGTTACTGTTATTTATTAATAAAGAATACTACGTTGTAATTGTATTTATTTCTGATGCGGCCGCCGGGGGATTTTGTGTTATGTTGCTTTTTTTTGGGGGGGCTGCGGTTAACCGCAACACCGCACTCCCTGGTGATCCGCGGTGATCAAGAATCGTCACAGCTCTACGTGTTATTATCAGAGGGCATGGGGGGGGAAAGGAAGATCTGAGCGTGCTGGCAGCTTCAGCGTCAGTCAAGGCTAGGGGCGGGGCTTTGATTTGTAGATAGAAAGCAGGACCTTGTATTGGACAGGGTTAGAACGTTTGTGACTGGACCCAGAGGAGCTGCTGGAGAACAGGTGTGAAGCGACAGGTGGGTGGAGCTCTTGGTTTTACGAATGCAGAGAGTTTTGCAGAGGAACTTTACTGGATGAAAATGGGATTTTTGGTTCAAGGGGATTTAGAGCTAACAAGTAGATTAAGGCAACTGTGTGCCCTAACCCTTTAATACGGTGACAGGAAATAACAGGCTATTTGAACTACCGAAACTCTTCAACCATCACATTGGTAACGTCAACTGAGACGTAGAGAGAATCCGCTGTTTACATAATTACTTCATTCCAACGGAGTCTTGTGCACATGGAGAACACAGACATGTTCTTGTGCACAAACTGCTTTTCTCCGCTTCAGAACCCGTTGGAATGACTGCATCTGCTTAAACGGTTGGAGAGCTACAGTAACTGAAAGGACATCAGCACCGGAGCTACAGCTCTGGAGATGAAGAGATAAACAACTTCAAGATCAAGATACCCCCCCACACGTGTCAAAGCATGAATACCTTTTTTAACTGACTGCAGAACAACAAACCACATCATT
>CM043710.1:37559109-37663007 GCA_023969325.1 Oryzias curvinotus
TTTAAGAGCTCGAATGGTCCTAAGAGCTAAGCTGGGGTAATGCCCCTGGTAGGGTCCCCTATGAAAGACAGGTCTGAGGAGCCAAAGCATGGTTTAGAACCGCATTATGAGGATCCAACAACAAGTTTCAATTAGGTTACCCGGATAGGGATTGGAGGGGACCACGCTCTGGAACCAGGCTTGCAGGCTAGTGCCTGGTGGCCAGGCCCTTTGCCACTGCCCTGGTCGTGAAGTGGGATCACTCTCCTGTGGGCTCAGCCCCTGCAGGGAACTTCATAACAGTTCGGTGCAATGTGGTTTGGGTATCTGTCGAATGTGGGTGCGTCGGCGGCCCAACCCCAGATCATGGAGGTTTTAGCTTTTGGGATTTGGATCGTCCCGTCTCTGGGAGGGAAAGAACCTGAGCCTGTGCAGAAGGTTGAGAAGTACTGGCTAGAGACATCATCAGGCTGCCCTCCACACGCACAGGTTGGACCGTCCACCGTTCAGACATAGCTCAAGGTGAGAGGTGTTGGGATGGTGTGGGCTTTTTCCTGAGCCCCCAGCTCAGCCCCTACATTTTGGAGGTCATCCTGGTGGACGAGAGGGTCGTGCCCAAGGTTCAAGGTTTATTGCCATTTGCACATACAAGTACATGGGAATTTTTCTTTGGCATCTCTCAGGTCAGGGTAAATATAGAGCAAGACCAAATTTAAGAAGAGAGAGGAGCAGAGTGAAAATAAAATTTGATAACAAAAGTATAAAATATAAATATAAATATTGCAGCGTCCCAACCTTTCAGAAGAATTATTGCCCTTATGTGGAGTATGTCTATGAAGACTCTCATTCATCCAGGTTGGTTCCATTGTAGTAGGTTTAGGGGATGTCATCTGACTTGGTTTTAAAGTTAGAAGACGTTTCGCCTCTTATCCAAGAGGCTTTGTCAATTCTGAATTAGCTGGTCTAAGAGCTGGTATATATGCGCTCATGGGGGAGGAGTCAGACCTGAACTGGATGGTATTGTCCACTTAGCCTACATGGTTTTGGGTCGTTAAGAGTCGTTTGTCCTCAGCTGGGGTTGGGGCGACAGTAACTACCCTCTCCAAACTGGTCATCTCTTTCAGCGGTTAACGACTCAGGTGGAACTGGTTTGCTTTGTTTAGGTTTCAGAACACTGCTGTAGATGGATGGAAGAATAAACCTGAGACCAACCGTTCTTATTCAGAGAAGGTTTATCCTTCTTGACAAAGATGGTTTCTTTCACTCCTCACTCAAACCATCCTTTCTCTCTGGCTAGAATTCTGACTTCACTGTCCTCGAAAGAGTGGTTTGTGGCCTTCAGGTGGAGGTTGCACTGCAGACTCAGGTCCACTTGGGTTGGCTCTGCGATGTTGGTAAAGCCGCTTGTGTAGAGGTTGTTTGGTTTTCTCCTATATACTGTTTCATTTGCAGTAGTTCTCTTTGCAGTGGATAGAGGACACAACATTACTCTGTTTGTAGCTGGGAATTTTGTCCTTTGATGAACCAGTGTTTGTCTGAGGGTATTGACTGGTTTAAGATGAACTGGGGATGTTATGTTGTTTTGAAAATTCTTTTAAGTTTTTTCAGACAGGCCTGAGATATACGTAATTGAAATACTGTTCTGTTTCGGCTCTTGTTCCTTCTTGTCTTGTTTTCCTGTATGTTGGGATCTGGTGAATGCCCACTTGGGATATTCCACAGGTTTGGAGGGCTTGGTGGATACGTTGCTCTTCCTTCTTCTTTCCGTCAGAGCTTGTGGGCACCTCCTGGGCTCTGTGTTGTAATGTCCTGATGACGCCTAGTTTGTGCTGTAAGGTGGTTTGAGTCAAATAAAAGGTACTGATCTTGTGTGAGTAGGCTTCCTGTACACTTCGACCTGGAGCTGTCTGTCCTCCCCAATGATCACAGCACAGTCTCTAGAAAGTCGAGGTGTTGTCCTTTGTGTGGTGAACTTGATGTTCTTGTCGACTGTGTTGATATGTTCTGTGAAAGTCTCCACTTCCTGGCTTTTGATCTTGACCCAAGTGTCATCCACATATCTGAACCAGTGGCTTGGAGTAGTACCTGGGAAAGAGTCCAGGGCTCTTTTCTTGACTTCTTCCATGTACAAATTGGCCACAATGGGTGAGATTGGAGAGCCCATAGCACAGCCGTGCCTCTGCCTATAGAAGTTCCCCCTGAATTGGAAATATGTGGAGTTGAGGCACACTTCCAGCAGTTCGCAGATGTGGTCTGGCGTCAGATTTGTTCTGTCTTGTAGCTGAGAATCCTGCAGTAATCTCTTCCTCACTGAAATCACTGCCTCCGTGGTGGGAATGCAGGTAAGAGGGAAGTTATGTCGTAAGACACCATCATCTCATCAGAATCCAGCTGAAGATGTTTGACTTTGTTTGCAAAATCTTGTGAATTCCTAACATGATGCTCTGTGTTGCCAACTAACTTATGTGGAGTAAGTCAATTCAATTGTTCATTGCACTCAGAGTCCAAGCTGGATGGCATGTTGTGTTGTTTGATTCAGTCCAGTCTTCCCTCTCTGGTGTCCTGTGCCAGCATTCTGACTGCTGTTGCGGAAGATATTAGACTGCAGGTATTGTCGGGCAGTGGAGGGAACATTTTGAAGGTCTACTGGATGCTTCCTCCTTTTACGAGGCAGGGGGGGGGGGGACGACGTCCTGAGGTGGAGAAGGAGCTTCTCAGTGGTAAGACACAGAGAGGGACAGAAGTCCACCCGTGGTACCTGGATGCTGTCTTGGCTGACAGTTTTCTGCAGCATCGTGTGCCAGTCAGGGACAGTAAGACTGACCTGGGAGACTGGGGTGGGGTACCCTTTTTAAGAAGGTGCCTCCATCTGCTGACGAATCTCACTCCTCAGCCTCCCTGGGAGTCTGTTCCACAGAACTGCAGAGGAGATTTCGGCTGATGGTCAAACTCCGGTTCAGGAACTACAGTGTGGCTCTGTCCTCATGGAACAGTGGACCATTTGAATTGGACTTTTATTGATTTATTTTTATTTTCTGAGTGAATTTCTCAGGTTTGACTTTTCTTCTGTTTGTTGTGTTGTTCCAGCACAAACAGACAGAATAAACATGTGAAAACAGAACAAACTGAAGGAGCGTCCATGTTTCTGTCATGACTGGAACTGATGTCTGTTTCATGGACTCAAAAACAAACATGTCCTGTCTTCTCTAGTCGTCCCACCACCAGCTTCAACTGGTTCATCAACCCCATGAAGACCTTTGTCTTCCTCATCTGGAAGAATTATAAGAAGTACATCATTGCCCTGCTCCTCATCCTCATCTTGGCGCTCTTCCTGGTTCTGATCTTCTACACACTGCCGGGGGAAATCAGCTCCGTCATCGTGAACGGATGAAGAGGAGGGAGGAAGAGGCGTCCCGTCATGGTGTCTCTGCATTTCAGGAAGCAGATGCTGCATGGATCTGGACTGCTTTCCCATCCAGTCGTGAACTTGATGGGGGTCTCTAGTGGGTTTGGTTTTATTCCAGAGGCTGCAGCTTCATTTACAAACATCTACACGGAAATGAAAGTCAAGAAACTTGTTTTTATTCTACGAACACTAAGACCAAAGGCGGTGTTGCTTCTGTCTGCTGTCCCACTGAAGCTTTGGTTTCATCAATGTGTCACCACTTTCGGCCTGTAAAGAGACGTTCATTCAAATAAAACGGCTTCGTCTCGATTTTCCAAATGCAAACTGATTATCGACGTGGGAAAGTTTTACAGGTTACCCTGAGGGCGTGGGCCACTGACAGGAAGTGATGAAACAGACTCACGCTCTTAACTGGACGAACCACTAAACCTGCCGCTGAAGGGGTTCCTCTCTGTTCTGAAAACGTTTTTTTTTAAAGGGGGGGGCTGTTTTGAGAGCATGAGCACGAAAGAATGCATCTGTTCAGTTCCAGATAGACAGCTGGGGCCTCATTTATAAACGTTGAAGGCGTACGCCAGCTCAAAAAGTTCAAGTTCAAAGCTGGACAAGGAGACCAGCAGAGACGGAGGGAGACATTTGTATGCAGATTTATAAACGGTGGCGATTCCTCCTCCTCGGCCTGATGTTCGCGGGGAGTTGAAATAATCACAGTCCGGCGGTAAAAGTTCAGAAAACTTTTGGACTCACCGACGTTCAGCCACCGGCGACCGGAGCTGACCCCCCCTTGATGAGAGACTGGCAGCAATTATTGGGGAATCCCTATTAAATGGAGTGGCGACTGAGGTGGGGGGGGGGGGACACGACGCGCCTGATGCACCGGGTGACACCCCCCCAAAAGCTCCACCAGGACGGCTGGAGGAAGTGGGAACCGGCTCATCAGCCACTGGTCCTGGTTTGCCAGCAAGTCTTCTTGCTGTCTAAAGATGAGTTCACTCCCAATTCTTCCATTTGCCACATCTTCTAAGATCCAAGATCAGCCATTGTGGTCATTACGCATTGTGATGGGGCATTTTATTTCCATCCATTTAACTGCATCTGACAAGCTACAGATGTGGGTAATAATCCACGTGGAAATGGGAAATTGTTCATCAAATGTCATTTCTTGTTGCTTTCTGAATGGTTGAGACATACGCCATACATTGTTTTATCAAAAATAAAATAAACTAAAGGCATATGCATGAATACCATAATTCTGTAGCTTATGAAGAAATGTTTACTATGAAAACAACTTTCCCCAGTGGACAATTAATACGTCTGTCTGTCTGTCTGTCTGACTGTCTCACCTATATCTGCTCCTCCAGACGGACACATTGAGGAGAATATCAGTTTTGTACATTATTTCGTTCTGTTAACTATATTATTTATGAGGATGAATTGCACAACATGCCAATATTGCAGAACATATTTCACTTTTCTTTTTGCAAATATGTGTTCATTTGAATTTCTGTTGTAATTTTCGTTTGATTGTTTTTGTTTGTTTCACTGCTGATGGATCAATCAGGTGTTCATGTAGCTGTTATTATGAGACTTGCTTTGTGAAGTCTTCATGTTATTCATGAGGCAGTATTGTCATTCTCACTTTCACGTGTTTCTTCCATCTGCAGACGGTGTCGCCGTTTCTCATTTCACCCGTTTTTGTGCGTACGCCTGGGTCAGAGCTTGATGAAGGACCGCACATTTTCCCCTCAAGTTTGCTTTTTATAAATCTCAACTATTGCGTAGAGAGTGGCGTACGCCTTCTTTAGTGCGTACGCAACATTTAGAAATGAGGCCCCTGATGGGAACGGCAACGTGTTCTTCTTTTCTTTTCTTCAGAATGCTCCATTCTTCTGCGGTTCTCTGTGAGCATCACATCCTAATGATATCCTGGTTCTGGGTAGAACCGTCTCCCTGCAGCCTGTGGGTCTGAAACCAACAACCCCATTTTTGCTGCCCCCCCGCATAGACAAAGCAGTGAAGCTGTAGAGAGAAGCTCTGGGTGCTGATGCAGATGGAGATGAACCTCCTGCTGGTTCTTCCCTGCAGCGGGAGCAGGAGTCCAGGGTGGAGGGCCCATCAGAACCCATCAGAACCCAGCAGAGGTTCAGCTTCTTCTCTTCCACAGATGTTCTGGCTTCTGGAACTGCAGCCGCGCGCTCCCGCCGCTGTCAGGGAGCGCGCCCGTCCATGCGGTATAATAGGAGCTGCGGGATGTCACTCCCCTCCTCTGTCAGCCCCCCACCCCCACCCCCCGCGCGCCTACTCTCTTTGTCCCGCGCGCGCCCCCGCTCATTTTCCTTCAGCGCAGAACCGCCGCGAACCCCGCAGGTTCCGGGCGGGTTGAAGGTTCGGGCTGCGGGGTTTTGAGCCCCTGCGTTCTGGGTCTCCCCCCGTGCGTGAGAGGGGGGGCACCAAGGCGGCGTAGAACATCATGTGGGGGCTCCACGCTTCAGCCACATGACGCGCTTTGCGCCTGCGCTTCACCTCCGTTCTTTAGCCCCCCTTTCTTCAGGGTCCCGCTCCGCTCCGGGTCTCGAACCTCCGCCCTTCCAGAGAGGAGCACCATGCAGGACTGCATGTCGGTGTCTGAGTTCGTGCAGGAGGTGCAGGAAGACTGGAGCTCCCCCACCACCTCCTCCTTCACCTCCAGGATGCTGAGCTGCAGGAACACCGTCTACCTGCTGGAGGAGGTCAGTCCGGGGGGGGGGATAACGTTCTTTGTGTACCGTTTCCGCGGTACAGCGTCCTTCTGTACCGTCTCTCCAGACTGATGGAGAACCTACAGCTCCATATATGGACACAGCTTCCTCCTAAATGGAGCGTAAGAGTAGCTGGACTTATAGAATCGTGGGGGTGTTGGGGGGGGGCACCATAGTTCTTCTTTTAGGGGAACTTTCTGCTGTCTTGTCTTCTAAAGTATTTCCTGAAACGTTGGACCTCAGACCTCCAGCTGACGGATGACTTTGGTCCCTTATTTGCTCTAAACTCTTCCAGGTTTTGTAATCCGGTTATCACGGTTGTGTTCAGATTATTATCCGGTTGGTTTTGGCTCCTTCAGGCTGGAGGCTTCGTCTCTGCAGAGAAACGGCAGCTTTTGTTGGAAAGATGAAGATGCGTTCATGTTAGGAAGGAATTTGGAGTTCTTGCAGGATGCCAGCAGGTGCATCAAGAACGGGGGGGGGGGGGGGGGGGGGCAGAGGCGTGTACCCCAGTACACAGGAGTGCCCGTTTCAATACCGACTCAACTTCAAGTTCATAACTCCTGAAGGACGAAAACCTGATTCCGGTTCATTGATGTAAATGTGGGGGTGCTGTGTGGAAAACACCGGACCTCCCCCCCAACACACACAGTGGAGCAGCTGATCCAAAAACCGCCCCTCCCGCTGTGTTACCATGGTAACAGATTACTTCCCGTTATTACAGTTTGTAGTTTGATAGAGAGGATAATGAAGGAGGCACGGCATGCGCAGGCAGCAGCTGCAGCTGTAGATGCAGGCCGCAGCTGCAGATGCAGGCCGCAGCCGCAGCTGCAGCTGCATCCCCTCAGATGTTCTGCTCTCTTCTCCGTCTCTCTGAAGCCTGAGGCCTGCAGCTCCAGGTGGAGCTCCGGGCTGGAAGGCTTCCTAAAGGTTCTGCTTCTGCAGGTTCTGGACAGCGACCGCTTGGTGCTGCAGAAGATGAGGAAAGCTGCAAAGTCCAAGTACACGGCAGGACAAGGTGCAGAAACGTGCACGTGCTCACTAGGTCTTCTCCTTCTAACACGTGGTGGGTCTTTTCAGAGCACATGTCTCACCTGGAGCAGTACATCAACTCCATGGAGAAACTCTCCGTCAACTGTCACTCAAACGGGGAGGCAGAGATTGGCTCCGCCTTCTGCCGCCTGGCAGACCTCTCCAAAGAGTTCCTCTCTCCCATGAAGAACCTGGTGAGTGACATCAGCATAAAACCGGAGGTCACCTGGAACCAGGTCAGACTAAACCTCCACCCTGACTCCACCCTGACTCCACCCCACCTCACCGACTCCATTCCAAATCCTCTGAAGTCATATATTCCAAGTGTGGGGGGGGGGGGGGGGGGGGGGGGTTAGCGTTGGGGGCAGACATCTTCTCAGACTATTATAAATTGCCCAGTAATAACAGACTGCAGACACTTTGTCACCTTTCCAGCAGCCGTGAGCCTGAAACCCATGAAGAACGCGGGGCAGGAGGCTCCGCCTCTGTTCATACAGACACGTAATTTCTTACATAACAGAAGCCCGGTTCTGGGATTAAGTGGGTGGAGCCAAAAGTGTTTTGACTGTTTGGTCAGATAAACCAGACGAGTCTCAGAGGAACTTTAGACGAAGCTTCATTTGAATAGAAAAACACTCAACACTTTGCATTTGCTGACTCAGCAAAGTCAACCATCAACTGACCTCATGTAGCGTCGCTGATCTGCTGCCCATCCTGTCATATATGTCAGATTTACCAGAAGATGTCCAGAAGCTCCGCCCACACAGAAATGTCAAATAAAAGGGCAATAAGAAGAAGAAGAAGAATCACCTGAACTGAAAAATCCATAAAAATACCAACGAATAGATTCAGATCACGAACGATAAAAAACAGTCTGAGATGTGCAGATGACATGGAGTGTCTGCGTGTGTGTGTGTGTGTGTGTCTGTTTCTGTGTGTGTGTGTGTGTCTGTTTCTGTGTGTGTGTGTGTGTTTCTGTGTGTGTGTGTTTCTGTGTGTGTGTGTCTGTTTCTGTGTGTGTGTGTGTTTCTGTGTGTGTGTGTGTGTGTGTGTGTGTGTTTCTGTGTGTGTGTGTGTGTCTGTTTCTGTGTGTGTGTGTGTGTGTTTCTGTGTGTGTGTGTTTCTGTGTGTGTGTGTCTGTTTCTCTGTGTGTGTTGTGTTGCAGCTGAAGAGCATGCTCCATAACATCAACTTCTTCCTGGACTCTCTGGTTAAAGGAGACCTTCGTGACATCAGGGGGGTGAGCCCTTTCTCGGTTCTGCAGGATCTTTGGACAAAGCAGAGTCTGGATTCTGACGTCTGCTCTGCTTCCTCTGCAGGACCTGAAGAAGCCGTTTGAAAGGGCGTGGAGGGATTATGAGAGCAGATTGTGAGTCCTGAGGCCCACAGAACATCTCTGAGACTCTGGGACGTCCCGGTCCAGTTGGAGATGTTCTGGGTTCACCACCTCCTGCATAATTCAGGGAGCCGGAGGCTCTGTTTTCATGAATCTGCCACTCTGTGCGGGCAGCAAACAGGTGGAGAAGGAGAAGCGGGAGTTGGCCCGACAGTACGGCATGGTGAGGAGCGAAGTGAGCGGGGGGGAAATCGCAGAGGAGCTGGAAAAGGAGAGACGCTCCTTCCAGCTGTCCATGTGTGAGGTGAGGGACTCCTGCATCCTCTCCTGCGGCTTTTTACTGGATGAAGCCGCAGCAACTTGTCCTCAGAACCTCTGAGCCCGGTTTGCTGTCGGGTACGCCTCCACGCCGCTTCCAACACCTCCTCTTTTCCCTCCTCAGTACCTCATTAAGGTGAATGAGATCAAGACGAAGAGAGGAGTGGACCTTCTGCAGAACCTCATCAAACACTACCACTGTCACAATAAGTAGGAGCTCTGACCCCCCAGACACAATCTGCTGGAGTCTTCGGGTTGTTGCATCTGCTGTGTGTGTGTGTGTGTGTGTGTGTGCGTGCGTGTGCGCGTGTGTGTGTGAGAGTAGCTTCCTGCAGGAATGCCTCTCCACCACCCACCGGCTGAAGCAGTACATGGAGGAGCTGAACGGAGTCCTGAGCACGGTACAAGCAGCCGCCTGCAGGGGGCGCTGTGGCGGCCGGGCAGACCGTGTTTGTCCTCAGGGATGCTGGTTTGTCAGCAGGTGAAGAAGCAGGTGTGTGTTTGCAGGTGAAGCAGCGGCAGGATGAAGAGAAGAAGCAGCTGTGTGCGCTCAGAGAGCAGCTGAGACCCGCGGCCAACACGGAGCAGGTCAGGCTCGCAACCGCCGACGGCCACGTGACCGCCAGAGGTCTTCACGTGTGCGTGTGTTTGTGTGTGCAGGAGTCTCTGCAGAGGCAGACGTACAGCATGCATCAGCTGCTGGGAGACAAACAGTACGGAACAGAGAGGTCCGGCTTCCTCTACAAGAAGAGTGACGGGTAAACCTTCCGCTGTCTGCTTGGCCTTCACTCCACCTGTGTTAGCTAAACAGGTGGGGTTTAGCTAAACGTCCTCAGAGCAGTTTAGCTAAACCCCATCCGAGTCTCGGGGTCGGACCTTTCTGTCAGTCAGAAGCCTCAGTCCTCAGTCACATGACCCTGTGACCCGGTCCGGCTTTGTCCTGAACCGCATCTTTTGTGTTTCAGACTCAGGAAAATGTGGCAGAAGAGAAAATGTTCGGTTCATAACTGTTACCTGACCATCGCCCATGCTACTGTGAGTGTGACGTTTCCGTAACCTTTGACCTTCTTTAAGATGAGGACATTTCTGTCCCTTTGAGTCCAGAAGAAGAAAAGATTCTTTGTGAATTTTCAGAAATGTTTTAATGATGAAAGATGGTATGGGATGAGGTCAGCGTGTTTGTCAGTGACTGCTGCTGCTGGATGGACTCAAACACTTCCTTGTTCCTGTATTTGATCATTTTCTAACTAAATAAACGGCTTCTTCATCCTTTTATAGATTTATTTACATTCAAAAATACTGATGTTTCACAGCCTGGTCAATAAACAGAAACACTCCTTCTTTCTTTTGTTCATGCGGTCTCTGATCTGCTCCAATCATCTCTGTTCTCTCAGCCAAACAAACCTCCAACCAGACTCAACCTGCTCACCTGTCAGGTGAGGCCCAGCGTGGAGGACAAGAAGTGCTTCGATCTCATCTCCCGTAAGAAACCTTCTGACAGACCTAACCTATGAGGAACCAGCTGCGTGACCAGATGTTCCTCAGGGAACAGCTGCATAGCCAGATGTTCCTCAGGGAACAGCTGCATAGCCAGATGTTCCTCAGGGAACAGCTGCATAGCCAGATGTTCCTCAGGGAACAGCTGCATAGCCAGATGTTCCTCAGGGAACAGCTGCGTGACCAGATGTTCCTCAGGGAACAGCTGCGTGACCAGATGTTCCTCAGGGAACAGCTGCATAGCCAGATGTTCCTCAGGGAACAGCTGCGTGACCAGATGTTCCTCGGGGAACAGATGCGCAAGCAGATGTTTCATCGCTCAGAGAATTGTTGTTATCGGTAAACAGAACCTAATGTCTGTGTTTGTACAGGATGAATCAAATTCGATGATCCTGTTCTTACATAATTTCTTCATGCTCCTTCCTTTTTCTGCAGATAACCGGACCTACCATTTCCTGGCTGAGGATGAGGAGGAGTGTGTGGCGTAAGTCAGAACTGTCTTCATCTGGACTGGTTCTGAGGAAAGCAGAAAACACGGCAGATGTTCCTCTCAATTCTGCATTCAGTCTTTTAGATTCAGTCTCACAAAGCAGAGCAGAACTTGTTAGTGTTGTTTGTGGCCACGTTGCATTATGGGTAATGGACAGATAGGTGCCGGTCGACCTTTAATTTCCTTAATTTCCAAAAGCAAGAATGTTTTCTGGATCAGAGGCGTTCCAAACTGTTACTTTTCCAGTTTTCAGAGGTCACTTTAGCATCCCTGAGAGGTGTGGCCGCAGATACAGACCTGACCCCCTCAGATGTCACCGGTTGCTGTGTTCAGGTGGATCTCCGTGCTCAGCAACAGCAAACAGGAAGCTCTGAGCATGGCGCTGGACGGCTACAGCAGAGCGGGCGAGAGCCAAAGCAGCGTGGAGGATCTGACCCGCGCCATCACTGACGACGTCCGCCGTATGCCTGGAAACAGCAGCTGCTGCGACTGTGGAGCTCCAGGTGAGGTCCCCCAGACCAGACCAACCTGAGCAAGCCGTCTTAAGACCAGATCTGTTTTCAGGGTCGAAGGAGACCCCGGTTCATCCTGAACGTTTGAAATGAGTAAAGCATCTTTTCTGGCCGTAGATCCTGGGTGGCTTTCTACAAACCTCGGCATTCTGACCTGCATTGAATGTTCAGGGATCCACAGAGAGATGGGGGTCCATGTCTCCAGGATCCAGTCACTGAGTCTGGACAGTCTGGGCACCTCGGACTTGCTGGTAAGAGAGCTGCTGGTAGAGTAGAGTGTAAAGTCTTTTTTGGGACTGGACAATAATCCACATTGTCCCTTTGGAAGTTCTGTTCTGTTCCTGTGCCAAATGTCTGAAAGAAGAACCACCTCAGCAACGGTGGACCTTGGTTCTGGTCCATGACAGCTCAAATGCCGAGCGGCTGAGGGGTTTGGAGACCTGGATCCAATGTCAAGTCTTTTTGCACCTAGAAGCTGTCATGTAGACCTTTAGAGGTTCCAGATGTGCAGAAGTCCGGAGGAACCATCTCCTGTAACTGAGCACGCAAATGTTAATGAGGGCTAAGCACAGAGCCCTGGGGTACGCCAGGTCTGACTCTACTGTGATAGGAAGACTCATCACTGACATCAACTCTTTGTTTCCTGTAAAACCGTGGCGCCGTTCTGTTTCTGTCTCTCTGCTTCAGCTGGCCCGGAATGTCGGGAATTCTGGTTTTAATGAAATCCTGGAGGCGAACCTGCTGAGTCCGTCCCTGAAGCCGTCTCAGCACAGCCACATGTAAGACGCCAGCACGAACCGTCGACACGCAGCAGCTCCTCCCTGTCAGCGACTCTGACGGGTGTTTTGGCACAGGGCGGAGCGCAAAGGCTTCATCCTGTCGAAGTACCAGGATGTTCACTTTGTGAGGAAGAGCCACAGCTCTGCTGCAGCTCTGCGGCTCGGCCTGCAGGAGGCGACCAAGAGTTGTGACATCTACAGCCTGATCCAGATGTACGCCCAGAGGGCAGACCTGAGCCAGCCTCTGAACACGCACATACAGGTATCCACACACCTGAGGGACGAACGCACAGGTGCATCCTAGACGCTGAATAATGGGGGAGCGACTGCTGCCATAGCAACACACGCTCAAACACTGCTGAGCTTCAGTCTAGTCTGCATGTTTAGGATTTATTTATTCAGCTGCTGCGACTTTTATTTATTCCGATTTTTCCGTTTCAGTGAACAGACGTTCACTCCTTCATTCATTCCTTCATTCATTCCTTCCTTCATTCCTTCATTCCTTCATTCCTTCATTCATTCCTTCCTTCCTTCATTCATTCCTTCATTCATTCATTCCTTCCTTCATTCATTCATTCCTTCCTTCATTCATTCCTTCCTTCATTCATTCATTCATTCCTTCCTTCATTCCTTCATTCATTCCTTCATTCATTCATTCCTTCCTTCATTCATTCATTCCTTCCTTCATTCATTCCTTCATTCCTTCATTCCTTCATTCATTCCTTCCTTCATTCATTCATCTTCCGTTTTTTTCCTTTCGGGGTCACGGGGTTGCTGGAGCCTATCCTGGCCACTGGTGGGCGAAGGCAGGGGGACACCCTGGACAGGACGCCAGTCTGTCGCAGGGCTAAACAGACGTTGCTGTTCGTATTTCAGCTGCTGGAAACGTTGCAGAAAGGTTTACACAAGTCTAATTCTAGTTGTGTAATCTTTGTGTTGCCTGATGGACACGTGTGTAAGTCTGTGTGTGTGTGGGGGGGGCAGTGCGTCTGAACAGGGCCTCTGATTGGTTCATCTGTTCTCAGGAGAAAGGTGAGACGGCGCTTCATCTGGCTGTTCTGTTGGCGGATCGCACATCTCTCCACATCCTGGACTTTTTGGCCCAGAACTGGTCGGTGTGATGTTTGTGTTGTTGAACCACAGTGTGTGAGTCTGCTGGCAGCCTTGGGTTTGTGTGTATGTGTGTTTCAGTCCAGACGTGGACGCACAAACATCGGCGGGGAACACGGCTCTGCACTACAGCTGCCTGCACAACAAAAGTGACTGCGTGAAGCTGCTGCTCAGAGCGCACGCCAACACACATACCAGTGCGACACACACACTTCCTGACTTCAAACACTGACGCTCATGGAGACACGACCTCAAACCACGTCTCCGTTTCAGAGAACCAGCTGGGAGAAACGGCGCTGGACATCAGCCGACGGCTGAAACACGCCGGCTGTGAGAGTCTGGTGAGACCTGCCGCCATCCGCCAACCGTGCACGTCAGTCAGCGCGTGGCCGTCAGCATCCGTGCACGTCAGTCAGTGCATGGCCATCAGCATCCGTGCACATCAGCACGTGGCCATCAGCATCCGTGCACGTCAGTCAGCGCGTGGCCGCCCGCATCCGTGCACGTCAGCACATGGCCATCAGCATCCGTGCACGTCAGCACATGGCCATCAGCATCCGTGCACGTCAGTCAGCGCGTGGCCGCCCGCATCCGTGCACGTCAGCACGTGGCCATCAGCATCCGTGCACGTCAGCACATGGCCATCAGCATCCGTGCACGTCAGTCAGCGCGTGGCCATCAGCATCCGTGCACGTCAGTCAGCGCGTGGCCATCAGCATCCGTGCACGTCAGCACATGGCCATCAGCATCCGTGCACGTCAGTCAGCGCGTGGCTATCAGCATCCGTGCACGTCAGTCAGCACATGGCCATCACCATCCGTGCACGTCAGTCAGCACATGGTCATCAGCATCCGTGCACGTGTCATCTTAGTTCCTTCATGCTCCGTCTGTAGCTCCTCTGCTTTGATCTGATGAAAATGTTGACTGCAGATTGAGATCAAAGGAAGAAATACATGAAATATTTGGAATCAAATCAAAATGTTTGAAACCAGAAATACTTAATTGCTCTTTTAAATGTTCTGCTTGTCCAGCTGGACCAGGCCCGGTCCAACCGCTTTGACAATCATGTCCACGTGGAGTACGAATGGAGGCTCCGCCATGAGGACCTGTTTGACAGCGACGACGACTTTGAAGAAAAGGTTCGATTCCTGTTACCGTCTGCAACAGGTCTCTGGTCTGCAGCAGGTCTCTGGTCTGCAGCAGGTCTCTGGTCTGTAGCAGGTCTCTGGTCTGTAGCAGGTCTCTGGTCTGCAGCAGGTCTCTGTTTCTTCTAACTGTGTTTTCTTCTTTGTTTTAGAACGGACCTGTCAAGACGGAGCACTCCTCCTCCTCCTCCTTCACCCCCTCCCTGTCTTTCTCCTCCCGTCCGTTCATCTCCTCCCTCTCATCCTCCTCCGTCACGCCCGTGTCGTCTGGACCAGCGGGGGGGGGTTTGTTCAGCGTGGGGCGGAGGCTCGCCATGGCCATGGATCTCCACAGTCACCTGACCAGCTCCGCCCCCAGCCCTCCACCCCCTCCCCCATCCTCACCTGCCCCACAAGTTCCGCCCAGGGTCAAAGGTGAGCTTGAAGGTTTACAGAAAAGGACAGAAGGTTTTTGGACTCTGAAGGAGTCCATGTTCGGTTCTACCAGAACCTCCTGTTCTCGCAGAGGTGGTTCCAGTTCAGATGGATCCAGTTTTCATTTTTGTTCAACCCAAAAGCAAAAGAACTCACGAGGATCTGAGTCATAGAAAAGCTCAGTGGCTGGAGGCGTGGTCCGTCAGGTGGTGTGGGCGGGGCTTCTTAAGCTGCGGGAACCCTCTGCTCACCATGTGCCTCAGTTATGATCTGTGGTGCTGAGCATCTAACTCTTCCTCATCCCTGTCACAGCTCCAAGTGTTCCTCCTCCTCCTCCTCCTGCGGGTGGAGGCAATGGAGGGAGGGAGGAGGACGAGGGAGAAGGCGAGGTCTTCCTCCCCGTGACAACCAGCAGAGGATCAACCCCCCTTCCCATCGCAGCTCGCCACAAAAGGACCTGCTCTGAGTCGAATAAACACGGTAAGACCCGCAGTGACCCGCGGTGACCCGTCGGAGCTGCACCTTCATCCTCTGTGTGTTCAGATTACGGACCGCCGAGCAGCCCCCGGACCTTCAGCGGTGCAGACCCCCCCTTCAGGTGATGCAGAGAGAGGACCGTGGCCAGCTGATGAACGGACATGAAATGTTTTAGGGACGTAAAAATACTAACAGACTTTGTAAAAAACAAGAAACTGTAAAGGATGAACTAAACCCGCCTGATGCTCAGAACTGAAACCTAAACTCGCCTCCTTCTGTCTGCAGCCCGCCGCCTCCTCACAGCCTGAAGGCGGAGCGAGCAGAAAGAGGTAATTCCTGTCCAGACGGATCCTGGTCACTTATGGAAAACCGGCTTTTAACCCTTGTTCTATCCTAGACACGTTAACGTTGGGAGTGGGGTCATCTAGACCCACTAGACAGAGCTCTGAACCTTTGTTCTTCAATGATTTGTGATCTTCACTGGTGTCCATGGATTACATGAAATCCTCTCCACCTTTATCCACCTTTGTCATGGTAGGAGAACACCTCAATGGAAGGGGGGGGGGGGTCATAGGATAGAACAAGGGCTAAACAGGATTCAATTCAATTCAGTTTTATTTGTATAGCCCAAAATCACAACAACAGTCGTCTCAATGGGCTTTGAAGCTTTGAAGGATTGTTGCTGTTCAGACTTTCCTGTAAATGGATCCACTTTTCCTGGAGATTACTTACAAAAATCAATTTTTTATTTACCTTTCATCCATAAATGAAGTCAGAAATGCTTCAGAACTTTGGCTTCTAGATTCAAGCTTTTTTTCTGATCCTCAGCAAACAGACGTGAGGTTTTCCCGTCTCTTACCTATCCCCCCCCCGTAGAGGGACGTAACACGCATTTCTGTCAAACGTCTGAACTCGTTCTTCTTCTTTCAGGTTTTTGTCGGGCACAGAGTGACAGCGCCTCATCCAGCTACCTCCACCTGGTCGGCAAAGCCCCGCCCAACGGCGCTCCTGCTCACCAACGCTCTCAGACTGACGTCAGAGGCCCCGCCCCTCTGCCGCTTCCTCGCAGATCATTGGTGAGCTCTTCCAAATGTTCGCATTTACGTCCACTAACGATGAAGATTTGGGGGTGGTCATCTTCAGAGGAGTGTCCACACGCTTCACAAACTCCAGGATGGAGAGGGTGGAGTTAGAATTGGATCCATTATAGTAAAAGTGCAGAACTACGGGAGCCTGAATGTTCCAAAGCTAAACTGATGTGTGCAGAGGCCCCGTGGAGCGGCTGGCCGGCGGGCGCAGGCGCTGTACGACTGCCAGGCGGACCACCACGATGAGCTGAGCTTCTCTGAGGGTCAGGTGCTGGTGGTGGTGGGTCAGGAGGACAGCGACTGGTGGGTAGGTGTCTCCTCTGCTCTGATTGGTGGATCCTGCATTACTGGAAGAAGGAGCCGTTCTGATTGGACCAACCAGGCTCAGATGTTCCGTGAAGTTCTCTAACAGGTGTTCCTCTCTGCAGCTCGGATACTTGGAGGAGAACCCGGACCAGAAGGGTTTGTTCCCGTCTTCCTTCGTCCAGCTACTCTCTGACTGAACCTGAACCGGATCCAGACCAGGAACCGGACAAGAAACAGACCTGAGGGAGCAGAAACTGGACCAGCACAAAACCAGACTTGGTCTGTTCTGGCACCTGGAGTCAGATGAAGCCCGGAACCCGTCCTGAGGGTCCAGCCTCCCTGTCAGCAAATGCCCTGGTTACCATGGAAATGTAATGAAAAACTGTTGAAGGAAACAGTCTGAGGCTGGAGTTTCCAAAACCTTTATTTAAGGCAGGAGACGGAACATTATTCTGAAAGGGAGAGGAACCACTTCCTGTGATGTTTTGAAAGGCACAAAACCAGCAGCTGCTGCCGCTCTCCAGCTTCTCCTCAAAGTCACGGCCATGCTGGCGCCAGAGCACAAAGGATTCTGGGATTCTGCAGACCAAAGCTCAACATTCAGGTTAAAAACGGCGTTTTTCCTAAAGATCTTCATGCAGTTGGAGACGATTACATCTCAGAGGAATCAGCAAATTGTAACAAAGATGAACTTTTGGAGAAGTTCTCCTGGATCTGTGTCAGTCCATCAGAACTTCCCTCACCGCCGCGGGTCAGAAACCCAACAAGGTTCTGGTTTAAAAATAAAACTGGTTCTTTTCTGCTGCCAGTTCTTTTTTCATAAAAACAGATTTTAAAAACCAGACGGTTGTAGAAGGTTCTGCAGGAGTCTGGGAAACAAACCGGGTCGGACCAGCGCCGCTTTTCTGCACAGAAACATTCCAGAGGTTCGTCTACGGCGACGCGGTCTGGCTCACCGATGGCTCCAACCGTGGGTTTGAATCCCTCCTGCAGACAGCAGAGGTGTCTGGACGTTCCTGCAGCTGGATTCCATGTTTGCCCCCCGCCTGTCAGCTGGGGCGGGGCTCCGTTTGGCTTCCTGTCATTTTTCGTTTCCTTTTTTTTGGGGGCTGGCGGTAACCCATTCATGCAAAGCTCTGATTGGGTCAAACTTGGCGGTTTCCGGAACCTTTCAGAATAAAGCTGGTCTCTCTGGAGGGACTCGTAAACATTTCCTGAAAGTTCGGCCTAAAGGTCAGAAAAACGTCTCCTGCAAAGAAAAAATCGTCTATAAAATGCAGGCGGCGGTGGCGGCGGCAGATAACGGCGTGGTTGTTCCCCTTGGAGCCAGGCTCCGCGTGGTCAGTCCCAGCAGACCCCTCTTCATCACTGGCGTCAGCCGATGAAGAGGCGTCTTCAGTCCAGCATGCAGTCGGTCCCCGGCTGGGCCCTGCGGGGGCGGGGCCTCAGGAGGCGGGGCAGTGGTGGTGTTAGCGGTGCAGAGTGATCTTGCCCTCTTTGGCGAGCTGTTGGATGATCTGGGTTTCAAAGTCGGCATTATGGACCCCCGTCTTCCTGAAGGCGCCGGCGTGCCGGTTCTTCTCCCAGTAGTGGTGCCAGTTCCCCTGCTGGTCAGCGCCGTACCCGAAGACGGAAACCTGAAGAGGGAACGCGTTAGGCGGGAAACTCTGACTCGTGGGAGGAGGAGCGCCCCCTGCTGACCTGATCGCAGACGTGCAGAGCGAAGACGATGGCTAGCATGCCGGTGGACGGGTATCGGCCGTGGTGCTCGGTCCACCGGTCGTGGACGTACTTGAAGAAGGCCGGATTCACCACCAGCACCTGCACGGACAACAGTGCCCTCATGTGTTCAAGCAGCAGGGGGGCTTACAGGAAGCCACGCCCCCAACGCAGCAACTAGATGCGAGTGATGAAGATGAAGCTCTGACCTTGTCTTTGTCGGCCTGGATCCGCTCCTTCACCCTCATGTAGGTCCTGGAAACACAAACAGGAAACACAATTCCATTTCCTGTTTGCTCTGACCCCGTCTGTGCTTTGATGTTTAAACCGTGAGCGGCACGGGGGTTCGATTCCCTCCAGAGAGGAAGAATAGGTCAGCGTCTGAATGACCCGAGTCTATGGCTCTGATAGGAGATGATACCAAATAAAACCCGTAGAAACCCCCCCACACAGGGGGCTGGGGGGAGGGGTGTAATGGCGTAAACTTGTATAACACTTTACCACCTTCCTTCCTCGAAGGCCGAAAGCCTCAGTTACAGCTCCATTCACACACAATCACACACACACACTGACACACGTACACAATTATACACAATCACACACACACACTGACACACGTACACAATTATACACAATCACACATACACAATTATACACATACACAATCACACACACGACATTGTAACACACTTCAAATTTCTCAAAGTATTACAATAAACAAAAAAACAAAGAAACACACAAACAATATGACTCAAGTTTTTTCAAACGGTCTCAGGTTTTCACCCCCCCACAAGCTTCCCCAGTTTTTTTTTACCCAATACACCCAAGTTTTTTTTTTACATTAGTTCGTTATTTACAAAGTCACCAAAGTCACCGCCTATCTTGGCGTCCTCCGCCCTCCATATGAAATTGGATATCCAAGTGACCCGCGGGACGTCGAAGTTCCGTCCGTAGGACTGTAGGACCCAAAGAGATGAAACCTTTGCAAACCTAATCGGCATAGGTTTGGGTCCTGCGGTTTGGGAGCTATTGAAAAAAATGACCAACTTTCATACGCAAACCTCTGGTATCATTCTAACAACTGAATCTTTATCTTGTTCTTGTGCGATTTCGGCTAATGTGGCAGGTAAGTCAGAAAAAGGTTTGAGTGAAATTTTCAGACATGGAGCTGAACTGTGGTGTGAATACGTTTGTGGTCCAGGTCTGATGACGAGCGGCTCAACTACCCGTGAGAGCGCATCAGGATCCGTATTGAGGCACCCCTTTCTGTAGTAAACCCTAAAACAAAACTGTTGGAGCCGTAAAATCCAACGAGTTAATCATGATGACGTTTTTGGGCAATTGAAAAGCCCATGACAGAGCTGCATGGTCTGTATAAACCGTAAACTCCTGTCCTTCCAAATAGTGCCGTCACTTTTCTATGGCCCACACGACTGCCAAACACTCCTTTTCTGAGGTGGAATAATTCTTTTCGGGACCCCGCAGCGCCCTGGAAGCATAGGCTATGACACACTCTCCTTGTGGTGTATCTTGGGTTAGTATGGCTCCCAGCCCCACTTCACTGGCATCGGTATGGACCTGAAATGCCCGAGAAACATCTGGTTGTAATAAGATCGGAGGAGTTTTTAAGGCCTCCTTCAACATTTCTACGCTCTCTTGGCATTCCTTGGTCCAGTTCCACTCCACTCCTTTCTTCTTCAGGTGGTTCAAGGAGCTGTAATGTCAGTGAAATGAGGAATGAACTTATGATACCATCCTGCTAGACCTAAAAATCGTTGGAGTGACTTGATATCAGTAGGTGTAGGAAAATCAGTCACTGCTTCTGTTTTCTCTGGGTCCACCTCTACCCCTTTTTCGGACACCAAGTGTCCTAAGAACCTCAGTTCTCTCTTTAAAAAAGTGGCATTTAGACATATTCAAGCTTAGGCCAGCAGCCTTGAGTCTCTCAAACACAGCTGTCAGGTCTTCCATGTGGGCTTCCTCCGTCTTAGAGTACAGTATAATGTCATCGATATATACAAAACATATCTTTCCTCTCAGCTCACCCAAGACTCTTTCCATTAGCCGTTGGAATGTTGCAGCAGCATTTTTCAGTCCGAATGGCATACATTTGAACTGAAATAGGCCCATGTGCGTGGTGAATGCAGTTTGTGGGATGCTGTTTTTCGACCTGCCAGTATCCCGACTTTAAGTCTAGGGAACTAAACCAAGAGGCACCTTCAAATGACTCCAAGATGTCATGTATTATTGGCATTGGATATGCATCAGGCAGGGTCTTAGCATTTACACGTCTATAGTCCACACAAAATCGGTAAGACTCATCCGGCTTTTTCACCAGGACCACAGGGGATGACCAAGCAGACTGGGATGGTTCAATGAAGTCTTCTTTTAGCATTTTATTAATATGCTCTTCAATGATTTTCTTTCTGTATGCTCGAGCTCTTACAGGGACCTCATCCTGTCAAAAGATTGTATGTTGTTCGAGGTGAGTTCTTCCCAACACACCGGAGGTGACTGTCGGCCACTCTTTAATCAGCTGTTGGAGTAACTCGGGACAACCAGAGTTGTATAACGGACCTCCAGATTCACTAGGGGTAGCAGTCCAACAATGAGGAAAGTCTGGCTGCCAAGCATAAAACAAGTGAACAACTGGAAAAGTTGGATGAAATCCAGGGTTCATCTGTATCGAAGGAGGGTCTTTTGGTGGAAGGAAAGCATGGACTATATAACCCTGGTCGGTTTTGAGACCGTAGCTGTGTTTGGCTAGGTTGAGAATAGCACCAGTCTTTGTCAGAAAATCCAAACCCAAGATCAGAGGGAAAGCCAGATGGACATCCTCCATGATGTTTATATCTGATGGCCATTGTTTTCCGTGCCATTCCACCTTTATTGTTTTCTTCCCTAAAGCCTGGTGAACAGTTCCGTCTGCCATCACAAAATCTATGCTTGTAACTGGTTGCACTGTGTCGTCCGTATGAGAGACAGCCCTCCATGGCTTTCATCAAAGTGAACGTGCTGCCGGTGTCTAACATAGCTTCACACTTTATTCCCCTGAGAGTAATGGGCACTATCAAAAGCTTCGGGTCCTGGTATTCTTTGTGGTTTGGTCGGCACATTGTTACACCCATAGTCCCTTTTGGTATATTTTTCTTGTCTCCTGGTCTTCTTGTAGGTCGATCGGTGTTGGCATTTATTTTCTGCCAATATTCTTTGACACCTGTACGGTCTCTCTCTTAACCATGGATCCAATTTTTACCAACTGGGCAACAGATGAAACGGTTCCACGTAGACATCCCGCCACTCTTGGGTTTATGTTGTTAAGAATTCTCCAGACTATTTCTTCTTCAGGCATATCCTGTTTCCATTTTAGACATAATGCCCGGTAATCGTATGCAAAATCCCTGATACATTGGTCTGGCTGTTGAACCGTGACTCGTAATTTCTCTTCTACCTCACTTTAGTAATCAGTGGGGAGGAATGCAGACAGAAAAGCTTCTTTGAATGACAACCAGTCCTGCACCTCAGCCTGTGTGGCTTTCCGCCAACTCAAAGCCGGACCCTTCAAGACTGCAGACAAAGTTCCCACTAACTCATGATTTGGCAAAGGCCTCAGGTCCAGGTAGTTCTCGCATTGTTCTATGAAGTTAATAGGATCAGAGTTACTTTTACTTTTGTCACCAAACTGGAAATCCAGTCGAACCGGAGGTTTATTGTAATATGGGGCTGCACCAGACAGACGTGAGAGATGGGAGTAAGTTTGAGGTGATGGAGCAATGGTACTAACATCTGTGGAAATAGCTATGGGGTTTTTTTCTACTGGGGTACTAGCATATCTAAGTGTGGCTAACTGACGTTTCCATTTTTCATCCCAGCGAAGCATACAGTTTACCATGTCCTTTTCTACATTTTTTACAGCACACGTAAACTGTCGTTCCAATTTAGTGAAACTAGCATCCACATACTCTCTGAAATAGGGTTGGGCGATGTCCCCTAAATTGGCCGTTGACGATGTTTGCTGTCAACCATCGGGATGGACGATGACATCGTCGGGGGGGGGGTGTATTTTTTACATTTTTTGTTCTTATATAACTGCTTTTCGTTATTTTGCTTTTTTCATTTTATCTCCCAACTAATGACTCATCCGCGATGATCCAGTATAAACTGAGGGAAGTGACTTCAACAAAAAAGTAACAAACAAAATAGAAAAGAAGTAGTCCGCTCCTGCACTTAACTAGCGAAGTGGACCGGCGGAGTGCGGACTTACAGCTTTGTGTTTGATGGGAAGGGGGGGGGGGTACGTGAGCGGTATGTGTGGGAGATTTAGGACTGCGATCCGTCCCGCAGCTCTAGGGGTACGAGCTACCGAACTCAGAACCGGGTCTAAGTGAGTGTCTGAGCACAGCTCGGATCGTCAGCACACACAGCGGTTTGAGCTTCAAAGCAGAAATGTCGCTCAGTCCTTAGAAAACATTCAAACAATGACGTGGATTTGTGTTTCCAGTCGTGTCCCGATTTAATAAAGGCTGATGTTATTCTTACATGTTTAACGTGCAGCCAGCATGCAGCGCCACCCAAAGCTAATGTTGTTAGCCCGTGTTAGCATACTGCTAATCCTGGCTTCGTTCAGAAAAAGCACTGACCACACGGATTAAAATTCAAATGATGAGCGAACAGGTGTTTCATAATCACCGTAACATTATTAAAAGCACGTTTAGAAGATCGTCTCGTATTTTACCGTGCTGACATGTCAATGAATATAGCCGCTCGGCGCTGTTTAACGTAGTTTTGTATTGAATTGTTACATTCAATAAAGTTTGAAAAAAAAAAAGCCGCTCGGCAGAATTGATATCCTTCCGGTTTTCAAACCCTACTGCGCATGTGCGAATGATTTATTCCGAATGATTTATGGCGGCTGTCAAACTCTGGCGCCACCCCTCCTCCAGAGGTAATGGGGGATTTAGTGTCTTGCCCAAGGACACTTTGACACATGGGCAAGGTGGGAATCGAACTTGCAATCTTCCGACCACCCTACCGCTGCACAACAGCCGCCCTGTAGATTTATCCAGCAGCTACCTGTGCGGGTTACCAGTACCTGCAGGTCGAGCCAAAGCTCTCAAATCGTTTTACTTCCATTCAGGTTTGGAGCAGAACCGCCGATCAAAGTCTCCTGATGACCTGGAGCTCCTGGTCTCCATGGAAACCAGACAACCTCAGCTTTATCGTCAGCTGTGAACCCAACTGATCTCTGAATGCTCACAGCCTGCGCTCAAACCCGCGGCGTTTTACGTTTTGATGTGTCCGGTGGACAGCGCGCTGGTCAGCCACTCCAGGTCTCTGAGCTTGAAGGGCAGCAGGACGAGGCTGACGCCGCCGTCCACGTCCACGGCGCTCTCCGGGTACAGGAAATGATGAGTGGTCCGATTCCCCACATCCTTCTCAAACCCCCGAGTCAGCGCCTTGTTCATCCTGAAAGCAGGAGGGGGAGGGGGGTCAGAACGCTGCACGGCGACTGTGGCGGCGTCCTGACGTACGCACCGGATCACAAGGCTGTGGGAATCGATCTGCTCGCCGTGGCCGGACTCACGCAGGTTCCCAGAGTTGCCAACAACTGCACAACTGCGGCAGCGAGAAGGAAGGGGCTTGGTGTCCAGGCTGGGGGGGGGGATGACCTGGAACATCTGTGACATCACTTCCTCTAAAGTAACGTCCCCCCCCGACCGCTGCAGACCCTGAAGAGACAGCAGAGCAGAATCAGGGAGAACCGGCTTTATGTGGAGCCAAAGACCCCTCCCCCCCAATTCATAAACAGAAGTTCTGGTCCTTCTCCAGCTGCCCCCCCCCTCCCTCTAATCTGTTAATGGACTGGGCCTGGAGCCAGAAGATGTCTGCAGAAACCGGACGGGTTTGATGCCAAACTTGTGGGCGTGGCCACTGCGGCGCATTCCTCTGTGATGCATCTGATGCAGCAGAGGGGGGGCACTTTTTCTGCTTCAGCCCTGAAGCCTAAACCTCCGTCCAGGAGTCCACGTCCATCCTGGAGGATGCTGGGAAAATGACTACAGCTGGGGATGGGGCGGAGTTTCGTCAGAACAACCAGGATCGTCTTCATTTGAAAACACTAAAGTCGACTTTTTCCATCATTTCAAAAGAAGACGTTCAGGAGTTTAAGAAGAAAAGACCTGCTGAAACAGAAGGCAGGAGAACAACGAGGTGCAGCAGGAGGTGAAGGAGGAGGTGAAAAAGGTCAAAGAAAGGTCATATGAAGACTTGTATGTTTGGACACAAAGGGGGGACAGGTGGATAAGTACAGGTGAGTCAGAGGAACAGAGATGAAGGACAGAGAAGGAAATGTGGCGACTGATGGATGGGGAGCGCAGGAGAAGAGGAGCAGGAAGTAGCAAAGATCAGTGAGGAAGAAGAAGATGAAGAGTGGACATGAGGGAGGAGGATGTGGAGGAGGACAGATGGAAGCAGATGATTCCCTGTGGGCCTCACCAGCCACCACTGCAGGGCTGCAGGTTCAATGCCGCTGATGTTTTCTCCGAGGAGGGGCTCCTGTTTGGGGTCGTAATGTTTGCTGAACCAGTCGAAACCCCCCAGCTCCGAAACGCAGGACCCCGAGCAACCGCACTGTCTGAAAAGGAGGAGAGCAGGAGGAGTCAAGGGTTCAAAGGGGTTCTGAGCTGGACTAGAGGTCACTGACCTCTGCTGGTTCTGGATGTCAAGGACAGGTTGGCCTTTGGTGGCGTGGTCCTCCTCTTCCTCCTGTTGCTCCTCCTGTTCAGCCTGAATTTTTATGGGGGGGTTGAGGTTCATGATGGCGGGAGGCTCCGTGGGCTTGATCTCTGCAAACAAAATCAGGAATGTTGGTGAGGACCTCTGAACCACAGCGGATCTTTAGAAACTCGTAGCACGGAGCCTGTAGAGCGACATGAAGGTGGACCGACCGCTGGGGGGTCACGGACGGGACATGGAGAACATGGAGGACACAGACAAGGAGAACACAAACATGGAGAACATGGAGGACACAGACATGGAGAACATGGAGGACACAGACATGGAGAACATGGAGGACACACATGGAGAACATGGAGGACACACATGGAGAACATGGAGGACACAGACATGGAGAACATGGAGGACACACATGGAGAACATGGAGAACACAGATATGGAGAACATGGAAAACATGGAGAACACAGACATGGAGAACATGGAGAACACAGACATGGAGAACATGGAGAACATAGAGAACACAGACATGGAGAACATGGAGAACACAGACATGGAGAACATGAAGAACACAGATATGGAGAACATGGAAAACATGGAGAACACAGACATGGAGAACATGGAGGACAAACATGGAGAACATGGAGAACACACATGGAGAACAAGGAGAACACAGACATGGAGAACATGGAGAACACAGACATGGAGAACATGGAGGGCACAGACATGGAAAACAAGGAGAACACAAACATGGAGAACATGGAGAACATAGACATGGAGAACATGAAGAACACAGATATGGAGAACATGGAAAACATGGAGAACACAGACATGGAGAACATGGAGAACACAGACATGGAGAACATGGAGAACATAGAGAACACAGACATGGAGAACATGGAGAACACAGACATGGAGAACATGGAGGGCACAGACATGGAAAACAAGGAGAACACAAACATGGAGAACATGGAGAACATAGACATGGAGAACATGAAGAACACAGATATGGAGAACATGGAAAACATGGAGAACACAGACATGGAGAACATGGAGAACACAGACATGGAGAACATGGAGAACATAGAGAACACAGACATGGAGAACATGGAGAACACAGACATGGAGAACATGGAGGACACACATGGAGAACATGGAGAACACACATGGAGAACAAGGAGAACACAGACATGGAGAACATGGAGAACACAGACATGGAGAACATGGAGGGCACAGACATGGAGAACAAGGAGAACACAGACATGGAGAACATGGTGAACACAGACAGAGAGAACATGGAGAACAAGGAGAACACAGACATGGAGAATATGGAGAACACAGACATGGAGAACGTGGAGGACACAGACATGGAGGACATGGAGGACACAGACATGGAGAACATGGAGAACACAGACATGGAGAACACAGACATGGAGAACATGGAGAACACAGACATGGAGAACATGGAGAACACAGACATGGAGAACATGGAGGGCACAGACATGGAGAACAAGGAGAACACAGACATGGAGAACATGGAGAACACAGACAGAGAGAACATGGAGAACAAGGAGAACACAGACATGGAGAATATGGAGAACACAGACATGGAGAACGTGGAGGACACAGACATGGAGGACATGGAGAACACAAACATGGAGAACATGGAGAACACAGATATGGAGAACATGAAGAACACAGATATGAAGAACATGGAAAACATGGACAACACAGACATAGAGAACACAGACATGGAGAACATGGAAAACATGGAGAACACAGACATGGAGAACACAGACATGGAAAACACAGACATGGAGAACATGGAGAACACAGATATGGAGAACATGGAGAACACAGATATGGAGAACATGGAGAACACAGACATGGAGAACATGGAGAACACACATGGAGAACATGGAGAACACAAACATGGAGAACATGGAGAACACAGACATGGAGAACATGGAGAACACACATGGAGAACATGGAGAACACAGACATGGAGAACACAAACATGGAGAACATGGAGAACACAGACATGGAGAACATGGAGAACACAGACATGGAGAACATGGAGAACACAGACATGGAGAACATGGAGGGCACAGACATGGAGAACAAGGAGAACACAGACATGGAGAACATGGAGAACACAGACAGAGAGAACATGGAGAACAAGGAGAACACAGACATGGAGAATATGGAGAACACAGACATGGAGAACGTGGAGGACACAGACATGGAGAACATGGAGAACACAGATATGGAGAACATGAAGAACACAGATATGAAGAACATGGAAAACATGGACAACACAGACATAGAGAACACAGACATGGAGAACATGGAAAACATGGAGAACACAGACATGGAGAACACAGACATGGAGAACACAGACATGGAGAACATGGAGAACACAGATATGGAGAACATGGAGAACACAGATATGGAGAACATGGAGAACACAGACATGGAGAACATGGAGAACACACATGGAGAACATGGAGAACACAAACATGGAGAACATGGAGAACACAGACATGGAGAACACACATGGAGAACATGGAGAACACAGACATGGAGAACACAAACATGGAGAACATGGAGAACACACATGGAGAACATGGAGAACACAGACATGGAGAACACAGACATGGAGAACATGGAGAACACAGACATGGAGAACATGGAGAACACAGACATGGAGAACATGGAGAACACAGACATGGAGAACATGGAGAACACAGACATGGAGAACATGGAGAACACAGACATGGAGAACATGGAGAACACAGACATGGAGAACATGGAGGGCACAGACATGGAGAACAAGGAGAACACAGACATGGAGAACATGGAGAACACAGACAGAGAGAACATGGAGAACAAGGAGAACACAGACATGGAGAATATGGAGAACACAGACATGGAGAACGTGGAGGACACAGACATGGAGGACATGGAGAACACAAACATGGAGAACATGGAGAACACAGATATGGAGAACATGAAGAACACAGATATGAAGAACATGGAAAACATGGACAACACAGACATAGAGAACACAGACATGGAGAACATGGAAAACATGGAGAACACAGACATGGAGAACACAGACATGGAGAACACAGACATGGAGAACATGGAGAACACAGATATGGAGAACATGGAGAACACAGATATGGAGAACATGGAGAACACAGACATGGAGAACATGGAGAACACACATGGAGAACATGGAGAACACAAACATGGAGAACATGGAGAACACAGACATGGAGAACATGGAGAACACACATGGAGAACATGGAGAACACAGACATGGAGAACACAAACATGGAGAACATGGAGAACACAGACATGGAGAACATGGAGAACACACATGGAGAACATGGAGAACACAGACATGGAGAACACAGACATGGAGAACATGGAGAACACAGACATGGAGAACATGGAGAACACAGACATGGAGAACATGGAGAACACAGACATGGAGAACATGGAGAACACAGACATGGAGAACAAGGAGAACACAGACATGGAGAACATGGAGAACACAGACAGAGAGAACATGGAGAACACAGACATGGAGAATATGGAGAACACAGACATGGAGAACGTGGAGGACACAGACATGGAGGACATGGAGAACACAAACATGGAGAACATGGAGAACACAGATATGGAGAACATGAAGAACACAGATATGAAGAACATGGAAAACATGGACAACACAGACATAGAGAACACAGACATGGAGAACATGGAAAACATGGAGAACACAGACATGAAGAACACAGACATGGAGAACACAGACATGGAGAACACAGACATGGAGAACATGGAGAACACAGATATGGAGAACATGGAGAACACAGATATGGAGAACATGGAGAACACAGATATGGAGAACATGGAAAACATGGAGAACACAGATGTGGAGAACATGGAAAACATGGAGAACACAGACATGGAGAACATGGAAAACATGGAGAACACAGACATGGAGAACATGGAAAACATGGAGAACACAGACATAGAGAACACAGACATGGAGAACACAGTCATGGAGAACACAGACATGGAGAACATGGAGAACACAGATATGGAGAACATGGAGAACACAGATATGGAGAACATGGAGAACACAGATATGGAGAACATGGAAAACATGGAGAACACAGATATGGAGAACATGGAGAACACAGATGTGGAGAACATGGAAAACATGGAGAACACAGACATAGAGAACACAGACATGGAGAACACAGACATGGAGAACACAGTCATGGAGAACACAGACATGGAGAACATGGAGAACACAGATATGGAGAACATGGAGAACATGGAGAACACAGACATAGAGAACACAGACATGGAGAACATGGAGAACACAGATATGGAGAACATGGAGAACACAGATATGGAGAACATGGAGAACACAGATATGGAGAACATGGAAAACATGGAGAACACAGATATGGAGAACATGGAAAACATGGAGAACACAGATATGGAGAACATGGAGAACACAGATGTGGAGAACATGGAAAACATGGAGAACACAGACATAGAGAACACAGACATGGAGAACACAGACATAGAGAACACATACATGGAGAACATGGAAAACATGGAGAACACAGATATGGAGAACATGGAGAACACAGATATGGAGAACATGGAGAACACAGATATGGAGAACATGGAAAACATGGAGAACACAGATATGGAGAACATGGAGAACACAGATGTGGAGAACATGGAAAACATGGAGAACACAGACATAGAGAACACAGACATGGAGAACACAGACATGGAGAACACAGTCATGGAGAACAAAGACATGGAGAACATGGAGAACACAGATATGGAGAACATGGAGAACATGGAGAACACAGACATAGAGAACACAGACATGGAGAACATGGAGAACACAGATATGGAGAACATGGAGAACACAGATATGGAGAACATGGAGAACACAGATATGGAGAACATGGAAAACATGGAGAACACAGATATGGAGAACATGGAGAACACAGATGTGGAGAACATGGAAAACATGGAGAACACAGACAGAGAACACAGACATGGAGAACACAGACATAGAGAACACAGACATGGAGAACATGGAAAACATGGAGAACACAGATATGGAGAACATGGAGAACACAGATGTGGAGAACATGGAAAACATGGAGAACACAGACATAGAGAACACAGACATGGAGAACACAGACATGGAGAACACAGTCATGGAGAACACAGACATGGAGAACATGGAGAACACAGATATGGAGAACATGGAGAACATGGAGAACACAGACATAGAGAACACAGACATGGAGAACACAGACATAGAGAACACAGACATGGAGAACATGTTGCTCATCAGTTTTAAGGTGTGTTCCACTCAACTGTCTATCAAAGGAGAACATCTCCCTGAAGGAGGTTCTGATGTCAGTATTTCATCATTAGTTTCATTCTTACCAGTGTTTGTGCTGATGGGCGGAGCCTGGGTGATGGGCGGGGCCATCAGCATGGGCAGGAAGTGCCTTCTGTGGATGCTCTGGCTTGCGAGCATTAGGAGGAGGACGGCAGCGACCAGGACAGCGGCACACAGCTTCCTCCTCAGTAACATGGCTAAAGGATGCGAGCGGCGGGGGGCGGGGCCTCGGACTGCAGTCAGCTGACCAGCGCGACCAGCTGCTGTCATCTGAATGTTTTGTTGAGCGCAGAGACCTCTTCCCTCACCTTCACCTCCATGAAGCCCTCCTGCTGCTGGTGGTCCGGACCTGCAGCCAGAAGATGGAGATGCTTCAGAATTCAGTTTTATTTGTAGAGCCCAGAATCACAACAACAGTCGTCTCGATGGGCTTTGAAGTCAAACATGAACTCAGAAGGATCATGAATACAAAGAGTCAATAGGAAAATACTAAAATAAACTAACAAACTATAGCTATAAGCTATACTGGCATCCCTGCCCTTAGACCCCCCTTCATGGTGAGGGAAAACTCCTAAAAAACCGCATTCCGGAAAAAATGAAGAAACCTCAGGGGTGTCCACATGAAGGAGGGATCCTCCCCCAGGACGGACAGGCGATTTACCAGAACTCATAGAGAAGAATTAACTTATCTAACTCTACATCTACATATTTAAAGTCCAGCAGACGAGCTTCATCCAGCTGGGGTTGGGGGGACAGTCAGGGTTGCGAGTCGAGCTAGAGACAGGATCCACAGCCAGGGGTAGGAACCAACAGAACCACACATTCCTGATCATCCGTGAGGATCTCTAACACCGGTCACCCCCCACCAGACTACCGGCTCCTCCAGGACTGCGCTCGGCCTGACTCTGATGCTGGAAATGGTCCAGCACGGACTCTGGACCTTCAGGATCCTGAGGAGAATCCCGTCTCCTGGTGACCTTCTAGCTCTGCTCCATACAGAGCGTCCTAACTTACAGCTTTGGCGGCGTGACGTTCACCACAGCGGTTCAGCGGCTCCACACACCCAGAGGTATCCTCAGAGACCATCACACCCCAGACATGATCAGTTTTTACCCTATCAGGGGGCAACAGAGGACCATCAGAGCAGGAACGGGGCTGTTCATCAGCTCAGTGATGAGCTCCAGCAGTCTTCATGGGTTCTCGTGTTCTTCAGAGGGAAAACCTGAGCTGAAGGTCAGACTTCTGTCTATTCTAGCCCCCATTTAGAAACACTATAACGTTAGTGGGACGTTCCACTGAAGACACAGTTCTGAAGGTAGTTTTGTTGAAGTAGAACAGATTCATGTTGGGTTGAGGTCTGAGGCAGTTCCTTCATTTGAAAACAAAACAACAAACTACCTGACTGTTGTAGTTGAGTTTATTTCCACACAGAGTGGAAATGAGAATATCCACTGAAGCGTTTCCAGGACAACCAAAGTGTCAAATTCATGACACAGCGTCTCTGGCGGTTATCAAGGCGTCATAAAACCATAACCTCTTATCCGTGTGTGCGGTGATGACGTGCTGCAGTTCATCAAACAGTAGACGGCCCAACTGGAACAGCAGGTTCAGATGAGAATAGAGTCCATGTCATCTCTAACTCTGATTCAATCAGTAAAATTCCCAGAATCAATAACATCTGGATTTTGTTAGTGAGAAGAACGGGACAGAGGTGTTCCTCCATGAACAAACTTAAAGGTGTGTTTGTATCTCCCTCCCTTGAACGGCTTGACTTGGAGTCATTGAAATCTATCCTAACATCTAAGCTCAAAGCGGGTCCAAAGGACTCAATGCGACCCGCCCACACAGGAGACCGCCCACACAGGAGACCCGCCCACACAGGAGACCCACCCACACAGGAGACCGCCCACACAGGAGACCCGCCCACACAGGAGACCCACCCACACAGGAGACCGCCCACACTGGAGACCCAACCACACAGGAGACCGCCCACACTGGAGACCCAACCACACAGGAGACCGCCCACACAGGAGACCGCCCACACTGGAGACCCGCCCACACAGGAGACCGCCCACACAGGAGACCCGCCCACACAGGAGACCCGCCCACACAGGAGACCGCCCACACAGGAGACCGCCCACACTGGAGACCGCCCACACTGGAGACCGCCCACACTGGAGACCCAACCACACAGGAGACCCGCCCACACAGGAGACCCGCCCACACAGGAGACCGCCCACACAGGAGACCGCCCACACTGGAGACCGCCCACACTGGAGACCCAACCACACAGGAGACCCGCCCACACAGGAGACCCGCCCACACAGGAGACCGCCCACACAGGAGACCGCCCACACTGGAGACCCGCCCACACAGGAGACCGCCCACACTGGAGACCGCCCACACTGGAGACCGCCCACACAGGAGACCCGCCCACACAGGAGACCCGCCCACACAGGAGACCCGCCCACACAGGAGACCCGCCCACACAGGAGACCGCCCACACAGGAGACCGCCCACACTGGAGACCCGCCCACACTGGAGACCCAACCACACAGGAGACCGCCCACACAGGAGACCCGCCCACACAGGAGACCCGCCCACACAGGAGACCGCCCACACAGGAGACCGCCCACACTGGAGACCGCCCACACATCCTCCTCTGGAGGATAAATGAGTGTTGGACAGTCTCACGCGTTGGGGGGGAGGGGCGCTCCGCCTCCCTCGCTGGAACGCATTCCACCCGTCAAAGAAGCTGATGCAGATCCTCGTACCGGACGATCCGAGCTCTTTGGGAAAATATATTTAGTAGGCAAATAATCCGAGCTGGGAAAGGTAATCCGTATGAGAGATCACTTGCTCCTCCGCGCTTCTGCGTCTCCTGACAAATAAAAGGTGTCGCCCTGTCACCTGGCTGTCACCTGGCTGTCACCTGGCTGTCACCTGGCCGTCACCTGTCAGCTGGTACCGTTCAACCAATGGGGTGACCACAAATAAAACACATGACGACAAAGTTTCATTGAAATAAAACTTTTAAAGAAATAACCAAGTTTTCAATCTTTACGTCATGCGCTGAAACTGTAATGGAAACATGACAGCTGGATGAAGTTGAAAGCGAATATTCTGATCTCCTGCTACACAGTCTGATGGCTGTCCAGGGGGGACGTTTAGCGTCACTTTGTCGTCTGTTTAGAACACGTGAAAACATTCCTGAAAAGCAAAGACCTGAACTACAACTGGAAGATGCTGAGTGGCTGGAAAAGCTGCACTTTCTGGTGGATGTGACTGTGAGGAGCCACCTGAACAGCTGAATGAAAGTCTGCAGACGCCGTGAATGCTTGAAGCTGTTCTGTGATTGGAGCACAGCTGACTGTCATGGAGCACAGCTGACTGTCATGGAGCACAGCTGACTGTCATGGGGCACAGCGGACTGTCATGGAGCACAGCTGACTGTCATGGAGCACAGCTGACTGTCATGGAGCACAGCTGACTGTCATGGAGCACAGCTGACTGTCATGGGGCACAGCGGACTGTCATGGGGCACAGCGGACTGTCATGGAGCACAGCGGACTGTCATGGAGCACAGCGGACTGTCATGGAGCACAGCGGACTGTCATGGGGCACAGCTGACTGTCATGGGGCACAGCTGACTGTCATGGGGCACGTCCATTTGATTGTTGTTTGTTCAAATCCTCAAAATAAAAATGACATCAAAAATTGGATTTCTTTATTACATTTCTTTAATTTTATCAAAGCAATGAAACATAATTCATTGATATTATAATGAAGTTAAACTTCAACAGAGCAGTCACGTGACGCATCGTTCTCCCAGAATGCACTGCAGGGCAAATAAACATTTAATCGTTAATGCTCATTATGTATTTGTAGCAACTAAGTCATTTAGATAGCAGGATAATATAGATATATATTGCATGAGTTGCCTGCATTATAAGGCTTAAATAGGGCTTTTCATATTTTGCGGCTCCAGACATGTTTGTTTTTTGTTTTTTTGGTCCAATTTGGCTCTTTCAACATTTTGTGTGGCCGACCCCTGTACTAAACGTATAAAACAGCCGTTAGAAAACTAACAGAAAGTTAAACGTCTACTGATATATTTTTGATTTACTGTGTTTCTATTTCATGCTTAGGTGTGTCTGCTTGGGCTGTTCGGCTCTAGACTGACAGATATCTATAATGAAGAAAAGTGACATGTTGTCCTGAAATAATAATACTAACACCCTTCCATGGTAATTATTAATTATATCTGTAGACATTTCTATTCAGACTAATAAGCATGAAACAGTTTTATTATTAACCTCACCTCTTGGTCCAGGAACAGGTGGAGGACTTTCTGCTGAGTTCTGCTTTGCTTCTCTCACCAATGATGCTGACTGTCCTTCGTCTGATGCCGTCTCATCTTTGTCTTCCTCATTATCTTCTGTCATTCATGCTGCTCTGTCTCCTCCTCCTCCTCCTCACTACTCCTCTGCTGCTCCCCTACCATCTATTTTGCTCCTTCTGCTGCACTTTTCTTCTTAAAATAAGAGTATATGTTGAATTTCTCTTCATTCTCTGAAAACTGACTTTTACAAACATCAACCTATGAGTTTAGGTAACAGTGGAAACAAGACAAAAACACATCAGAACCTCATTTTCCATCCTTAAAGCTTTAGTTTGTCAGTGCTGCAGAAAAACCGTAAGTATGAAGATTTAGTGAAGAACGATATTGAGTTGGCCCCGCCTCCAGATCACCACTGTTTCAATTAAAGGACTGGCGGGTTGAATCTACAGACATAGAAGACAAAACTCTCTGCACCCATGACTGTTGATGAGACAGACCATCAATGGAAAATAAGTCAGAAAAAACTATAAAAGCAGGAAAGCCTGAAGGAGTTTAGTCTGAAAGAGTGAGGAAGACGTGTTATTAGGGCTGTGACGATAACCGCATCACCATCACCGCGCTGATGACCTCATCACCGCACTTTTTTTTCTTTTTTTTTTAGTTCAGCATATGGTCCGTGATTGGAACTCTAATAAACACATTCATCTTTGCTGATAATTTACTTTTTCTGCTAGTCCTGTGTTCAGACGTTCCTTCTTTCTATCAGACTGTTCTCTCCTTTTCTCCCACGGCGCCTGTCACTGTCTCGTGCGCGCTCTCGCTGTCTCCTTTAGCGCTGCACGCGGCTCCCTCACACACAGGAGCGCGCCTTCAGAAGCGCACACACTCATTCTACAACAGAGGTTTCTGTCTCAGGAGGAAATACGACAAATTAACTGCATTCTAATTATTCATTTCCATTACAAACTGCGTGCGTTCTTAAGTGCGCGACACGGCTGCCAGCCAGAGGATTTTGTGTTGGGGGGGGGACACCAAACATGAACGCGATCTGTTAAAGTGCTCGCATGCAGCTAGAGAGCTGTCCGCTGCAGAAGGATCAACACGCACCCCAACACACGTGTGTGCGCTCCTCCTCCTAGTCCTACACATGACGCAGCGCTCACAGTCATTCTGCTACACCTACATAGTTCATTAGTTAGATAGTAGTTAGTTGTTACTGTTATTTATTAATAAAGAATACTACGTTGTAATTGTATTTATTTCTGATGCGGCCGCCGGGGGATTTTGTGTTATGTTGCTTTTTTTTGGGGGGGCTGCGGTTAACCGCAACACCGCACTCCCTGGTGATCCGCGGTGATCAAGAATCGTCACAGCTCTACGTGTTATTATCAGAGGGCATGGGGGGGGAAAGGAAGATCTGAGCGTGCTGGCAGCTTCAGCGTCAGTCAAGGCTAGGGGCGGGGCTTTGATTTGTAGATAGAAAGCAGGACCTTGTATTGGACAGGGTTAGAACGTTTGTGACTGGACCCAGAGGAGCTGCTGGAGAACAGGTGTGAAGCGACAGGTGGGTGGAGCTCTTGGTTTTACGAATGCAGAGAGTTTTGCAGAGGAACTTTACTGGATGAAAATGGGATTTTTGGTTCAAGGGGATTTAGAGCTAACAAGTAGATTAAGGCAACTGTGTGCCCTAACCCTTTAATACGGTGACAGGAAATAACAGGCTATTTGAACTACCGAAACTCTTCAACCATCACATTGGTAACGTCAACTGAGACGTAGAGAGAATCCGCTGTTTACATAATTACTTCATTCCAACGGAGTCTTGTGCACATGGAGAACACAGACATGTTCTTGTGCACAAACTGCTTTTCTCCGCTTCAGAACCCGTTGGAATGACTGCATCTGCTTAAACGGTTGGAGAGCTACAGTAACTGAAAGGACATCAGCACCGGAGCTACAGCTCTGGAGATGAAGAGATAAACAACTTCAAGATCAAGATACCCCCCCACACGTGTCAAAGCATGAATACCTTTTTTAACTGACTGCAGAACAACAAACCACATCATTAGTTTGGTTCATTTAGTTGGGCTGGCGCCAATGGTCGGTCTGCAGCAGACGCCATCAGGGCGTGAATGGAACTGTAAAGCCCTTTGGGCCTTCACGAAAAGTAGACAGAGCTACAGAGTATCCGCCATTGACCTCATATGTACATTGTTGTTTTGGAGAGATCTTTCTGTTTAACCTTTGCAGTAAGTAATCAATCAATGCCTACAGCCGATTCCAGCAGGATGTTCAACCCCCTCCCCGTGGAGCTGGACGGTAGCTGAGAGCACTGACCTTTCAGGAATGTGCGATAAGCGTCCCAAAATGCTGTTTTTCCTCCCAACAAACCTCTTTCCACAGGAAACGGCCACCAAACCTCATTCCAGCTGAGGTGGAGTGAAACCTACACTAGAAACAGACATGACCATTTATTTTAAATGTTTTAAACCTACAAGTCCTAGAATTACTTTACATTTAGATAAACAAAGTATACAATAAATGAAGGGAGAGTATTCCTCTATATGTAACAAATGTAAAGCTTTTGACCTTTATTGGTTATTAAAAGAGATGAAGATTATTTTTCTTGCATGACAGAAAATAAGACTTTTTTTCTTGAAACAAGATTTGGTTTTGGATGTGCAAAAAATTTCTTTGAGTTAAAATATTGACTTTGTATTTTCACGTGTTCATTTGCACAGCACATCCTTCAATGTTTTTGGGATCAGCTGTTCTGACTTGTGGGTGTGGCTGAGGTTCTCCTCACAGCACAGCCTTTAAATACCCCAGCAGGCAATTGGGAAGGCGCCATCTACCCCAGTTTTCTAGGGAAAAACAATGGATTCATTTCAATGTTTACTTCCTATACGAGTTTGCAGGTCATTGTGTGTTTATGTTGACCTCAATTGTGTATTTTTCTTTTTACTCAAAGGCCAGGTCTCGTGTTCAGTCCCGTCGGCTGTCTCCAGTCTTCTGAGTTTGTTTTTGGTTGGATCAGCCTGATCTTCTCCCTGGCAGGTTCCCTCAGTCGGTCCATTTATTTCTCTGTCAATGTTAAGTTTTGCAGAGTTGATTCTTCTAAGGGCCTGTAGGTACCAAAGGTTTGGACACAACTACTAGATAATTATGTTTTATTCATAATTATTTATCACCCCCCGACCCGTATTCAGAATTTTTAACTGAGTTTTCCGACTTCCTATCGACTATTGTCTTAGATTCTGATCAAACTATAATAATAAGGGATTTTAATATTCACGTTGATGACCCCAGTGACTGTCTAGGAAAGGCTTTTGCAGCTTTATTAGATGATGTTGGTTTCACCCAAAGTGTGAATGAACCCACTCACTGTCATAAACACACCCTGGACCTCGTTTTAACCCATGGGATAGAGATCAGCCAGCTGAGTGTCCTTCCTCTTAACCCCATCATTTCTGATCACTTTCTGATTACCTTCCAGTTTACATTAGAACATGCTACTGCCCCAGTGAATAAGAAACAACTTAGAAGAACCTTAACTGACCGTTCTGTGTCTGAGTTTAAACTCACAGTTCAGCCAGTACTTAGTGACATTCTGAGCAAATACTCTGAAACCTGACCAGAATGACCAGATAGAGAAACTGAACGCCTGCATCAGTGACATCAAGACCTGGATGACAATTAATTACCTCCTCCTGAACCCAGAAAAAACGGAGGTTATTATACTAGGCCCTAAAAACCTGAGAGATGCTCTGTCTGCTCAGATAGTCTCCCTGGATGGTGGAAGTATAGCCCCCAATTCCACAGTTAGAAACCTTGGGGTTTTATTTGACCAGGATTTATCATTTAAGGCTCACATATCTCAGGCGTGTAGAACTGCATTTTTTCACCTGCGGAACATTGCTAAGATCAGAAATATACTTTCTAAGAGTGATGCTGAAAAACTCATCCGTGCATTTGTTACGTCTAGACTGGATTACTGTAACTCCTTGTTAGCAGCGTGTCCTAAGAGTTCCTGAAGAAGTCTCCAGCTTGTTCAGAACGCAGCAGCTAGATTGTTAGCAGGAACTAGCAGCAGAGATCACATCACTCCTGTGTTAGTTTACCTTCACTGGATCCCAGTTGATTCTAGAATTAAGTTCAAGATCCTCCTGTTAACCTATAAGGCCTTACATGGAATGGCCCCGTCCTACATTAATGACCTCATAGTCCCTTACCATCCAATCAGAACACTTCACTCACTAAATGCAGGACTGCTTGTGGTTCCTAGAATTAGTCAAAGTACAGTTGGAGGTAGAGCGTTTAGCCACCAAGCCCCTGTCTTATGGAATAAACTCCCAGCTCATGGAAGAGAGGCAGATTCAGTTTCTACATTCAAAGTTAGACTGAAAACATTCCTCTGTGGACAGGATTATTGTCAGACTAGTTAGTATTCAGAGATTATTTAACTTAATGTTAATGTGTTTAAATTAAACTTAATAACAATAACTATTTGTTTTAAAGGCTGCTAGAAGTTGAAGCTGGGGTAACTATGGTGCTCTGGGGTTCTGTCCTCTTTTCTCACCTACTTCTTCTCTATTTTTGATCATCATTTATCATTTAGTTCTCCATGCCTCTGTTTGGTGCAGTGATTCATGTATTGTCCCTCTTTCCCCTCCTGGGGAGTGGGAGTGCTTCCAGACTCCAGTTGGCCCATCCGTGCTCCTGTTCCTGACTGTGTACCTCCTCTCTGCTCCTGCTCCTACACCTGGCTGTGGTTCCTGTCTCCGGCTCGACTCGCGCCCCTGACTGTCCCCCCCCACCTCCATCTGGATGAAGCTCGTCTGCTGGACTTTAAATATGTAGATGTAGAGTTAAATACAGTGGTGGACAAAATAGTTGGTAGCCCTCAGTTAAAGAAAGAAAGTCCTCAATGCTCACGAAATGACTTGAAACGTTCAAAAGTAACAATAAATTAAAATTTATAGAAAATTAAATCATCAAAATCAGCCATTACTTTTGAGTTGTTGATTAACAGAATTACTACAAAAAAAACTAATGAAATAGTGCTGGACAAAAAATGATGGTACCCATAACTTAATAATCACTGCAATGAAACGGTTTCTGTATTTGTCAGTGAGCCTTCTGCACCTGTCCACAGGTATTCTGGCCCCCTCCTCATGAACAAACTGCTCCAGGTGTCTCAGGTTTGATGGTGTCTTCTCCAAATGGCATGTTTCAGCTCCTTCCACAGATGTTCAATGGGATTCAGATCTGGGTTTTATAGCCTTTACCTTTACCATGTTTGTCTATCATTTTGTTTCTAATGTCCTGGGACAGTTCTCTCCTTGGCTTTCTGTTGTCCATGTTCAGTGTGGTTCACACCTTTTCACCAAACAGCAACGTGACTATTTGTCTCCCTTTAAATAGGCAGACTGACTGATTCTGGGTTTGAAAACAGCTGTGATGTCAATCAAAGGACAAACCTGAGTTCATCATGACCCCCTGGACAATTAGCTCTCAGTCTTTATGGAGGTCCCATCATTTTTGTCCAGCCCCATTTCATTTTATTTACCAAGTGGGTTTGGCAATATTATAGTGTGTGCGGTTTACAACCCCCCCGAGTGTGAACACATCAGTGGCCACCAGTCAGTTGGCAGACTGTGTGTATAGACGTCTTCAGCACACTCCCGGTGTTCTTAATGGGGGATTTTAACCAAGCGCGGCTCGAGCATGCTTTACCGGGGTTTCATCAGTATGTTAAATGTGCCACACGTAATGAGAAGGCCCTTGACAAATGCTATGGGAACATTAGAAATGCCTTCAAAGCTAAATCTCTCCCTCCCCTGGCGAACTCTGACCACACAACCATTTATCTTCTACCCACCTACAAAACTGTTCTAAAATCTTCAAAACCTGTCAAGAAATCTGTAACCAACTGGACAGAAGACAGTGTACTGACTCTGAGAGGATGTCTTTCCTGCACTGACTGGAGTGTTTTTCCTGAACTGGAATTGAATGAATCAACTGAAACCATCACAGATTACATTCATTTCTGCATTGATGGTATTGTTCCAAAAAAAGTTGTCAAACATTTCCCTAACACTAACCCTTATGTAACAAAGGAAGTAAAAAGCTGGATAAATCTAAAAAAGTTCGCTTTTAATAACAACGATAAAGTTGAATTAAAAACAGCTCAAAAGGATTTGGACATTGCAATAAAAAAAAGTTAGAAACAAACATCGTCTTGATATAAAACAGTTTCAGCGCTAAAGACACCAAACACCTATGGGACACAATGAAAAAAGTGACAAACATGAATTCTGCCAAAACACAACCAATAACTTCAAATAGTGCAGACAAAGCAAATGAATTGAATGAATCCTTTCTGCGGTTCGATTCACATAACGCGGGGCACATGACTGACTTTCATTTTCTTAATTCTGGTGAATGTAGCTCATGTACTGAGCTTATAAATCGTGATTTGGCAATCAGTGCTTTAAGCAAACAAGAACTCAGCAGGTCCAGATGGTTTAACATCATTTCTGTTCAGGAACTGTTCTGAAGAATTGTCAGAAGCTTGGACTCCGCTGTTCCAAATGTCCATTCAGAGCTGTGAGGTTCCTGCTCTGTGGAAAACTCTGTTGTAATTCCCATTCCAAAGATCAGCAGTCCACAGTCTGGAAATGATTTTAGACCTATCGCAATGACATGTATAGCAATGAAGTGAAAAAATCCTGATTGAGTGTCTTAAGGAAGAGGTGTCCCCATTCTTGGATAACTTGCTATTTGCATCCAAACACTGCTGATGCTGTGATCAGTGCATCTCACCTCATTCTAAAGCACTGAGGCTACGTTCTCACTGCAGGGCTTAATGCTCAATTCGCATTTTTTGAAAAAATCTGATTTTTTTGCAAGACCGTTCACATTTCCAAGTAAATCCGAACTTTTGTGGTCTCCAGTGTGACCGTGACACGACCCAAACCAGACCCGCATGCGCAGAAGAGTCCTCAATGGTGAACGACGTCACTCGTTGTTTGTGGAGCCAACGTGAACAATGGATGTCAACAACAGTCTTGTCAACAGCGGAGCTCTTTTTGTAATATTACATTTATTTTTCACGAAGGAGCAGCACAATTACAATCTACTCATTTTAAGAAGGCAGTGGAGCCGGGGTCGTCTGGACCCACTGTAGTGGAATAGGAATGTGTGTGTGCTGGCGCCGCGCGTGTGTGTGAGAGACAGAAGAGCGCGTGCCGCGATGGAGAATGGGGGGGCAGTGTGGGGGCGCATTCATGATGTGTGTTACAGAGGAAGGAGGACGGTAATAAACGAAGGTTTCCCCCAGAATAAATGCTATGGACTCTTTATGAAGCCGTTCTGGAGAATCCTGGAGAATCTAAGGATCAGAACAGGGAGGAGGAGGAGGATCGCCTCGGGTCCCCCGCGCTTCTGAGCACGGTCGGAAAGGGGAGAAAGAAAAATCATCGCGGGGAAGGTTCAACACCACGCTCTGCCATTTAGCTAGAAATATTTTTCAAAAATCCGCCCGGTTGAGATGAGAGTCCTGGAGTTTGGCCTGAATAGAGCGATCACCCAAATATGAACCAATGGGTGACCTGCTTCCCTTCACTGACTGATCTCAGCAGCATCGTCCACCATGGTTGATGTTTACGTTCTCGTTCCTGCCCACTTCAACGCAAAATGATGACGTTTCTTGCGTGTCGATGACGTACGGTCAGACGGCGGTCGCAATTGAAAAGATCGGATACGTATCGGAATCAGGCCGTCAAACCCACGGGGCCTGGGTCGCCTTTGAAAAGATCAGATCTGTGTCATTCAGACTGTCATGAAAAGATCGGAATTGGGCCGCATAGGGGCAAAAAAATCGGAATTGGGTCGTTTCAGCCTGCAGTGTGAACGTAGCCTTTGAGGCACCTAACACTTATGCTAGAGTGTTATCTGCAGACTTCAGTTCTGCCTTTGATACTGTACAACCAGCGATCCTGGTCACAAAGATGATGGAAATGAAGGTAAATCCAGACATGGTTAAATGGTTTTTTTCACTCCTGACTGACAGAACACAAGTAAAGCTCAACGACACCCTTTCAAAAGTGTTATATTGTAACACCGGGATACCACAAAGGGCAGTGAGTTCACCTTTGCCCTTTACACTAACAGCTGCCAAAGCAGCCACACCCAAAACAAAATGATAAAGTTCTCTGATGACACAACTATTGTCAGTCTCCTTTCCGTTGCAGATTACCCTTCAATTTATCTTGATGAGGTCAAACTCTTCAACAAATGGTGTGAGGATCATCATTTACTCCTGAACACAACAAAAACCAAAGAGATCATATTTGATCCAAAATGTGTCACTTCACACGTACCTTTAGTAATTGGAAGCAGTCAGATTGAAACCGTAAACTCCATCAAATATTTGGGGTCTGGATTGATAACCAACAGAAATGGCACTGTTCATGTAGACTATCTTTGTGGAAAACTCGTCCAAAGACTCTACTTTTTGAGACGGCTGAGGCTGTTTGGTGTCAGCTCTAAGATACTGATCAGCTTTTACAATGCAGAAGTAGAAAGCCTAGCCAGATACGCAATGGCAGCATGGTTTGAGGCACTTAGTGTCAAAGATAAAAATAAACTTTACAAGCTACTAAATGTAACCCTCAAGATCTGTGGCTGTAGGGATCATCAAACACTGCAAGTCACATATGAGGAAACAACACTTAGGCTAGCACAGAAAATAATAAATGACCCCGGTCACTTTCTGTTCCCAGAATTTGAGCTTTTACCTTCAGGCAGACGATTCAGAGCAGTTAAGTACAAAACTAATCGATTCAGATCTTCATTTATTCCAGCAGCAGTTCCTCTGCTGAACAAGAACTGATTAGTTGTGTTTGCAGAGGGAAATGTTTGTAGAACAGTGGTTCTAGTAATAACTACATTGGTGTTCTTCTCACTTGTTGTAAGGAGCTCATGTATTTATCATGTTTGATGCCAGACCCCAGTTTTAATTGTTGTTGTATTTTAATCGAGAGTTTTGTTTGGTGAATTCTTAATGCACTTTACAAACAAAACAAAACAAAAATAATAATAATAACTCTTAGCAAGGTGGTTTTAAGGATTCGAATGAGATATTTCACAATTTTTTACTTTTTTACTTTTCGTGTTATCGACTGTGAAGGTCAGGCCTGGGGGGGAAAATCTGTATACTCTACTCTGTTTTTATTTGTTTATTATGTATTTGCTCTATGCTCTTTCATCATGTATGTGATGTGTGAATAATGTAAGATGTCATACAGTTTGTAGCTTTGTGGCCCAGAACAAACTTCCTCTTTGAGGACAATAAAGTTTACCTTTAGTTTGTTTTTTTAAATAATTTTGTTAACAACTCAAAAGTAATGGCTGAATTTGATGGTTTAATTTTCAATACATTTTAATTTATTGTTACTTTTGGACACTTTATGTAATTTCAGTGAGCATTGTGGACTTTCTTTCTGCAACTGAGGGGTACCAACTATTTTGTCCACCACTTTATATGCACGAATAGATGCATGAATACATCAAGCTCAAGGCCCCAACTGACAGTGTGCTCAGTGAATGTCTCAGGCAATGGAGAGCAGAGGATACAGTGCTGGAGGACAGATCCTCATGGGAGGACAAACCCCTCCATGGGATGTACCACCGGACCATAACTGAAGTGGCTGATATCAAGAAGTCCTACCAATGGCTAGAAAGGGCTGGCCTACAAGACAGCACTGAAGCGCTCATCCTGGCAGCTCAGGAACAAGCCCTGAGCACCAGAGCAATAGAGGCTCAGATCTACCACACCAGACAAGACCCAAGGTGTAGATCTACCACACCAGACCAGACCCAAGCTGTAGATCTACCACACCAGACAAGACCCAAGGTGTAGATCTACCACACCAGACAAGACCCAAGCTGTAGATCTACCACACCAGACAAGACCCAAGGTGTAGATCTACCACACCAGACAAGACCCAAGGTGTAGATCTACCACACCAAGACAAGACCCAAGGTGTAGATCTACCACACCAAACAAGACCCAAGGTGTAGATCTACTACACCAGACAAGACCCAAGGTGTAGATCTACCACAACAGACAAGACCAAAGGTGTAGATCTACCACACCAGACAAGACCCAAGGTGTAGATCTATCACACCAGACCAGACCCAAGGTGTAGATCTACCACACCAGACAAGACCCAAGGTGTAGATCTACTACACCAGACAAGACCCAAGGTGTAGATCTACTACACCAGACAAGACCCAAGGTGTAGAGTGTAGATCTACCACACCAGACAAGACCCAAGGTGTAGATCTACCACACCAGACATGACCCAAGGTATAGATCTACCACACCAGACAAGACCCAAGGTGTAGATCTACCACACCAGACAAGACCCAAGGTGTAGATCTACCACACCAGACAAGACCCAAGGTGTAGATCTACCACACCAGACATGACCCAAGGTATAGATCTACCACACCAGACCAGACCCAAGGTGTAGATCTACCACACCAGACAAGACCCAAGGTGTAGATCTACCACAACAGACAAGACCCAAAGTGTAGATCTACCACACCAGACAAGACCCAAAGTGTAGATCTGCCACACCAGACAAGACCCAAGGTGTAGATCTGCCACACCAGACATGACCCAAGGTGTAGATCTACCACACCAGACAAGACCCAAGGTGTAGATCTACCACACCAGACAAGATCCAAGGTGTAGATCTACCACACCAGACATGACCCAAAGTGTAGATCTACCACACCAGACATGACCCAAGGTGTAGATCTACCACACCAGACAAGACCCAAGGTGTAGATCTGCCACACCAGACATGACCCAAGGTGTAGATCTACCACACCAGACAAGACCCAAGGTGTAGATCTACCACACCAGACAAGACCCAAGGTGTAGATCTACCACACCAGACATGACCCAAGGTGTAGATCTACCACACCAGACATGACCCAAGGTATAGATCTACCACACCAGACATGACCCAAGGTATAGATCTACCACACCAGACAAGACCCAAGGTGTAGATCTACCACACCAGACAAGACCCAAGGTGTAGATCTACCACACCAGACATGACCCAAGGTATAGATCTACCACACCAGACATGACCCAAGGTGTAGATCTACCACACCAGACATGACCCAAGGCCCAAGGTGTAGATCTGCCACACCAGACATGACCCAAGGTGTAGATCTACCACACCAGACATGACCCAAGGTGTAGGCTGTGCAAAGAGGCGCCTGAAACAATCCAGCACATACCTGCAGGGTGTAAGATGCTGGCAGGTAAAGCATACATGGAGCGCCACAATCAAGTGGCTGGAATCATATACAGGAACATGTGTGCAGAATATGGACTGGAAACCCCAAGGTCAAAATGGGAAACACCCCCGAAGGTGGTAGAGAATGAGAGGGCAAAGATCCTGTGGGACTTCCAGATCTAGACTGATAGGATGGTAATGGAGAACCAACCAGACATCGTAATGGTGGATAAAGAACAGAGGAAAGCCGTTGTGGTGGATGTGGCAGTGCCAAGCGATGGGAACATCAGGAAGAAGGAACATGAGAAACTGGAGAAATACCAGGGACTCAGAGAAGAACTGGAGAAAGCCTGGAAAGTGAAGGTGACAGTGGTGCCTGTGGTAATTGGAGCACTCGGGGCAGTAACCCCCAAGCTGGAGGAGTGGCTACAACAGATACCTGGAAAGACCTCAGACCTCTCAGTCCAGAAAAGAACAGGAACAGCTAAGATACTGCAGGACCCTCAAGCTCCCAGGCCTCTGGTAGAGGACCCCAGCTTGGAGGAGAAACCACCCACGGAAAGGTGAGAGGGGCGTTAGTTATATATATATATATATATATATATATATATATATATATATTAGGCCTGGGCGATAAATCGATCAAATGAATTAATTCGAATTTTTTGTTACGGGCGATTTCAAAAATAACTAAATCGAGTTTTTATGCGGCGCATTTTTGGCTCCTCAGAGCTTCCGTAGCGTTAGTTTCACATGGCACGCGACAAACAACACACGAAACAGCACGCGACAGCATGGCTACCGGTGAGAGTGGGCAGTTTGTTCCCAAGAAAGAAATGAACTCATCTGTTGTGTGGAACTGGTGTGGCTTTACTGTCACAGACGTGGAGGAAGAGCCCCCCCACGCTGCAACATTTACCTAAGGAGCCCATCGGAGTCGAAGGCTCTCACGCGCGGTCACGTGGCACGCGCTCAGTCTTCTTACACATGCACGCGCCCTAACACACACGCGACCTGACACACATACTCATTCTACAACGCCTGTATAGTTAGTTCATTAGTTAGATAGTTATTTTTTACTGTTATTTGTTAATAAAGATACTGCGTTGTAATTATTACTTGTATATTCATTTGCGACGCGGCCACCGTAGGATTTTGTTTTCGGCGGAGGCGGGGGGGTAACCGCGACTCCTGCTGCTTCATCATCAAGACGGGGTTTATTAATTTATTTAAAACTTTAGACCCAGATATGAGCTGTATTGTTAACTTTTTAGAAAATGCTGCTACTCTCAGGTGAATGTTTGTCTCATTTTAGTCTAGACTATAAAGTGTGACTTAAAACACAGCTGGGACTTGAAGTAAGAAAGTAAACTTTTCATTTTGGACAAGTGAAAACAAGAGTAGGATAACAAAATAAGACAAAAACAAGACAAAAATTATATAAAACAAGAAAAAATTATATAAAACACAACAAAATTATATAAACACAAGTCCAAAAGGGAGTGAGAAAAAGAAAAAATTTATACTTAACTTTAACTTTGATTCCATTTATTTATTATTCATACCAGAAATGGGAGTTACATTTGTCTTGCATTTGATTAAATAAAAGCAACATTTGCTTTAAGTTGTCTGCCGTTTGTACTTATTGCTTTCCTTAAGTAAGGGGGGAAAAAAAATCGGGAAAATATCGGAAATCGAATTAAAAAAATAAAATCGGAGATTTTATTTTTAGGCCATATCGCCCAGCCCTAATATATATATATATATATATATATATATATATATATATATATATATATATGTTTAAATAAAAATTAGATCACACACATAACACATATAAACACACACACACACACACACCTAAACACACACACACATATAAACACACACACACACACACCTAAACACACACACACCTAAACACACACACACACATATAAACACACACACACACACACACCTAAACACACACACACATATAAACACACACACACACACACACCAGTCAGCCTCTATAATTGTCTGCTAAACACAGACTGGGCTGCAGCTATAATTATGTTCAGAGTTCTAGACCCGGTTTCAGTCTCTGGCATCAAAGCGGACTCATGATCCTGAGCCGGACTCCTGCAGAACCTTCAGAACACACAGCCCAGAACAATGAACCCAAAGGAGGTGTACAGCGTGGCAGATGATGGACCACAGAGGTTCCTCCACAGAAACCCAAAGGTTCGGTTCCGGCTCCAGACCTTCAGTTACTGATGAAGAAGAGCAGCAGCTCATGATCCGGCCTCCAGAAAAACCTCAGACTGTTCAGCTGCAGAAAAGTCCTCCAGAACCTTCCAGGGGGGAAACCCGCCTCCACATCGGACATGACCAGAACCTGACAAAGACCTGGAGAAGACCTCTGGATCTGTTCGGGATCCAGTTCCCCTCAGAACCACGGAGCCAGACATGGGTTCTTCTGCCAGTCCAGAGAACCCCCTCTGCCCCCCCCCCCCCCCCAGCTGAAACGTCCGTGTCACCCCCCTCCAGCATCTTACTTGTCTCGTGCACGCGCTCTGACAGACCCGCGGGAGCATCTCCGTCATGGAAACAGCGGTTCGGCCTCAGTTAGGGGGAGTTAGAACCGAACTGAGCCCAACTTTCAACAGACTTGACCCCCCCCCCCTCCCAGCGTTTAACGGGATGGAGTCACGAGACTGAGGGCGATGGCCCCCCAGGACTTCTTATCAGCCCCCCTCCCTCCAGACACACACACGAAGCGCAGAAGAAAGACCCCCCGCCCCCCCGCAGGAAGTTCACCAAGTAGTTGGCGGAGTCTCCTCCGGTATGCAGGCACGTTCCAGCGCGCGGGAACCGGAACCGGAGCGCGGTCCGAGCGGTGTGGAGCGAGGCTCTTACCGGGAGCGGCGGCGGACGCGCCCGGAGTCTCCGCTGGACTTCCACTCACTCAGGCCGCGAGGCGCCAGACACAGGCTCCGCCCACGAGGGGCGTGGCCACAGAGCTCCTTTTCCCTTTCTGCTGCCGTTTCTCCAGATCTGCTTCCTGTCATGTCTGCTCATGCGTCTGTCTGGGGGGGTGAAGACTGCACGGTCCCCGGAAGTGGGGGCAGAGGTCAACCTGGGGGGTCTGAACTTTAGGAGGGAGTTAGTCTGAAGGAGGAGAAGCATTTATGACAGAAAAAGAGCAGAACTCTGTTGTTTCTTTTCATGCTTTAACCTTTCGTAAAAAAAAAAAAAAACATTTGTTCTGGTCTTAAAGGCCGCATTTCCACTGCATGGTTCAAGTGACCCAATTCCGATTTTTTCCTCTCATGTGGCACAGATCGGATATGACCGGTGAGCGTGTAAGCAGGACAAAAGCGCATGGATTCCGATTTTCTCAGATCGGATACAGGCCTCATTCATATGTGGAAATAAATCGGATCCGTGCATTAGCGTGTGCCATGTAAGCAGACAAATCGGACATTCCCCAGTAAATGCGAGTCGCACGTCAGTGATGTCAACTCAGGACACCAACTGAGATCACATGACTTATTAAGGTGCTTTGTGCTGATTTGCTGTTGGAGGACAGCTGGAGCCCATCAGCGTGTTTCCTTCCAGCCTCAGGCTTCAGACCGAACTGGGAAACCGCTGTTATTTCCGGTCCGGTTCCGATCGGGACGCAAATGGTAATTAATGAGGCGGGACACCGTTGCTCTGGAACAGGCTAGAAGCCGTTTATTTCTTTGCTTGGATCAAACTGTTAGTCCAGCACAACGTCTGCAAACACTTCCTCATTCAAACTCAGAGAGACCAGAAGACGGCCGAGCAGCCCCCCTGTTTCCTCTCCCGCGCATCCCCTCTCCTGCCTCATCCAGGACGCCCAAGGCCACGCCTCCTTCCCTCACACACACAAAAGGGGGGGGGGGGTCGCCATACTAACTGTTTGCCGTTTGGACCAACACTCATCTTCTAATGTGCTTTTATTACTGTCATGATTATTATTAAGGGCCTGTCGCTCATCATTTTTTAAAGTCAGTGCTCAGGCGACAGGACCGCAGGAGGTGGAAATGCTGCTACGTGACGTAGTCCTCAGAACGTCTACGTTTGATAGTTTCAGCATTCTATAGTGTAAATGCAAAAATCGGATACGGGTCACTTTTAAAAGATGATGTAAGCGGGTCATCAAAAAAATCGGATATAGTCAGAAAATCAGATTTGGGCATCAAGACCTGCAGTGGAAATGCAGCCTAAATGTCACATTTTCACCTTTTTATTGGTTTAATTTAAAATGTCAGTCTGACTGTTGTTAAAAAGTAAACTTGTACACAATAAGGATCATTTGTTGTGCAGTGAAAATGTTCCTGCTGTTTCCTTCATGTTCTCCTCTCAGATCGTCTGAATGTTCTCACATGACCCGGTTCTGCTCTCATGCTGAGCTTCTCAGAATAAAACTCATCCATGTTGGTTAAAACCTGTTTTTATTGGGTGTCACATCGGATTCAGTTTTCTGTTAACAGGATCCGTGGTTAGACTCTTATTTGGGTTTTTGTTGTTGTGTTGTGTTTCACATGCCACTGGTTGGCAGGTTTTATTTACTTTCATTTGTATAGACCTGTATATGTACATATATGTATATTCTTGTTTTTTAACCTTCTACAACTGTACAGTTTTAAAGTTGCTTTTTATATGTATCTGTGTTTCTGTAAAAAAATTGAAAATCTTTAAATAGTGTTAAAAAAAACCGATCCGTGGTTCAGGGAAGACAGACCAGAAAAGATATTTAGCCTAATTTATTTTTTCATAAAACTGGATTTTCTAAACTCTTGATCATCATTTGACAAAGATTTTGAAGTCAGTTCGCCTCCATGAAAAAACTTTTAATCCTTAAAACACATGAGATTTACTGAAATAGCACATGACATATTATGGGATATTTTGAAGATTATCGGGCCAGAAGGAGACACGAAGGAGCAATGCACGTCTTACATAATCTGAAGTAATCTGGAACGCGATGGGGAGGCAGATATTAACCGTACAGCATTACCCACTACAAGCTGATGCACAGGAGAAGCTGGATGGAACATTTTCCCGCCGTTTCTGTCAGCTTTAACCTCTTCTGTACAAACCAAACAGATCTGGTTGTAACTGCGGCTGCCAGACGTTTCTCTCTGAAGACTTTGAGGAAATGCTAAAAGAAGTGATGAATCAACTTCTACAAGCTCTAGAACACGGCAGGAGGAAGAAAAAACAGCTTCAGGCTGTCTTCTGACATTGTGCACGGCGTGTGTGCACGTGAAACATAGAGGACAGTTCATCCGAATAGAACATCATTACTGTCACAGGGTCAAACACTGTGGGGAAATATACTTTTTTCATTTTTCACAAATCTATTCTCACTGATGGATTCCGTGGCTCCATTAAGCCTAAGGAGCAACATTTTCTCCATAAAGTATATTTCCACCATTAACTTTGTACAACAAAGGTCCACATTCCGGTTGGAGTGAGGAAGCAGAAACATTCAGAACAGTTTGTTTGAAGGAGCCGATGCTCCGACATGGATGTTCTATAGAGAACTGGACTAAGTTACCCCTCTCTGCTGGCGTTCAAAACAGGAAGTGGCTCGAAGAAGCCAAACTCCCATAGACGTCCATAGAGAGACAAACAGCAGTAACTCCGTCATTCTATTTATTTTTATTCATGATATTTCTTCTGTAGTTTCTGTGGTCTTCAACTCAGACAGTAGATTTATGTCCTGATGAACACGCAGACAGTAGATTTATGTCCTGATGAACACGCAGATGGTAGATTCATGTCCTGATGAACACGCAGATGGTAGATTCATGTCTTCTTGAACACGCAGACAGTAGATTCATGTCCTGATGAACACGCAGACAGTAGATTCATGTCCTGATGAACACGCAGATGGTAGATTCATGTCTTCTTGAACACGCAGACAGTAGATTTATGTCCTGATGAACACGCAGATGGTAGATTCATGTCCTGATGAACACGCAGACGGTAGATTTATGTCCTGATGAACACGCAGACGGTAGATTCATGCCTTCTTGAACACGCAGACGGTAGATTCATGTCCTGATAAACATTTTCTGTTTGTAACCCTTACAGCTGTGCGTGTGCAGCAAATTCTGCTTTGTGTTTTTCTTACACGTGTGGATGAGTTTTGTGTAACTTCTTCAGTTTTCTGGCTTATATGCTTGATATAAAAAGACGTCTGTGGTTTTTCCTCTGTGACACAAAGTCACAAACACATCTCTGCAGGAACATGGACGGTTCTGCTGCAGCACACGAGGACGCCAGAGGTGAGGTGTGACGAAGCGTCAAAAGGAAAGCTGATCCCCCCTGTGGGCATTCCAACCCCCCAGACTGAAAGAGCTCATTGTCTTGGTAAGCAGGTGGTTTTAAAGGTAATTGAGACATTTTAGGTCATCTTCATATTTGTGTGTAAATCGGGGATTTTTCATTTTCTATGAAGTACAGAAACATTTCCTCTTTGAGTTTTTATCCAAATAGTGGGAAATAAAAATGTAGCAGCGTTCAGCAGACGAGCGGCTCACTTTAAAATCTTTCTGCTGTATGTTCCTGTGCCCCCCCCCCCACGCCTAACTGCTCTGTCTGTACTTCCTGTTTTTTTTCATCAGATTAAAGTCTCTCACAAACACACTTCCTCTTTCACAATGGAGGATTTACATCTGTCTCAAAACTCTCTGATAGTTTGATTCCCTGCAGTGACAGGACGCTGACGTACACGCCCAAACTTTCAAATGGTAAATAGCGTATACTTATAATGCGCTGTCTACCTTCCTCGAAGGCCCAAGGCGCTTTACAGTCACAGACGTGTCCCCACACTGATGCTCCCGAACACTGTTCCTAACCGTCCACCAAGGTGGGGGTCCAAGGTGGGGTTCAGCGTGCTTCCCAAGGGCGCCTCGACTCATGGCTGGAATTGAACCTGCAATATTTCGATCAGAGGTCGGCCGCTCTACCACTGCCCCAATGCTGCTCCTAAAGTAATCGCTAGTATAATATAGACTTCTGTCAGAAGCAACAGAACCATCATTTTCAGAGCCGTTCCCTGATCTTTTCCACATGCAGCATCTCAGTTGAAGCACTGCAGAGTAAACCGGCACATGCGGAACACTTTTATTCTTAATCACCAGACGTTTAATGTTCACCATAAGTCATGAGGTTAGTAGAGGAAACTTTGGTTAATCACATTAAGGCAGTAATGGACGTAAGGCAGCATCCCGGTCACTACAGTTTTCTACATTCCAGCTTTTTCCGACATGAAGAAACACAATACGAAGGCTAACATTTCTCTGGATATGACATACACGTGTTTACCATAACATGAGTTCCATAGATGAACATAGAAAAGACCAGTCTAACATTTGCTTGGCAGAGTCCAGCCAAGTTCAAGCATCCTGTGGGTGTGAATGACACTTTCACACTCAGAATAACAGGAAACCAACTGAGAAACACCAGAGTGAATCAAATGAAGGGGTCATTCTTCCAGGGTTTTCACACACAATAGGATTTTTCTGTAAAAGCAAGACATTTAGTAAACATTTCAGAGGCAGTTCAATTCGAAAACATCCAAATTCAATGTTTTAACCCTTGTTCTATCCTAGACATGTTAACGTTGGGAGTGGGTCATCTAGACCCACTAGACAGAGCTCTGAACCTTTGTTCTTCAATGATTTGTGATCTTCACTGGTGTCCATGGATTACATGAAATCCACTCCACCTTTATCCACCTTTGTCATGGTAGGAGAACACCTCAATGGAAAGGGGGGGGTCATTTTGACTCCATAGGATAGCACAAGGGATAAAGGCGGCACTGACACTGAAGTACAAGCAGCACAAATTACAGAGGAAAACAGAAAAAGACAAAAAAAGTTTGAATAAAGTCAAATTTAAACTTTTAAATTCTTTTGTCACTGTAGTTCAACGAATAAATCACTTTTCAAAAAACATCCAAACAAAAAGAAAACAAAAGACAACGGAGCAGAAGATGTTCAGCATTACCGTCTGCTTCCAAAAAAGACGGAGCTTCTGCATTAATCTGACTTGTTTATGGTGTTTACCATGTTTGTGGCGTTTATCATGTTTGTGGCGTTTATCATGTTTGTGGCGTTTACCATGTTTGTGGCGTTTATCATGTTTGTGGCGTTTACCATGTTTGTGGCGTTTACCATGTTTGTGGCGTTTACCATGTTTGTGGCGTTTACCATGTTTGTGGCGTTTACCATGTTTGTGGCGTTTACCATGATTATGGCGTTTACCATGTTTATGGCGTTTATCATGTTTGTGGCGTTTACCATGTTTGTGGCGTTTATCATGTTTGTGGCGTTTACCATGTTTGTGGCGTTTACCATGTTTGTGGCGTTTACCATGTTTGTGGCGTTTACCATGTTTATGGCCTTTACCATGTTTGTGGCGTTTACCATGTTTGTGGCGTTTATCATGTTTGTGGCGTTTACCATGTTTGTGGCGTTTACCATGTTTGTGGCGTTTACCATGTTTGTGGCGTTTACCATGTTTGTGGCGTTTGCATGTTTATGGCCTTTACCATGTTTATGGCCTTTACCATGTTTGTGGCGTTTACCATGTTTGTGGCGTTTATCATGTTTGTGGCGTTTACCATGTTTGTGGCGTTTACCATGTTTGTGGCGTTTACCATGTTTGTGGCGTTTACCATGTTTGTGGCGTTTACCATGTTTGTGGCGTTTACCATGTTTGTGGCGTTACCATGTTTGTGGCGTTTACCATGTTTGTGGCGTTTACCATGTTTGTGGCCTTTACCATGTTTATGGCTCTTTACCATGTTTTATGTGGCGTTTACCATGTTTGTGGCGTTTACCATGTTTGTGGCGTTTACCATGTTTGTTGCGTTTACCAGTTTGTGGCGTTTACCATGTTTGTGGCGTTTACATGTTTGTGGCGTTTACCATGTTTGTGGCGTTTACCATGTTTGTGGCGTTACATGTTTGTGGCGTTTACCATGTTGTGGCGTTTATCCATGTTTGTGGCGTTTACCATGTTTGTGGCGTTTACCCATGTTTGTGGCGTTTATCATGTTGGGTGGCGTTTATCATGTTTGTGGCGTTTACCATGTTTGTGGCGTTTATCATGTTTGTGGCGTTTACCATGTTTGTGGCGTTTATCATGTTTGTGGCGTTTACCATGTTTGTGGCGTTTATCATGTTTGTGGCGTTTACCATGTTTGTGGCGTTTACCATGTTTGTGGCGTTTACCATGTTTGTGGCGTTTACCATGTTTGTGGCGTTTATCATGTTTGTGGCGTTTACCATGTTTGTGGCGTTTATCATGTTTGTGGCGTTTACCATGTTTGTGGCGTTTACCATGTTTATGGCGTTTACCATGTTTGTGGCCTTTACCATGTTTGTGGCGTTTATCATGTTTGTGGCGTTTACCATGTTTGTGGCGTTTATCATGTTTGTGGCGTTTACCATGTTTGTGGCGTTTACCATGTTTGTGGCCTTTACCATGTTTGTGGCGTTTACCATGTTTATGGAGTTTACCATGTTTGTGGCCTTTACCATGTTTGTGGCGTTTATCATGTTTGTGGCGTTTACCATGTTTGTGGCGTTTATCATGTTTGTGGCGTTTACCATGTTTGTGGCGTTTACCATGTTTGTGGCCTTTACCATGTTTGTGGCGTTTACCATGTTTATGGAGTTTACCATGTTTTTGGCGTTTACCATGTTTATGGCCTTTACCATGTTTGTGGTGTTTACCATGTTTATGGCGTTTACCATGTTTATGGCGTTTACCATGTTTATGGCCTTTACCATGTTTGTGGCGTTTACCATGTTTGTGGTGTTTACCATGTTTGTGGCGTTTACCATGTTTGTGGCGTTTACCATGTTTATGGCGTTTACCATGTTTGTGGCGTTTACCATGTTTGTGGCCTTTACCATGTTTGTGGCGTTTACCATGTTTATGGAGTTTACCATGTTTGTGGCGTTTACCATGTTTATGGCCTTTACCATGTTTGTGGTGTTTACCATGTTTGTGGCGTTTACCATGTTTATGGCGTTTACCATGTTTGTGGCCTTTACCATGTTTGTGGCGTTTACCATGTTTATGGCGTTTACCATGTTTATGGCGTTTACCATGTTTATGGCGTTACTTATTGATGAGCAGTTCGTGTTTCCATTCAGCAGAGACGTTCAGGTTCTGTTTGGCATCTGCTGCTCAGCTGTCTGCTCCTGGACTTTAGACCCACTCCAGTCAAAACTGTGTTTATGGTGTTTTTAACGTGTTCTGCGAGAATTTTCTTGTGATGGTGGACATGGATTAAAAAGAATTTTAGTTTAAAACTGCATTTCAGAGTACTTCTATTTTCAAATTGTGACAGAAAAAAGTTCAGGGTTGTGACACAGCAATGGCTGTGGGAGGGGCCAAAGTCTTCCTGCTCTGCTCCTATTCTAAATCCTCCACACTTATAGACAAATAGATCCACCAACGTCTTAATTTCCTCGTCTGAGCTCAAACCTGTACGGCGGATAACTCTGAAATCGCTCGCCGTTTTTGTTGCTCCGCTAATATTAGGTTGGGGTTGTGAAGGGCTGTAAGCTAGCAGGAGAGAGTAAACAAAGGAATGCTGGAACATCAACGTAGAGAACTTCCCCACCAGCAGTCCCGCCCACAACTCAGAGGTGAATTTCTGATGAACTCCTGCCGCTCTGCAGAACCCATGTCTTTGAAAACGATAGAGATTTTCTGCTAAAAACGGGATCATCATCATTAAAAAACCACAGGGACTTTGGAAACGGATCAAATTAGTCTGAGTGGGACTGAGACGTCCCTGATTGGTGGACGTAAACGTCTCAGTGTTGTTAGAATGTGAACCTACAGACAGCAGGAGACTTTGGCGTCGGCGCCGTATCTAGAGGATGACGCAGCAGACGCAGGTCTCCGGATAGTCGTCTGCTCTGACTTTACGCTCACTTCCATAAATGGTGAAGGAGTAGGCGTTGCCTTTCCACTGGTAGCTGACCTTGGTGACAGGAATCAGTTCAACCGTCTGCCTCTGAAGACCAACACAGACGAGAGGTTACTCTGGGACAATGGCAGTTAGACCTTCTCAGTTTAAATCAGCTTTAGAACAAAATAGTTCAGAAGACAAGCTCAAACACTAAGGATCCTGACTTTGTTTTACTGGTTATTGTGGTCTAATAAATAAATCAATGTGTCTGGTTCCCATAAATGTCGTTTTTTTTAGAAGGTGTTTCCTAAAAAGTCAAATGGTGACTGAGAACTGACATGTCCACAAAGCTCCATGGCATCAGCTGCATGCCATCTACCTGCTGTAAGATCCTGGAGTTCTGAGCAAACTTAGATTGATGCTCTCTGATCAGACGCTCAGACGCCTCAGAGACGGCCGGGTCTGGAAACCCAAGCAGAGGGTAGACCTGACAGGAAACAGAAGCAGAAGGTTCACCTGAAGAGCTCTCAAAACCACGAGTCAGACTCTGTCGTGCATGTTCGTACCATGTACATGCTGTTCTTGAAAAGCTCTTTGCCGCTCACCGACTGAAGGTCATCCGGTTTCAGACCGGACTGGTCCTGGACCACATGGTCGTCCACGTGGTTAGTCCTGTGGGACGACACACACACCTTACAGAAATGCACACCCAGATTATTCAGACAATAGCTAGTCTTAGTCAGAAATGGGCGCCAAAGCCTCTTCCACAGAGTGTGTGGTGGTTTACAGATTTTCAGCAATAACCAGTATAATCCTTGTGCTATCTTAGATGACCCCCCCCCCCTTCCATTGACATGTTCCCCCTACCATGACAAAGGTGGATAAAGGTGGAAACATTTCATGTAATCCATTAAACCAGTGAAGATCACAAATCATTGAAGAACAAAGGTTCAGAGCTCTGTCTAGTGGGTCTAGATGACCCCACTCCCAACAGTAAAGTCCCTAGGATAGAAGAAGGGTTAGAAAAAACTTCCTAGAAGTCATAAGTCAAACTCTGACTTTATTCTGTTTGACTTTTCTCTAGATGATCCAGCAGATCCAGATGACCCAGCAGATCCAGATGACCCAGCAAATTCAGATGACCCTGCAGATCCAGATGATCCAGCAGATCCAGATGACTCATCAGATCCAGATGACCCAGCAGATCCAGATGACTCATCAGATCCAGATGATCCAGATGACCCAGCAGATCCAGATGACCCAGCAGATCCACCTTTCTTCTTTCATGTCCACCAAATCTCGGGTTTTCCAGTCTACGTTCCTTCATTCAATGATCTACCCTGAATCTCTCACTCCTGACGTTCCTCTGCTAAAGAACATGCCTTCCTCCTTTTCCTCACCAACATTTGTCCAGTCTTGCCGCTGAAGGTCAGCGGGGGTCGTTAACCTGAGCCATGCCTGATCTGTCAGGTGAGTTCGGTTGTTTGGATCTGTTGTTGGGTTCTGTTGATGGGATCTGTTGATGGGATCTGTTGTCGGGTTCTGTTGTTGGGATCTATTGTTGGGTTATGTTGTTGGGATCTGTTGTAGGGATCTGTTGTTGGGTTCTGTTCTTGGGATCTGTTGTTGGGTTCTGTTGTTGAGTTCGGTTGTTGCGATCTGTTGATTGGATCTGTTGTTGTGTTCTGTTGATGGGATCTGTTGTTGGGTTCTGTTGTTGGGATCTGTTGATGGGATCTGTTGTTGGGTTATGTTGTTGGGATCTGTTGTTGGGTTATGTTGTTGGGTTCTGTTGTTGGGTTCTGTTGTTGGGTTCTGTTGTTGGGATCTGTTGATGGGATCTGTTGTTGGGATTTGTTGATGAGTTCTGTTGTTGGGTTATGTTGTTAGGATCTGTTGTTGGGATCTGTTGTTGGGTTCTGTTGTTAGGATCTGTTGATGGGATCTGTTGTCGGGTTCTGTTGTTGGGTTATGTTGTTGAGATCTGTTGTTGGGATCTGTTGTTGGGTTATGTTGTTGGGATCCTTTGTTGGGATCTGTTGTTGGGATCTGTTGTTGGGATCTGTTGATGGGTTTTGTTGTTGGGATCTGTTGTAGGGTTCTGTTCTTGGGATCTGTTGTTGGGATCTGTTGTTGGCTTCTGTTCTTGGGATCTGTTGTTGGGTTCTGTTCTTGGGATCTGTTGTTGGGTTCGGTTGTTGCGATCTGTTGATTGGATCTGTTGTTGGGATCCTCCTTTTCCTCACCAACATTTGTCCAGTCTTGCCGCTGAAGGTCAGCGGGGGTCGTTAACCTGAGCCATGCCTGATCTGTCAGGTGAGTTCGGTTGTTTGGATCTGTTGTTGGGTTCTGTTGATGGGATCTGTTGATGGGATCTTTTGTCGGGTTCTGTTGTTGGGATCTATTGTAGGGTTCTGTTCTTGGGATCTGTTGTTGGGATCTGTTGTTGGGTTCGGTTGTTGCGATCTGTTGATTGGATCTGTTGTTGGGTTCTGTTGTTGGGATCTGTTGTCGGGATCTGTTGTTGGGATCTGTTGATGGGATCTGTTGTTGGGTTATGTTGTTGGGATCTGTTGTTGGGATCTGTTGTTGGGTTCTGTTCTTGGGATCTGTTGTTGGGTTCGGTTGTTGCGATCTGTTGATTGGATCTGTTGTTGTGTTCTGTTGATGGGATCTGTTGTTGGGTTCTGTTGTTGGGATCTGTTGTTGGGATTTGTTGTTGGGTTCTGTTGTTGGGTTATGTTGTTGGGATCTGTTGTTGGGATCTGTTGTTGGGATCTGTTGATGGGATCTGTTGTTGGGATCTGTTGTTGGCTTCTGTTCTTGGGATCTGTTGTTGGGTTCTGTTCTTGGGATCTGTTGTTGAGATCTGTTGTTGGGATCTGTTGTTGGCTTCTGTTCTTGGGATCTGTTGTTGGGTTCGGTTGTTGCGATCTGTTGATTGGATCTGTTGTTGGGATTGGTTGTTGGGATCTGTTGTTGGGATCTGTTGATGGGATCTGTTGTTGGGTTCTGTTGTTGTGTTCTGTTGATGGGATCTGTTGATGGGTTTTGTTGTTGGGATCTGTTGTAGGGTTCTGTTCTTTGGATCTGTTGTTGGCTTCTGTTCTTGGGATCTGTTGTTGGGTTCTGTTCTTGGGATCTGTTGTTGGTTTCGGTTGTTGCGATCTGTTGATTGGATCTGTTGTTGGGCTCTGTTGTTGGGTTCTGTTGTTGGGATCTGTTGATGGGATCTGTTGTTGGGTTCTGTTGTTGGGATCTGTTGTTGGGTTCTGTTGTTGGGTTCGGTTGTTGCGATCTGTTGATTGAATCTATTGTTGGGTTCTTTTGTTGGGATCTGTTGTTAGGTTCTGTTGTTGGGATCTGTTGATGGGATTTGTTGTTGGGATCTGTTGATTGGATCTGTTGTTGGGCTCTGTTGTTGGGTTCGGTTGTTGCGATCTGTTGATTGAATCTATTGTTGGGTTCTGTTGTTGGGATCTGTTTTTAGGTTCTGTTGTTGGGATCTGTTGATGGGATCTGTTGTTGGGATCTGTTGACTGGATCTGTTGTTGGGCTCTGTTGTTGGGATCTGTTGATGGGATCTGTTGTTGGCTTCTGTTGTTGGCTTCTGTTCTTGGGATCTGTTGATGGGATCTGTTGTCGGGTTCTGTTGTTGGGTTCTGTTGTTGGGATCTATTGTTGGGTTCGGTTGTTGCGATCTGTTGTTGGGTTCTGTTGTTGGGATCGGTTGTTGGGATCTGTTGTTGGGTTCTGTTGTTGGGATCTGTTGTTGGGATCTGTTGTTGGGATCTGTTGATGGGATCTGTTGTTGGGATCTGTTGTTGGCTTCTGTTCTTGGGATCTGTTGTTGGGTTCTGTTCTTGGGATCTGTTGTTGAGATCTGTTGTTGGGTTCTGTTGTTGGGATCTGTTGTTGGCTTCTGTTCTTGGGATCTGTTGTTGGGTTCGGTTGTTGCGATCTGTTGATTGGATCTGTTGTTGGGATTGGTTGTTGGGATCTGTTGTTGGGTTCTGTTGTTGGGATCTGTTGATGGGATCTGTTGTTGGGTTCTGTTCTTGGGATCTGTTGTTGGGATCTGTTGATGGGTTTTGTTGTTGGGATCTGTTGTAGGGTTCTGTTCTTTGGATCTGTTGTTGGCTTCTGTTCTTGGGATCTGTTGTTGGGTTCTGTTCTTGGGATCTGTTGTTGGTTTCGGTTGTTGCGATCTGTTGATTGGATCTGTTGTTGGGCTCTGTTGTTGGGTTCTGTTGTTGGGATCTGTTGATGGGATCGGTTGTTGGGTTCTGTTGTTGGGATCTGTTGTTGGGTTCTGTTGTTGGGTTCGGTTGTTGCGATCTGTTGATTGAATCTATTGTTGGGTTCTTTTGTTGGGATCTGTTGTTAGGTTCTGTTGTTGGGATCTGTTGATGGGATCTGTTGTTGGGCTCTGTTGTTGGGTTCGGTTGTTGCGATCTGTTGATTGAATCTATTGTTGGGTTCTGTTGTTGGGATCTGTTTTTAGGTTCTGTTGTTGGGATCTGTTGATGGGATCTGTTGTTGGGGTCTGTTGACTGGATCTGTTGTTGGGCTCTGTTGTTGGGATCTGTTGATGGGATCTGTTGTTGGCTTCTGTTGTTGGCTTCTGTTCTTGGGATCTGTTGATGGGATCTGTTGTCGGGTTCTGTTGTTGGGTTCTGTTGTTGGGATCTATTGTTGGGTTCTGTTGTTGGGTTCGGTTGTTGCGATCTGTTGTTGGGATCTGTTGTTGGGTTCTGTTGTTGGGTTCGGTTGTTGGGATCTGTTGTTGGGTTCTGTTGTTGGGATCTGTTGTTGGGATCTGCTGATGGGATCTGTTGTTGGGATTTGTTGTTGGGTTCTGTTGTTGGGTGCTGTTGTTGGGATCTGTTGTAGGGTTCTGTTGTTGGGATCTGTTGATGGGATCTGTTGTCGGGATCTGTTGTTGGGTTATGTTGTTGAGATCTGTTGATGGGTTCTGTTGTTGGGATCTGTTGTTGGGTTCTGTTATTAAGATCTTTTGTTGGGATCTGTTGATGGGTTTTGTTGTTGGGATCTGTTGTAGGGTTCTGTTCTTGGGATCTGTTGTTGGTTTCTGTTCTTGGGATCTGTTCTTGGGATCTGTTTTTGGGTTCTGTTGTTGCGATCTGTTGATTGGATCTGTTGTTGGGCTCTGTTGTTGGGATCTGTTGTTGGGATCTGTTGTTGGGTTCTGTTGTTGCGATCTGTTGTTGGGATCTGTTGCTGGGTTCTGTTGTTGGTTTCTGCTGTTGCAATCTGTTGGGATGTTTTGTCACCGTCCTTTCATTTGATCACAGCAGAAACACACCCGTCTGCACCTTTCTCAGCCGAACATAAGGATGACCATCATGCAGGATTTTGTAGGTCACAGAAAACCTTCTAGTCCCCCCATGAGTGAGGACTGCTCACCACTCCACTTTCAGCTTGATGTAGGACAGCAGGCGACCCCTCCCATCGCAGGGCTCACACTTCCTCTGTCCGGTTCCACTGCAGGATCCACACCTGTACACAGGTACACTATCACAGCTTTGGCCCCCACTGCTACCCCCCATTAGGGGTGTTAGAAAAAAATGGATTTGGTGATATATCGCGATAGTTAATTTGGCGATACTTGTATGGATTCCTAATGCTGTCAGGAGGATATTTATTTAATTATTTCTGAGCGTCCTTCAGCAACTGACTCTTGTTTTCCACTTCAACCTCCAACCACTAGTTGGCAGCAGAGCACACGGAGCAACGCATTGCAAAACAGCAGGAAGACCTCAGCTAGAGGCAGCTTTTTTTCGCCGTTATGAGACATGAACTACTTAGTTTTTACTTGGGATGAGAACCGAACGGAAACTCTGAGCCAAGTTGCTGCCAGTAACATAAAAAACGAGGACTGTGGTGCTTTTTAGCAGCTCAGATAAAAACGAGTGAAGCATGGCAGCGGCTAATGCGCTTAGCATCGGCTAAAATGCTATCAGCAAAGCGGGTCAAAGTTCTGCAGAACCTCCCAGCAACAGATTCTAGTTTAGCGACCTGATGGATCAGAGGGATGTGTCCAATGCTCTGAAAAACGGCCGACATGGCGATGAGCGTTAGTTCACCTCCGCGTGAGAAAGCGTGACAAAGCATCTTCGTCACATTAAAGCGTGTCCTTCATCCTGTCATACTGCCTCATCATCATCACTTTATTGTTTCTGGAAAGAATTAGTGCCCCCCCCCCCCCCTTGGTTTCACACTGACTGACTGGAAACAGCAGACGTGTTACAGACCTTCAGGGTCGGCATTACCTGTCCTTCCCTGAGGCGCTACAGTCAGGGCAGTCTCCGCCGTCACGCTTCCCGCTGCCGTCACATGGCGAGCACGCTCTCTGCACACACACACACTCCTGTCAATCAACTCAGTCGTGATGCTTCTGTCCTCAACTGTCTGTCATGGTTTCTGCTGCAGTTAATTTTCATAATCTGAGTAATTATTGTTTGGTTAATTAACATAATCTGATTAGTGATTAAAATCAGATTAATGATCATAATCCAATTCATGCAAATCAATCGGGGGGGGGGGGGGGGGGGGGAGGTCCTTTCTTACGTGTCCTTTCCCGTCACACTTCTGGCAGGAAACCTTCCCTTTAGCCCGGCAGTCGCTGCAGTCCTGCACAGGAAATCCAACACTGAGGAACACTGAGGAACTCTGAAGAACACTGAGGAGCACTGAGGAACACTGAGGAACATTAAGGCTCTCATGAAGGAACAAACCCTCAGGAACTAAACCATCGTCACTGGAAAGCGTCTGCATCATTTCAGTGTGAACGTTTGTGAACACAGGGAGCAAAAAGTGAACTTCTGCTGAAAGTTCTCAAATACAAAATGAGTTCTGGAAGCACCTGAGATGAAGAGGAGAACCTACAGAAACCTGATGGAACGAGGATAACGGAGAAGCAGGTGGAGCTTAACACCTGTTCCTTTCACACCTGGACAGTGGAGGTGAACGGAACACGGATCTCCTTCTTCTCGTCTGTGAAGAGCTTAGGGGGCGTGGTCTGCACCTCCCACGGCTGAGGAGCAGGCTGGGTGTAGAAATCAGCCGCTTCACCTGAGGAGACGATCAGAAGGTTTGATTTTAATCCAAAAGTTCCTGTAAGGATCCAGAATTCTCCTTCAGACCACAAAAAGATCTAAAGTCTGTTGACTGTTTGAATGCAGTAAATCTTTGCTTGTATTTCTTTCTTTCTTTTTTCAAACCTAACTTGAATCTTCACGGCGGACATCCTTTTCCACAAATGGAGAAACGTACAAAGATTTGAAGTGTCTGTTCACAGTTTATCAGCGCCGATATTTGCTATTTTGATGTATAATCAGGATTGATTTTTTTGAAATAATCAAGTGGTCATTCTGTGCTGCAGCCACGCCGCTCCGTCTGAACGGTAAAGCTAACCATGCTTTTAGTCCTCTGTGCCCCCCAGCCGTCCCCTAGTTCCATCTGGATCAGGGGGGGGCAAACTACGGGCCGCGGGCTGGATCCGCCCCCCTCCATGTTTGGTCCGGCCCACTGAACAACGTTTTTTATTTTTATCACGATCAAGACCCGCATAGTATGGAAGTGATTTTGTAGCAAAATTAAAAATAAAAGTCAAAATCAGAAATGCTTTTTCATTTTTTAAGTGTAACTGCATCAAATGACTCAAAATTAAAAATCAATCCTTTAAATGCTTTTTCAATGTCTACTTCAAAACCGCTTATTCTGTGTCATAATTAAAAACAAAAAATGCAAAGAGAGGATTGCATTTTCATTTTCACATCCACCCTGTGAATAGTGTCGCGTATTTCAATTCCAGTTAGCATTTCCAGAGGGGGGGCGGAGCGATGACGTCAGTGCTGTCTCCGTCTGCTAACAGACACAGACATGCTAGGAGCATGTGTTAGCGGCAGGGGAGAGGGCTTTGTGACGTTTGTGATCCCCTGGTGATCACTTCATAGAAGATATAAAGTGAAATGAATGGAATTCATGTCACGCTACTACAAACTAGGCCTGTTGCTTTTAAAAAGCATTTAGGCAAATGTCCTTACTACGTTAACACAAATGTTTTTAATGAGTTAACACAAATGTTTTTAACAGGCGTACAGATAATGTATTTAGCGCGTTAACACAAATGTTGTTAATTCGTTAACATCAATGTTTTTAACACATTAACACAAAAGTTTTTAACACATTAACACAAATGTCTTAAAGTGTTACAATAAATGTTTTTAACGCGTTAACACAGGGGTCGGGAACCTTTTTGGCCAAGAGAGCCATAAACGCCACATGTTTTTAAATGTAATTTCCAAAGAGCCATACAATAATGTAGTGTCCCTGTCACACACTGAGGGACGGAGACTGAACCTCTTTTAAGGTTCTTTATTCTGGTTACTGTAGACCGCAGCAAACGCCGAACAACTAATTCAGAAACTCCTGGATCTCTCCTGCTGAGACGAGAGCGCTTCTCCCACTTTATATTCCTCTGCTCCCGCTCCAGTCCTCCCATTTCCCTTATTCGGCCCATAGCTGAACCCCATTGGTCCAAATTACCTAACAACAGGCTGAGGGACAGAACTGAGAGCCAATCAGATCTCTGCTTGATGCGTTCAATGAACTCCAGAACTTTTAACGCGGCCCAACAGCGGACCCAACTCAGTCCACTACAATATGTTTAAAACTACATATAGACGTGAATGTGAGCATTTGATGTAATTTCAACATTTTTAAAGTCCAATAAGTCTGTGGATTCTTTGTAATAACATGGTTATGCTGTTGCTAATAAATGATGAGTATTTCTCGTGGTGGTTCTGCTGATGCTCTAGTCTGGTTGATCCGTGGTGAGTTTCTGCTTCATGCAGGCGTTGAGACTTTAAACGTGATGGTAGGTCTGAATGTTCTGTAGATGTGAGGAAGACGTGGAGACAAACACACACTCACACTGCAGTGAGTGACGGGCAGCGGGTTTTACGTTTGGAGAATCCCTGCGCGATTCACCTGCTGCCTGCCCCCCCCCACCCCCAGCCTCTGCTTTCTTCCTCACATCCCGTCCCTACAACTGCGCGCTCTTTCTCAGAGACGGGAGCACGCAGTTTTAGGCACAGAAATTAATAGGTTTCCGGCTGGTACAAACTCTGTGAAATAGTAGATAATAGTAAACTGAGTTTACTATGAAAACCTTCAGGTAACTTTTTATTTAACTGAAATAATAATAATAGTAATAATCATAATAATAATAATAATAAAGATGTTGAACCTTTTACTTCTTGCACTGAATTGTTGGTGTTTGTAATATTCTAAATTTAGTGAAACGAGTTTCGGCTCCAAATATCAGTTATTGGCCTTCTTGGCTACTATAATGTGCATCAAATCAACCCTGAAAAACATAACCCATATTTATCTGTAATATTAGGTCTAATTGCTATGACTGAGCTTCAGTGTGGATGAAGGGGAACCTTTACCGGACCAAGAAGAGCATTGCTATTGACTGACAGCTGAGTGCTGCATGAAGCTTCATGTGAAGACCTGGAACCAAACATGTCTAGAAAGGCAGCACCAATAATTCATCCCAATGACTATTGATGAACGTCAGGCTGTCTTCAGGACACTTCCATGGGACTGTACCTTCATGAGGTTTGCGGGCCTGCTCACTGGACCTGGACTCCGTGAACGTCTCCAGACGATACTGTAGAGCAGAAACACTTTCAGTCCGTGTCCTGCAGAGCTCAGAACATTTCATGGAACGATGAAGCTTCCATAAATGGGAAGAACCACTTTGTATGAAGGACACATCTCAACACCCCCACAGAAGCTCTGAGGTCTACCAGCCAGACATTCCTGGTCGTTCCTGGAGCCGGTTCTGCGGTGGTACCAGTGCATGTGTCTGAAATGTCGAAGAAGGTGTGAATCTGGTACAAGTCCGTTTAAGTCCTGCTGGACACCATCGATTTTCAACCGGTTGGCACTTCCATGAACTAAAGGAGACGTCCTCCATACCTGTCTACCAAAACTAAGACCTGATTGGTCCAAGGTCAATGGTTTAACTCTCAACACGCGTTCTATGGTTGCACGTTTTGTACGGCTGAAAACGGCCTTAAAAATGTGCTTAGCAAATCATGAATGCCCATATAAAGGCGTTTACATAGACTTCCATTGGAAGTGGTCGCTTAAGCCAGAGTGAACGTAGTAAAAGACTTGAGATGACTTGGACTTAATAAAACTATATAAACGAAACTTGTAAGCATCTATTTGAAAGTCAGATCCTCTGATTTGAACAAAAAAATGTAAAGAAAAGTAGAGAAGTGTGAGAGCAGGAGTAAGAACAATCCAAACTACATTTACTGCTTTGGTTTATGCTCTGCACTTTACTAGTGACTGCAGCGTTTCCCCAAACGTTAAGCCCCTCCCACAGCCACTGCAGGCACTCCTGTCATTCAAGCCCGGGCATGTGACTCCATGAGAAGCAGACTTGCCCTGGAGGTTCACAGGAGCCCAAACGCTCTGCACCAGTCTGTCGTAACTGGATTCTTTGTCATAAGCAGCTTTAACGGCTAGCCTTCTTCAGAAAAGGCACCGCCTTAAGCAACACGGAGCACAAATATGTTTCCCATCCCAAACAGCTTCCGCTGGGATGGTCCGGTTATATTTAACCCGGGTTAGGGTTAGACCACACACACCAATGTGGATCTGTTTCCGGCCGGATCCACAGGTTTTCTTCTTTCTGAGAACCAAAGACTTTGAAACTTTCCTGGATTAGGATTCTTATTCCAACAAGTCAGCGTTTCCCGCTGACCCTCCAGTTCTGAAAGGGTTCTGATGCTGCAGAACCTGTCAGAATTACAAAGAAGGTTAAGAACCCACTGTTGACGGTTCCTCAGAGCTCCGGACTGACCACTGATGTGGTCTGTGATGAAGAGCAGCAGAACCTGGACTCACCCTGAAGGTGTTGCACGCCGTCATGTTTGTGATGACGCCCTCTTTCGCCGGGTCAGAACCGTAACAGCACTGAGCCGACACAAAGTTCTCCAATGCTGCCCGAGCCTCCTCCTCCGTCAGGGACGGGATGCTGCAATGCAAGCGGGGAAGGGGGGGGGGGGTCATCAACCAGCTGCTGTCAGTGGCGAGCACAGCGGTCAGGGCTCACCTCCAGTTCTCAGGTGCAGGCGCCGGGGGGGCTGGAGCAGGCTGGGGGGGGATGGGGGGAGGGACGTAGCCCCCAATGCTTTCATAACCGGGGAGGCTGCCGGGCATGGTGGGGGCAGGGGCATGGAGCAGGGGGGGCATCGCTGAAACCAAAATCAAGAACAACGTTATGCAATGCTGGGTTCTGATCAACATGTTCTGGACCCTCTGACCCCCCCCCCCCCCCCCACCCAACACCATCGCTGAGTGGATCAACAGGAGATCCTGATGTTGTGACCCCCCCACCCCCACCCCCCTCTGTGCTGTGAAGATCAACGAGTCACAGATCTTACCTGCTCCAGGCACCATGTTGGGGGCAGGACCCGTGGGTGGGGGGTACACACCTGTGACAGACGGAGACAATCATCAGAACATGGACCCAAAAGAACTTTTAGAAGCATCAGTTTGCAGTTTCTCACCGTTGCTCACCGGGAACACTGATTCTAATACATCTGCACAGAGCCACTGCAGTGCTTTGACTTCCGGATTGAAGTTCATTTGAAAACAAAGAAACTTGGGGGGCCTGTGGGTGTTTTAATGAGCTAGTCCCTCTGGAGTCAAACGCCCTCAACTGTGAACTTTTGGTTTTCAACCCCACAACAGCAACTGGACATGTTGCAGCAATGATGTGTCTGTAGTGTTGATTGTGTCAATAGTGTTGATTGTGTTCATGTCTGTGTGTTTCTAGTCGTGTGAGACACGCATAGGGTCTTTGTCCTGTCTCAGATCTTTCTACACAAAGATCCTCTCAGAGCTCATGAGTAAACTCTCTGGTTCTCCAAACACCTGGAGACCTGCCCATCCCTTTCTATGGAAGGTGTGTGCTCCAAACAGATACTTGCACCTGGGGCCCCGTAGGCCGGCTGGATCCCAAAGGCGTTGGGTGTAGGACCGCTGGGTGGGGGGTACAGACCTGACAAAACAGATGATCATATTGAACACAGTTCATATTCCTTCCTAATTATCACAATGTTCTAGTCATGTGGAGGTGGAGCTCTGGCAGAGACCATGGAGGTGACCATGGAGGAGACCATGGAGACCATGGAGGAGACCATGGAGACCATGGAGGAGACCATGGAGGAGACCATGGAGGAGACCATGGAGGAGACCATGGAGACCATGGAGGAGACCATGGAGGAGACCATGGAGGAGACCATGGAGGTGACCATGGAGGAGACCATGGAGGAGACCATGGAGGAGACCATGGAGGAGACCATGGAGACCATGGAGACCATGGAGGAGACCATGGAGACCATGGAGGAGACCATGGAGGAGACCATGGAGGAGACCATGGAGACCATGGAGGAGACCATGGAGGAGACCATGGAGGAGACCATGGAGACCATGGAGGAGACCATGGAGGAGACCATGGAGGCGACTGCTGTTTTTAGGTTTTATGTTCTATCTTGTGTGTAAGCGTGGGTTCTCTCCGGGGTCTCCGGTTTCCTCCCACCGTCCAAAAACATGCTTCATAGGTTAATTGGCAATTCTAAATTGTCCATAGGTGTGAGTGTGAGAGTGAATGGGTGTGTGATTGTGGACATTCTACCCTGAGACAGACTGGGGACCTGTCCAGGACGTCCCCTGCCTTCACCCAAATAGCCGGGATAGGCTCCAGCAGCCCCATGACCCCGAAAGGGACAAACGGAATAGGAGATGAATGAATGAATGAATGAATGAATGAATGAATGAATGTTCTATCTTACACAGATAAATCTGTTGTTGGGATTTTCCGTGTTTGTCTGCAGAAGTGATCGTAGGGCTGTGACGATAACCGCATCACCGCCAATCTGCCACACCTACATAGTTAGTTCATTAGTTAGATGGTAGTAGTTAGTTGTTACTGTTATTTGTTAATAAGGAATACTACGTTGTAATTGTATTTATTTCTGATGCGGCCGCCGGGGGATTTTGTGTTGTGTGTTTTTTTTTTTTTTTTTTTTGGGGGGGGGGGGGGGGGGGGGGTTCCGGTTAACACCGCGCCCCCTGGTGGTTCATCACCGCGGTGATCAAAAATCCCACACCGTCACAGCTCTACGTGATCGTCTCACCAGAAAAGCGTCTGGAATGTCAGCTGATTGAGTCGTGACACAGAACTTCCTGTGACATCAGCAGGAAATAAAAAAAACACCCATCGATTCTGACCTCGTGACCTATAGGTATTTCACTCATCATGTAACTGAGAAAAGGTGCGAGGAGGGGGCCATTTGGAGCGGGGGGGGGGGTGAGACTGGGCTCTGGTGTTTTCAGATTTAGGAAGTGGGTCTGATGGAAGAGCGGACAGCACCCAGATGTTGAGTGGGGGGGGGTGAAGAGGAAGCAAAAGTGAAAGCACTGCAGGGGGGGGTACGGGTGATACCAACACAGCAAAGGTGGGGGAGGAAGACGGTACAGAAATGGTGTCAAAGACAGAGCTGGGGGGGGGGGGGGGCTGCTATAGAGGCGGGGGGGTGAAAGGCTCTTCATGAGGAACATGGAGGCTTCTGATTGGTCTCCATGCAGAAGACAGACGGCGTGGATTTTGCTATGGTAAGCTCCAGCATCAAGTTGTAACCCAGAGGGGCTTTATTTTAGGAGGGGGACCCCAACCCTGCAGCCTCAGTAATGCCCCCCTCCCTCCCCCCAGCAGAGGATCCTGCAGGAGTCTGTTCTGTCAACAGAACCGGACGAGCTCCAACCTGCAGAGTTTCAGATGAAAAGAAGCTTCACCCCCCAGGAATGCTGAGGCCTGCTGGAACTGCCCCCCGGGGGGGGGGGGGGGGGGGGGTGCAAGTGCTGAAAGAGGGAATTAGCCTGCAGCTCTGCAGTCACAGCAGACTTTTTCCTCACAGCAGGGACAGCTGGGTCGCACCGGACCGGTTTGTCTCCATCGTGTGATCATTGGGTCAGAACGTTCTCCAGAACCGCGCCTCAGAGAACCTCCATGTTCTTGTAAGTGAATGTCCTCATGTAAGCGTTCAGCCTCTGCAGACAGACGGGAGGGTTTTGTGCTTCAACCATCAGTTGGGATGTAGAAACAGGTCTCCATGGAAACGGATTCCACAGAACGTTTTCAGGTCCTCACAACAGCACATTCACCAGAACAAGTGTGTCACTGCTGGAGCCCGGATCTGTCCTCCTTTAGGAACATTCATCGTGTTCCTCTGACACTGGAACACAGACGGTCTGCAGAGACCTTTAGTGAAAACTGGAAGAGGATTTTTCTCTTCTGTCAATCACCTCAGACTGTCCGAGACGTTACTGTCAAGCAGAAACAGAACGTCGGTTCCTTTGAAGGGTTTCATTTGTGGACACAGCTGGTTCCTAAACTGAACATCGGCGTTTTCAGTCGTTCTGTCACTTTTTTTGCTGGAACATAAACTGTTCAGTTTAAGGATGCATAGAGGAGCAAATCAGAACTCATTCAGGAATAAAAGAATTTGTTTTTTTTTTTACTCTGCAGAGAACCATTTAAAGGGGATCTATGGAGGATAGAACGCAGGAAAGTGAAAATGCAGTTTCTGTGTAGAATAAAACGAGGTTATTTGATCATTTAGCAAAAAGAAACGCTGTCAAAAGAAAGAAGAGCTTAAAAGGGAGACTTTGAGATGTTTTTCACGCCTTGAATGACCTTGAGGAACGTCCGGTTCCACTTCTCTGCAGTTCTGAGGCCGTCTGTCCTGATTCTGCAGCCTGATTGGTTAATGAGAACCTGTGCTGGCTGCTGGTTGGCTGATCCAGTTAATGTGTCCATAGGAGGACCTGAAAAACCTTTCTATGATTCCAACCAGAAATCTATTTGACACAACAACAAAACCCAAACTACCGTTTTTCTCCCAGCAGGACGAGCTCTCTGCACACAGAACAGCAGGAATCCAGCACTAAGGCTTCGGACCGAACCGGTCCGGACAGAGATCCAGCCAGGGAGGGTCTCCTGCAGGGCAGAGGAGGTGTTCTCCATGACCTCTGCAGCTCCATCACTCCACCAACCAGACGGGACGTGCGTCTGAGGAGGTTCTACAGAACCGACAGCAGATGGAACCGGGTCACAAGATCACGAGGAACCGCCCAGGACCCTGAGCGCAGGTTCTGCTGAAGTTCCTTCGAGCCCAAAGCCAACCATGAGAGCAGAAACCTTCAGCCCCCTCCTCTGCAAGAGGAGATCCCGATGATCGCAGAACCCCGGGAACCCGCTGTTCCGGTTCTGAGTGGGTCCAGACTACAAGTGTGTCTTACCTGGAGTGTTCATGGTGGTGATCGTGGCCACTGCTGGCGCTTCTCCCACGCAGGACTGCCGAAACGCTCCTCTGCGGAGAATGGCAGACGTCCCACCCACACAACGCGCGCGCGCGCGCGCTCCACCTTCACAATAAAGGCTGGAGCGCGCAGAAGACACAAACAATCCGGGCTTTTATTTTGGAGTACGCATGCGCTCTGCAGAAGCTGCTTCTGGGACGTTTTGATGGGGCGGGGCGGTGGGGGGCTCCAGGGCTCAGGAATGTCAGCCCACATAAATGAGGACCAGATGACCCCGACCGGAGCCTTCTTCTTCGCGGCAGATCTATAAATGTAGTCATGTTGACGGTGAAAGCATTCTTCTAAGTCAGATGACACCACATTATTCTGAAAAGCTTCTTCAACTTAGCAAAACATTTTTAAAAGCATCAGGGCTTTATCTAAACCTAAAGAAATGTGAGTATTTCCTCTGAAACAATGTGCTCCAACCTCCATAAATACTATAGTAGTCATAGAAAATGTCACATATTTGGGATTGCAGATTAAAGATCAAAAAGAGAACCGATGAACTATAATCCTATGATTGCAAAAGCACCAAATAAGTTGAACCGTTGGCTTTTTCTTTTTTTTGGATGCTGGTGTGCCGCAGGATTTTTGTCAAGGTTAAAGTGTGCCGTGGCTCAAAAAAGGTTGGAAAACACTGTGTTAGAGATCCATTTGGAATGATTTCTTTCTACATTTCAAAAATTAAATCTTTGATATGCTCCCAGAAGAACTTCTAAAAATTACTGGTCACTTGGAATTGAAAGATTTCCCACTCGTCAGTGTAACATTTTAGGGTTAAATCAGTTTTTATTGTTTCTTTTTATTTTCAAATTAATTTTTTATTGAAAAAGCACATGATAAATTGTACATTGTTTTGACGGATTACAATGTTCTTGCTTTCTCGGTTATAAATGAAAAAATAAAAAAAGAACAAAAAAATAAAGAAAAAGGGAACATGTGAGGAAGCAGGGATTTCCAAAACATAAATGATATGACATGATTTCAGTGACGTTTCAGATAACGTCTGATCTTACAGGATTTACATATTCTGTCCATATAGTACCGTAAAAAACACCCAGCCGTATTTGTAGAGAGTGTGAGACTCTTTCCATTATATACTTTTGTTGTACCACATCAGTCCAGTCCTCTGTCGTTGGTTGTTCAGGCTTAAGCCATTTTCTGGTTATTGCCAGCAGAATGTAGAGCAGTTTCTTACTTTTATTGTCTAGGCCATCAATTTTACTCAAAAACAGACTTTCAGAGGACAAGCGGAAAACAATAGAAAACACATTTAGCAGATGTTCATGTATGTCAGACCAATACTTCTGATAACCACACAGTCCCAAAATATATGGAAATGATTGGCTCCATTGTTACCGCACCTCCAACATTTACTACTTCCTAGGTATTTTTTCTGAGAGGGTGTAGTAAAAAACCTCATTATGTTCTTCCAACAGAATTCATGCCAAATGTTTGATCCTGTTGTGACCCATTGTTTCCGACATACTTGATCCTAATTCTCCTCTGTAATAGTGAGCCCTCCTTCTTGCTCCCATCTTTCCTTTACATAGTACGTGTTCTCCCCCTTATGCGTCAAGATACTATTGTATAATTTTGAAATGATTTTCGTAGGGCATATTGCTTTTATTGATGTTTTAAAGGTTTTAATAAACCTTGGGTCATCTGTGGGTATTTTAACTTTTTGATTGAAGTAGTGCCTGACCTGTAAATATCTGAAGAAATCTTCAGAAATAAACCCGTGTTTTTCTTTTAGGGTATCAAATGTTTGAAACGCTCCCTTATGAACAAATGAGTTGTAATCTGTTAATCCATAACCTAAATCTACCATCATACTTGTTGGGGGTGAACTCTGAGTCGTACGCACACCATCTGAGAATTTTTGAGTCTTCCACTAAGTTACATTTCTTAACTGTGTCATTCCAGGTTTTAATCATACTCAGTGGGGGGTCATCCTGTAAAGGAAATTCCCCCTGTAACTTGGTATCAGCTAATAAAGCTTTTAATGGTATTTTTTCAAAGGCTTTCAGCTCTAGATCTTTCCATCCTGCAGCGTGAACTGGAGAGTTCATGCAGATCAGAGGCCTCAGCTGCAGCACAGAAATAATCTTGTAGGGAGATTTCTGCCACCTTGATCTGTTTTTAATTGTAAGGTTTTATATTTAATTCTGGGTTTTTTACCTCTTCATATGTATCTTGATAACATCTTATCCTATTCTACAAACTGCTTTTGGGGTATGGGAAATGGTAAACATTGAAATAAATATAATATCCATGGTAATATATTCATTCTTATTGAGTCAATCCGTGAGTGAAGGTCTAAAAATGGTACATTCCACCTTTGTAGATCTGACTGTAGTTTAGTATTAAGTGGTCCATAGTTGACATCAAACATCTTTGTGAACTCTTTGTGCAGAATAATGCCTAAATATTTAAGTGAGTCTGTTGCCATTCCCATTTGTAATCATCTTTAGTATTTTGAGGGGGGTTAAAACCTGGGTCTTGTTTACATTAATTTTGTATCCTGACAGAGTGCCAAATTCTTTGAGGGATTCCATAATTATGGGTAGGGTTTTTGTAGGTTCAGATATAGTTAACAGTAGATCATCTGCGAATAAGGAAAGCTTTTGTTCTTTTCCTGAAACTTTTAATCCTTTAATGTCTGCTCTTTGCCTGATCCACTGCCCAAGAGGTTCAATGTATGACGCAAATAGAAGAGCAGACATGTTACATCCCTGTCGAGTTCCTCTCTCTAAGGTTATTGTCTCAGTGAGCTCTCCATTGATTTTAATCCTGGCAGTTGGTTTGTTATATAACCCTGAAATTGTCTCACTAATTGATTTGTGAAAGTTTTGTCGAGTACTTTGTATAAAAACGTCCACCTCACCGAGTCGAATGCCTTTTCGGCGTCCAGGCTGATCACTAGTGTCTCCTGTTTTTGTTGGACAACTTGATGAATAATGTTTAGTACTTTCCTGATGCTGTCCTGTGTCTGTCTTTGTTTAATGAATCCTGTCTGGTCCTGATGTATCAGCAGTGGGAGAATTGTTTCCAATCTCCTTGACATTATAGAAGTGAATAGTTTGTAGTTGATGTTTAAGACACTAACTGGCCGGTAGTTAGCACAATCCAGTCTGTCCTTCCCCTCTTTGGGGATTATGGAGAGTATTGCTTCATTCCAAGACAATGGAGCACTTTTCTTCTCCATCACCCAGTTAACCCTTGTTCTATCCTAGGCACTTTAACATTGGGAGTGGGGTCATCTAGACCCACTAGACAGAGCTCTGAACCTTTGTTCTTCAATGATTTGTGATCTTCACTGGTGTCCATGGATTACATGAAATCCTCTCCACCTTTATCCACCTCTTTCATGGTAGGGAGAACACCTCAATGGAAGGGGGGGGGGGGGGGTCAGAGGATAGCACAAGGGTTACATGTTTTTAATAGGGTTAGAATTAGGTGACTTTCCATTGTTTTATACCATTCTGGACTAAACCCGTCTGCTCCTGCCATTTTTCCTGATTGCCAGTTGAATTTCTTCATGGGTAATTGCTGTAAGGAATTTTTCATTTTGCTCAAATGTTGGAGTTGGTAAATCTAATTGTTTTCAAAATGCATCTATTTGGTCACTATTATTTAGGTTGGTTTCCGGTGATTTGATGGTCTCTACAGGAAATCCTCTTTTGCTCATGTCTTCACTTGCTTCTGTTGCTGTGTTGTAGATCTTGACTCCATCAGCATACTTCACCTTCAGCCTTGCAGGAAATAGGGTTTGGAACTGGATCTGTTTGTCTATAGAATCCTCCGGATAGCTGCATATTCTCTTCTTTTCCTGACAATGAGTGGAGGGTAGTCATTGTCCAAAGATATCTGTTTACCTTTCCAGGTAAAGCCTTTTTGTTGCCATGCTTTGCGGAGTATTTGCTCTTTGGTCTTGAAGCTTAAAAACTTCACCAGAATCTCGGTGTTGATGTTTCTGGCACACCATAAATCCGGATGCTTTCTCTCCTTTCACGGCTTTCCAGGTCCGTTAGCTTGTCTGTTAGCTTCACGTGTACCTGCATGAGCTCCGCCATAACGTCTTCCACGGTTTGGATTCGCTCCTCTGCTTTCTCAATCCTCTCCTCAGCTTCTTCCATTCGGTTATTCACTTTAGCAATGTCTTCTTAAATGCTTTCTAGTTTTTCGTCGTTTTCTTGGCGAAACGCTCTTAGTTCTTGTAGCAGTACACTCTATTCTGCCATTGTGCTTGTTGGCAAACATTTTGTCTTTGCACACAGTGTGAAAAGACAATGTTTGGTATTTTGTATGAGCAATATTTGTTAAAAAAGTTTATTTTAAAAAATAGTATTAAAAAAAAAAGGAAAAGGTGATGGTTCCGTTCCGGCTGTCGGACAAGCTCAGAGCTGTTCCTACGGCTCAAACGTGGCTCTGCAACATTGGTACAGAGGTCGGCCGAAACGACACGGAGCAGGTTTGAGAACCCAGAGACTTAGAAAGCAAAAGCATTTCTGTAGAGGGCCTCCAGAGTGATGTTATCCCCCCAGTCCGAGGGAAACTCCTGCAGCTGCTGCTATGAGACGAAGAATGTAAATCCCTAGCGGGGGGGGGGGATCAGCTTGTTTGAAAAGTCCTCAAAAATAAAGTCTTCAATTCCGGAACAGACATGTTCCAGCTCTGAGAGGAACATAAACGTTTCCTTTACCTTTGGTTGGAATTCTTCAAGCTTCAATCCGTCTGTAAACTTCCTCGTTCACTTTGTTCTAATGACTTCACTTGATTTCTGCTCATTTCAAATAACTATGTGATGTTGAAGCTCGATTCAAATCTTACAGGTGTGTCTAAACAACATAAAAAGTCTAATAAAACCAGTCTCCTCTTCAGGCTTTGATGTTTTGTTTTTTTTTATGTTTATTTTTGATCATTTCTGTGGTTTATAAAAACTGCAAAACCTCAAAGTTAGTGTCTCAGAAGAATATTGGGATAAAAGTCCAATCTTGGAAATGTTCCCAGGTATTTCCCCAAAAACTGACAAAATGATAGACTGCAGCTGTGAGGAGGATTATCCTGGGTTGGACATAAAATAGAGGCGGGTCCGTCCTATGAAGTCCCGCCTCCATCTTCAATCCGTCCCATGAAGTCCTGCCTTCATTGACGGACTAAAGATGGGGGCGGAACTTCAGGGATCCGACTGAAGATGGGGCGGAACTGCAGGGGTCCTACTGAAGATGGGGGCGGAACTTCAGGGATCCAACTGAAGATGGGGGCAGAACTTCAGGGGTCCGACTGAAGATGGGGGTGGAACTTTAGGGATCCAACTGAAGATGGGGCGGAACTTCAGGGGTCCGACTGAAGATGGGGGCGGAACTATACAGGTCCAACGGACGACGAAGGTGGAACTTTACCGGTCGGACAGACGATGGGGGCGGAACTTCAGGGGTCTTACTGAAGATGGGGGCGGAACCTTAGGGGTCCAACTGAAGATGGGGGCGGAACTTCAGGGATCCGACTGAAAATGGGGCGGAACTTCAGGGATCCGACTGAAGATGGGGGCGGAACTTTACAGGTCCAACGGACGATGAAGGTGGAACTTTACCGGTCGGACAGACGATGGGGCTGAACTTCAGGGATCCGACTGAAGATGGGGGCGGAACTTTACAGGTCCAACGGACGATGAAGGTGGAACTTTACCGGTCGGACAGACGATGGGGCTGAACTTCAGGGATCCGACTGAAGATGGGGGCGGAACTTCAGGGATCCGACTGAAGATGGGGGCGAAACTTCAGGGATCCGACTGAAGATGGGGGTGGAACTACAGGGATCCAACTGAAGATGGGGGCAGAACTTCAGGGGTCCGACTGAAGATGGGGGTGGAACTTCAGGGGTCCGACTGAAGATAGGGGCTGAACTTTACAGGTCCAACAGACAATGGAGGTGGAACTTTACGGGTCGAAGAAGACGATGGGGGCGGAACTTCAGGGATCCGACCGAAGATGGGGGCGGAACTTCAGGGATCCGACTGAAGATGGAGGCGGAACTTAAGGGGTCCGACTGAAGATGGGGGCGGAACTTCAGGGATCCGACTAAAGATGGGGGCGGAACTTCAGGGGTCCAACTGAAGATGGGGGTGGAACTTCAGGGGTCCAGCTGAAGACAGGGGCAGAACTTTACAGGTCCGACTGAAGATGGGGGCAGAACTTCAGGGATCCGACTGAAGATGGGGGTGGAACTTCAGGGGTCTGACTGAAGATGAGGGCGGAACTTTACAGGTCTGACTGAAAATGGGGGCGGAACTTCCGGGCAGGGACTAAATATAAATGCAGAATGTCGCGGGACAAACTGTGAAAGTGGATTTCTACATGAATTACAACATAAACATGGATCCAGTGGAGTTCTTTCAGTATGGAAGTGATGTGGTCAGAAGGAGGAGGAATCGTTGTGAAGATGCAGGTGGCGAAGCTCTGGACCATCTTGACCTCATTGAGGAGTTTTCATGTATGACCACAGAGGAGATCATGGAGGCAACTATGAAGGCTACCATTGCGGAGACCATGAAGGAAACCATGGAGGAGACCATGGAGGAGACCATGGAGGAGACCATGGTGGTGAAAATTGAGGAGACCATGGTGGAGACCATGGCAGTGACCATGGAGGAGACCATGACGTTGACCTTGGAGGAGACTATGGCAGCGACCACGAAGTTGACCAAGGCAGAGATCATGGCGGTGACTATGGAGGAGACTACGGTGGAGACCACGGCAGCGACCATGGTGGAGACCATGGAGTTGACGATGGCGGTGAAAAGGAGGAGTCCATGGCGGAGTCCATGGAGGAGACCATGGAGGAGACTATGGAGGAGACCATGGCGGAGATCATGTCAGCAACCATGGAGAAGACCATGGAGGAGACCAAGGAGGAGACCATGTCAGCAACCATGGAGAAGACCACGGTAAAGACAATGGAGGAGACCATGGTGGAGTCCGTGAAGGAGACCATGGAGGAGACCATGTCATCAACCATGGAGAAGACGATTGAGGAGACCATTGAGGAGACCATGGAGGTGACCATGGCTGTGACCATGGAGGAGACCATGGTGGAGTCCGTGGAGGAGACCAAGGAGGAGACCATGTCATCAACCATGGAGAAGACGATTGAGGAGACCATTGAGGAGACCATGGAGGAGACCATGGCAGACGACTAAAGATGGGGGCGGAACTTCAGGGATCCAACTGAAGATGGGGGCAGAACTTCAGGGGTCCGACTGAAGATGGGGGTGGAACTTCAGGGGTCCGACTGAAGATAGGGGCTGAACTTTACAGGTCCAACAGACAATGGAGGTGGAACTTTACGGGTCGAAGAAGACGATGGGGGCAGAACTTCAGGGATCCGACCGAAGATGGGGGTGGAACTTCAGGGATCCGACTGAAGATGGAGGCGGAACTTAAGGGGTCCGACTGAAGATGGGGGCGGAACTTCAGGGATCCGTCTAAAGATGGGGGCGGAACTTCAGGGGTCCAACTGAAGATGGGGGTGGAACTTCAGGGGTCCAGCTGAAGACAGGGGCAGAACTTTACAGGTCCGACTGAAGATGGGGGCGGAACTTTACAGGGGTCCAACTGAAGATGGGGGCGGAACTTTACAGGTCCGACAGAAGATGGGGCAGAACTTCAGGGATCCGACTGAAGATGGGGGTGGAACTTCAGGGGTCTGACTGAAGATGAGGGCAGAACTTTACAGGTCTGACTGAAAATGGGGGCGGAACTTCCGGGCAGGGACTAAATATAAATGCAGAATGTCGCGGGACAAACTGTGAAAGTGGATTTCTACATGAATTACAACATAAACATGGATCCAGTGGAGTTCTTTCAGTATGGAAGTGATGTGGTCAGAAGGAGGAGGAGTCGTTGTGAAGATGCAGGTGGCGAAGCTCTGGACCATCTTGACCTCATTGAGGAGTTTTCATGTATGACCACAGAGGAGATCATGGAGGCAACTATGAAGGCTACCATTGCGGAGACCATGAAGGAAACCATGGAGGAGACCATGGAGGAGACCATGGTGGTGAAAATTGAGGAGACCATGGTGGAGACCATGGCAGTGACCATGGAGGAGACCATGACGTTGACCTTGGAGGAGACTATGGCAGCGACCACGAAGTTGACCAAGGCAGAGATCATGGCGGTGACTATGGAGGAGACTACGGTGGAGACCACGGCAGCGACCATGGTGGAGACCATGGAGTTGACGATGGCGGTGAATATGGAGGAGACCATGGCGGAGAATATGGAGGAAACCATGGCGGAGTCCATGGAGGAGACCATGGAGGAGACTATGGAGGAGACCATGGCGGAGATCATGTCAGCAACCATGGAGAAGACCATGGAGGAGACCAAGGAGGAGACCATGTCAGCAACCATGGAGAAGACCACGGTAAAGACAATGGAGGAGACCATGGTGGAGTCCGTGGAGGAGACCATGGAGGAGACCATGTCATCAACCATGGAGAAGACGATTGAGGAGACCATTGAGGAGACCATGGAGGTGACCATGGCTGCGACCATGGAGGAGACCATGGCAGAGTCCGTGGAGGAGACCAAGGAGGAGACCATGTCATCAACCATGGAGAGGACGATTGAGGAGACCATTGAGGAGACCATGGAGGTGACCATGGCGGCAACCATGGAGGAGACCATGGCGGAGACCATGGAGGAGACCATGTCAGCAACCATGGAGAAGACCATGGAAAAGACAATGGAGGAGACCATGGTGGAGTCCATGGAGGTGACCATGGCTGCGACCATGGAGGAGACCATGGCAGAGTCCGTGGAGGAGACCATGGAGGAGACCATGGCGGAGTCCGTGGAGGAGACCAAGGAGGAGACCATGGAGGAGACCATGTCAGCAACCATGGAGAAGACCATGGTAAAGACAATGGAGGAGACCATGGTGGAGTCCATGGAGGTGACCATGGCTGCGACCATGGAGGAGAACATGGCAGAGTCCGTGGAGGAGACCAAGGAGGAGACCATGTCATCAACCATGGAGAAGACGATTGAGGAGACCATTGAGGAGACCATGGAGGTGACCATGGCGGCAACCATGGAGGAGACCATGGCGGAGTCCTTGGAGGAGACCATGGAGGAGACCATGGTGGAGACCAAGGAGGAGACCATGTCATCAACCATGGAGAAGACCATTGAGGAGACCATGGCGGAGTCCGTGGAGGAGACCATGGAGGAGACCATGTAAGCAACCATGGAGAAGACCATGGTCTCCCTGGACTGCTTGAGGCTGATAACCTAAATCAGGTGTGTTCAGTCAATCAGGTTGTGAAATCACTTAGGTCAGCTAATCAACAGCAGGCTAGGGAGGGAGAGCTGGAAACAGGCAGGGTTGAGGCTCTTGAGGACCAGGGTTGGCCACTTCTCCTCTCCATCACAGCTTCAAACGTCTCCATTTTATATGCGATTACAAAGTCAGCTCTTTTAATCAGTTTTTCCAGTCTATTACTGTCCCTGGCAGATATGCTGCCCCCCTGCCCCCCAGCAGACCACAGAGAAGAACAGAGTACTGACCACTATAGACTGGTAGAAAATCTTGAGCATCCTGCTGCACACGTTGAAGGACCTTAGTTTCCTCAGGAAGTAGAGTCTGCTGCTGGCCTTCTTATACACAGCAGTGCTGTTGCTATTCCAGCTCAGTCTGTTGTTGATGGTTACTCCCAAGTACTTGTACTCCTCTATCTCTGCCACATCTCTGCCCAAGATGCTGAGAGGCAGGGAAGCTGGTGGTTTCTTCCTGAAGTCCACCACCATCTCTCTGGTCTTTTCCACATTGAGCAGCAGGTGGTTTGCTCCAGCCCACCTGACGACTTTATCCACAAGACCATGCAGGAAACCATGGAGGAGACAATGGAGGAGACCATGGAGGAGACCATGGCGGCGACCATGGAGGAGACCATGCAGGAGACCATTGAGATGACCATGTAGGGGGCCATGGAGATGTTTTTTGTTTCATGAACAAAAACAGAGCTACAGCAGTGGCCCCCTTTCCCCAGGGTGTGGACCGATACTGAGCCGCAGACAGAAAAGAAATGCTAGTCCTAATGACGTTTATTTCCCTGTTGTTTATTTTCTAAAACTGTAGGAAGTTTTATTTTTGGAAAACTGCCAGATTGTTGTTGTTTACCTTCAGTGGTCTGTGTTTACATCTTTTAAACTTCATTTTTTTTTTATAACACTGAGAACAACTATGCTCTCATGATGTTTCTTTCTATATTAAAGATCTGTTTGTGGTTTAGCTGGTTCCTCAGACGTTCCTCAGACCTTTCTCAGAAGTTTCCCAGCAGTTCCTCAAAGGATCTTCAGAGGTTCCTCTGCAGCTCCTGTCTCCATCCTGGGGAGATTCAGCAAAGATTTGCAGTGAAGCTTAAACCTGATATCTTCTGTGTTTTATAGCGGAAGCAGAAACAATGTTTTACAACAACTTGATGAGCGTCTGACAAGCTCAGAGGTGTTCCTGCAGCTCTAAGGTGGTTCTGCAACATCGAGCAAATTCTTTTCAGCTCAGACAGTCCAGAGGTTGGCTGACATGTCACGGAGCAGACTTGAGACTCAGAAAGACGACGGCAGACCATGAAGAACCTCCTCACACAGACACAGGAGCTCCAAATGTCCCATTTCTTGTGTCAAACCTGTTTTGAAGCAGACATCAGCAGCATCTCAGCTGAACTAAGGAGAAAAACAGGAACTCAAACTGTTGCTCAATGGTCTAAAGACCATTTTTTTTAAGAATATTTCATGAGGAAATCTAGGACCCAGAGTCTGGAGGAAGAAGATCCATGTTTCTCAAAGTCCTGTCTCTGCAGTCATCTGCTACTGTTGGTCCACACTAAAGCAAACATTTCACTCATGCTGACCCCTGCTGACCTGCAGGATGGAGATTCTCGTTCTGATGTCCAGCAGGACTTGGCTCCTTCCTAAACTGACAAACAGGATTTAGGTTTTTATTATCTGTAAACCGTCAGACGTTTCATGAGAGAAAAGCTAAAAATAATAAAATCTATATGATAGTTTGTTTTAGTGTTTGATCTTATTAAACATTTTTCCATGTAGCATTTTTTTAAAATGACCTCATCCCCGTCCTGCACTGTCCTTTCAGTCATCATCTTACCAGCAGGGGCCGCTAGGGAGTCATCCAGAGTCCCTGAGTGGAGCAGCCATCCATAAACAGACACTGTGGGCCTTCAGTAAACAAAGTTGTGTTTGATTGTGTGCTTTTGCTGTCTGTAAATCAGAGGAGCCTAAAAGGCGCTGAGATGTTTGAAACGTTGTTAGGAGTGATGTTCAGGCCGCACTGGGGGGGTTCAGCCATAGAAAGACAACCGGAGGATTATTCCACCAGAGTTCCTCCGTCTTTGGTGAACGGACGGATTTAGTGGGGGCTCTTTCTGATCAGGTTTTTGTGTTTTTCAAAGCTTCATTCAGAGCTGCAGGTAGGTCCACACAGGTGGAACTTCATGAGGTGACGTGTTGAAGGTTCACAGAGAGAAACGGTCAAAGCCAGCTGTGAAGAGGAAACCAGATGCTCAAAAAGAAAAGATGACTGCAGCATCACACCAGGAAGTCTTTAAAAGACTATAAACTTAGAACAGAACCAGTGCATCATGTGAAATTCTTAAAAGGGAATATATCAGTATGAAGGACCACTGAGTGAAGGACAGCGATTAGTAAAACACCGTCTATGTCCATGACCATCAGTGGTTCAGGTGCTGCAGGCAGATTTCAGGAAGACCTGGATGAACTTTGACCTGAACATCCAACCAAATTTACCTGAATCCGTAAAGTCTCCTTCAATCCTCTTCTGATCTGTTTTCAAAGTTTTCTCAGTGGTCTTTTAATGATGATTTTGCTGTTTTCAGCCAAAATCTAAAAACTTATGTGTGTGTGTGAGAGAGAGAGGGTGTCATTAGAGTTGGGCAGAGTCAGACATTCTTTCCATTACCATCATCAAATCAATGTTCAGCAGTTCACTGTCCCTTTACTACTGCTGTGTGGGTTCTCTATCTGTGTGTGCATGTGTGTGTGATCAATAAACAGATTGCATCAGGTTCTATTAGAGAAAAAGTGGGACAACCAAGCTGCTGTGGTTGAAGATCAACAAGATTGATGTAGCAGCAGCTTCCTGTCCGGCAAGTATATCTAAGTATAAAAATAAAAAAAAATTGCCCCTTTCACGCTTCCATGGGTGGTTTCTCCTCCAAGCTGGGGTCCTCTACCAGAGTCCTGGGAGCTTGAGGGTCCTGCAGTATCTTAGCTGTTCCTGTTCTTTTCTGGACTGAGAGGTCTGAGGTCTTTCCAGGTATCTGTTGTAGCCACTCCTCCAGCTTGGGGGTTACTGCCCCTAGTGCTCCAATTACCACAGGCACCACTGTCACCTTCACTTTCCAGGCTTTCTCCAGTTCTTCTCTGAGTCCCTGGTATTTCTCCAGTTTCTCATGTTCCTTCTTCCTGATGTTCCCATCGCTTGGCACTGCCACATCCACCACAACGGCTTTCCTCTGTTCTTTATCCACCATTACGATGTCTGGTTGGTTCTCCATTACCATCCTATCAGTCTGGATCTGGAAGTCCCACAGGATCTTTGCCTTCTCATTCTCTACCACCTTCGGGGGTGTTTCCCATTTTGACCTTGGGGTTTCCAGTCCAAATTCTGCACACATGTTCCTGAAATATATATATATATATATATATATATATATATAACCAACCAGACATCGTAATGGTGGATAAAGAACAGAGGAAAGCCGTTGTGGTGGATGTGGCAGTGCCAAGCAATGGGAACATCAGGAAGAAGGAACATGAGAAACTGGAGAAATACCAGGGACTCAGAGAAGAACTGGAGAAAGCCTGGAAAGTGAAGGTGACAGTGGTGCCTGTGGTAATTGGAGCGCTCGGGGCAGTAACCCCCAAGCTGGAGGAGTGGCTACAACAGATACCTGGAAAGACCTCAGACCTCTCAGTCCAGAAAAGAACAGGAACAGCTAAGATACTGCAGGACCCTCAAGCTCCCAGGAGTCTGGTAGAGGACCCCAGCTTGGAGGAGAAACCACCTGCGGAGGGTGAGAGGGGCAAGTATTTTATATATATATATATATATATATATATATATATATATATATATATATATATATATATATATATATATATATATATATATATATATATATATATATACAACTCACTATGCAAAAGATAACCTCGCACATTTTTTATTATCTATTTATTTAGCTTTTTTCTATTTTGCACATCTTTTTACCTTTGCACTGTTCTGTAAATAGCTTTTTAAATTATAATACCTCGATGTTTGCATTTATGCTACATTTTCTTTGTTCTTGCTTTTATTTTTATAGTCTTTTTCCCCTCTGCTGTCAGTTGCTATGGTGACAAACAAATTTCCCACGTGTGGGATTAATAAAGTATTTCTGATTCTGATTCTGATTCTGATATATCACCACACAGACTTGTCAAATACTCACAGGAATCACTGTCTCCTCCATTTTTGTCTGACATGAAGCTTCTCCTCCAGCAGACGAGATTCCACCCAAACCTGTTCTTTGTCACAATGTTCACACGGACGTAAACCCATTCACACACACTTAAAAGCATTTACACAAACGTAAAAACATTCACACAGACATAACAACATTCACACAGACATAAAAACATTCACACAAACGTAACAACATTCACACAGACATAACAACATTCACACAAACGTAACAACATTCACACAGACATAACAACATTCACACAAACGTAACAACATTCACACAGACATAACAACATTCACACAGACATAACAACATTCACATAGACATAACAACATTCACACAGACATAACAACATTCACACAGATGTAACAACATTCACACAGACATAAAAACTTTCACACAGATGTAACAAGATTCACACAGATGAACAACAATTCGCAAAGACGTAACAACATTCACATACTAAAACATTCACACATATATAACAATATACACACAGACATAACAACATTCACACAGGCATAACAACATTTACACAGACATAACAACATTCACACAGACATAAAAACATTCACACAAACGTAACAACATTCACACAGACATAACAACATTCACACAAACGTAACAACATTCACACAGACATAACAACATTCACACAAACGTAACAACATTCACACAGACATAACAACATTCACACAGACATAACAACATTCACATAGACATAACAACATTCACACAGACATAACAACATTCACACAGATGTAACAACATTCACACAGACATAAAAACTTTCACACAGATGTAACAAGATTCACACAGACGTAACAACAATTCGCAAAGACGTAACAACATTCACATACTAAAACATTCACACATATATAACAATATACACACAGACATAACAACATTCACACAGACATAAAAACATTCACACAGACATAACATTCACACAGACGTATCATTCACACAGACATAACAACATTCACACAGACGTAACAACATTCACACAGACATAACAACATTCAAACAGACATAACAACATTCACACAGATGTAACAACATTCACACAGACGTAACAACATTCACACTCACGTAAAATCTTTTACAGAAACATAACAATATTCACACAGAAGTGAAAACTTTCGCACAGAAATAAAAACATTCACAAAACAAAAAACATTTACACAGAAATAAAAATATTCACACAGATATAACATTCACACAGACATAAAAACGTTTACACAGGGGAGTAGTCCAGGAAGCATGTTTAAACTAGCCTGACTTTAAGCCTGAACTCTGGCTGAAATCCGCCTGAACTTGCTTACTCTGGGTATGTCGGTTCCAGAAGATCGGATATGAGTTGGCGTAATTATGCTCGACTTGGTAACCCTGGGTTAATGCACGTGCACAACAGGTACATACAGACATTCTCAATAGATCGCCGCTTTCTGGAGTCACCATGGAAACGCATGGGGAAAAAAAAAAGAAAGCGCGACACTTGAGACGGAAGTGAGACAGAGTCTGAGATTTTAATGACGGCGTATGAAGATTATACGTCCAACAAAAAAGTAACACGGCTGCATCATCAAAAAAAAGAATTTCTGCTTGGAGAAAATCAACAGACAAAGTAAACCCACGAGTTTCTGATCTTGTTTCCATTATCCTTGTGACGCATATATATATATATATTGAACTCTCATATGTCTAAGTTTGAGCCGGTGAATATGCTAATTTTTATAACAATAAAAAGGACAATAAAAAAAGGCACGGAGTGCAAAAATTAACTATAGAATTTCCCATCATTGTAATTACAGAAGGAGAGTGTAGGGGTGCTATAAAAACTCATCATTCTCTCCTTCGCTCTCACTCGTGGTGCAGAGATGTAAGCATAGTAGGACAAAATAACATCGGCAAAACACAGTAAAACAGCTAAACAACTAAACATATTTAGTCAAAAAGCCACATTTCAACCCAAATCCGTCCAGACAGGCAAAGGGAATGATATCCCAGAATCCCTTGCGGTGCCGATCTAACAGCAGCACCAAAGTTACACCTACTTAATTGAATTAATTTGAATGAAAGGAAAATAATTGTCTGAAAACTATGTGTTATTTTTAAGGTGACTTAACAAAAAAATTATTTCTCTGAACTGAAGCAAATAATTAAGTTAGATCAAAGTAAACAAGTTTAATTTTCCAACATCCATATGTGGTCTTATCAGCCTCTCACGGTGGAAAAACTTTTATCTGAGCTTCTTCATCCACTAAATCATCTTCAAATGGACACGCCATGCTGCTTCACCTCTCTCAAAACAAACTAAGCTTCAACTAAACCTGCTCCAGACCAGGTTATGTTCAGCGCATGAGTTGCCATGGCAACTTGACCTACCCTGAAACATACCTCCATTTCTGGAACCGAAAGCTGAGGTTATCAACTTCCTTAGCCTCAAACTTATCGTGGGAGCTAGCAGAACCTGCTTTCTGGAATACCCCCCAGATGTTAAAGCATAAAAACAATCACACAGGCGTAAAAACATTCAGACAGATGTAAAAACTTTCAAACAAACTTAAAAACATTTACACAGATGTACAAACATTCACACAGACATAACATTCATACAGACGTAAAAACAAAATCATTCACACATGCAAAAAAACAGAAAAAAATTAAGTAAAATCATTTACACAGATGAAAACACTCACACAGACGTAACAACAATCACACAGACTAAAACATTTACACAGACGTAACAACATTCACACAGACGTAACAACATTCACACAGACATAACAACATTCACACATACGAAAAAACATTCACACAGACAAAAACCTTCACACAGACATAAAAACATTCACACAGACATAACAACATTCACACAGACTAAAACATTCACACAGACGTAACAACATTCACACAGACATAACATTCACACAGACAAAAATATTCACAAAAACGTAAGAACATTTACACAGATGTGAAAATGTTTACACAAACGTAAAATCTTTTACAGAAACATAACAAGATAACAACATTCACACAGACATAACATTCACACAGACTGAGGAAAATAAAAACTCACAGAACTGTCTTTGAATCATTGTTAATAGATAATGCATCATAAAAAAACTTCACTTAAAGCTTCTGGGAGCAGATGTTAGGTTGTGGAGTAGGGGTGTCAAGAACTCATTTTGGGGGGGGATCCTTTGAAGGTTGTGTTCTTTTCTTATCTATTGTTTGTCTATGCCGATGGCTGCGGGACAGCTAACATGCCTTAAAGACGTGAAGGCCACTAACCAGGCGGATTCTACACAACCCTCTGGATTTACATATTCATTAATATATTGTTTAAATTGTCAGGCAGGAGCAGAATCAGGGCTCTTTTCTTTGTTTCTGCTTTGAGTCCTGTTTTAGAAAAAAGGCATTCAGGGAAATTGATTGAGCCTGGATATCTGTGTTAGAAATATTGTTAGGGTAATAAATCTTTGGCTTGAATGGGATACCCCCGTCTGTGCGCTTTCATTCCAACAGAAGCTCCACGCTTCCGTTTTGGCGCCCAACGTGGGGCTTGCAAGAGGCGCGAGGGAAGAATGTCGAGGACCTGGGAGGCAGACCGTTACGAGATTGGTAAAACAGTTTTGATCAATTTTGAACAGACATCCTGTAGGGACGATTCCTGTGTGACGTCGTCTCTCCACGGGCCTGACTAGAAAGGTGAGCAGAGGCCTGTTGTCACTACTGAATTTCTCAACGTTTAATTTAGGAGAGAAGGTTGAAGCCTGGAGTCTGCCAATAACTGAGATTAATAATATTGTGTATTGATCAGGGTTCAAGTCCCTAAAGTTGTGTGTAAATTCGGGGTTCACCACCCCGAATAAAACTGGAGGTTCGAGTCCTCCAGGATATTGGGTTCAAGTCCCGATGGTGGACCCGTCACAGACTGACATTTGGCCGGACACAGTTTAAACACTGTGAGGTTTCTGTAAACCTAGGGGAGATAGGGTCCCTCTGAAACAGATGGTGAGAAGTTGAGAAAAAGAGATGCAGAAGTTGAGAAAAAGGGGTCCTCGACGAATAAAATAGAGACGGGGGAAAAGCATAGTTTAAAAGAGTAAAAGCAAAATGATATATTAGACTGTGACAATGTCACATTATGCTGATGTGTGCAAATCATAGTAAAGAAAATTCTTTTGACATGATACCGTCAGGAATTTATGTTTTGTATTAAAAAAAATGTTTGTATGTATTCCCGCTGTTGGAAAAAAGGGATGCCTGTTTTTTTTTTCATGTAAATTACTCTGTAAACAGAAAAGAATCAAAACTAAATAATTGGTGAACTTCGTGAAAAAACTATATAAAGGGGTGGTGACGGGACAGCGGGGCCAGCTGACTTCCTCGTAAACGCCGGTGAGGGGTGGGGCGCGAGGATTCCCCCTGTCACCTGCAGGCCGCGAATGACAGCTCCACAGGTGGATGTTGGGAGTCAATTCTCTGACCTTTTTCGTATGCTGATGGATTCAACAAAAAAAGAAAGAAACCCACCGGAGCCGGATCGTTAGATCCAGGAGGAAGCATTACCGGGAGGCGCGATTCCCACTTCGTTACCGGAGCAGGAGAGTTTGCTGCGAGAGGCCATGTAAGTGATCCCGGAGTAACACTGGTGAGATCGAACCGTATTTTTTTAGTTACTGGTATACCAGGAAATGGCGATCGCTTTAGGCAATTTTTTGTTTTCTTTTTTTTTGACTCTCCTCATTTTTTTTAATTACTGACTTTCCGGAGGAATTGAACTCTACAACTGACTTAAGGCTGAGCACGCCTCATCATCTGAATGTTTGTTTTTGAACTGAACTATGAATGATCATTTTGTTTGAACTCTGCTTTAAGTTAGGATGTGGATTTATGCACGGGTTGTGTTTGAAATTTTCTGGTTTTTTTTTTTGTTTGTTTTTTTGAATGAAATTATCTGTTGTTATCTGCAAATTATTTCTACACATTAAGGCGCTCTTTTGTGTTTGACCCCTTTCCATGTATTTATGTTTTTAGTAACAGGACTAGCTATCCTAGTGAATTGTTACAAGACTTTTGAAATAAAAAAGGACCGGTCCGAAAAAAAACACAACAAAAAACTATAAAAATGAAGGGTGAAGTTGAAAGAGAATGTGAGGAGAATGGAGGATGTGGTTCACAGTTTCTTAATTTACAGCGGAAATTTGAGGACCTAAAATTGGCAGGTGTGGAGGAAGACAAGAGAAAAAAGAAAAAAAGGAAGGAACATTTTTGGATGGAAGGTAAGGAAGCACTGATTGAAAGGAGAGTGAAAGGATGATGGGACATGGCTTGAAATTGTGGAATACTGGCGAGAAGAAGGAAGGAAAACAGTAAGTAAAGGTCAAGAATTAAAGAAAAAAGCGTCAGAAGGATTCTGAACAGAAAGAAAATGAGCAAAGACTGCTCATTCATCTCATCACACTGGCGGCTGCAGCCCTGCAGATGGTGAGAAAAGGAGGAAATTTACCAGTCAAGGGAAAACTTAGGACTGAGGAGACAGGAGATGCGCTACCCCCAGAGGGGCGGAGCAAGGGGAGGCAACAGAATCCTTCCCCAATCAGCATCTACCCTAGTTTGAGCAGCATTTCTCTCTCTGCTCCACCTTCCCCGCTTATGTTCAAAGTGAAGTGGGCGTCATGGCCCCCACCTTACGCGTTGCAAGTAAGTTGGAATGTGAAGGGAACAATGACAAGATGAAGAGAAAAATGATGAAGAAGAACAGCAAGGCCCAGAGTGTGGAAGAAAATAGAGCCAAACCCAAAGTTAAGAGTAATGATCAGGGTAGAAGAATTAGGGAAGCAGCCATGCAGGGCAACAGCTCCACTTCAGAGGAAGAAGAAGAGGGAGCAGTCATGTCAGACATTCCCTGGTCAGGTGGAGGGCCGGTAAACGCTGCTCAGAACACCAAAGCTATTCAAGCAGCAGCTAAGAAATCCGGTAAAACACACCAGATGAAGTTGCGAAGCATGACTCAGATGCCCCTGATGGATGCAGAAGGCGGAGCACTCAGTCCATAAGTGCCCTTCTCAGTCAGAGACATGGCAGGGCTGTGTGATCAGCTGCCACCTTTACATCAGGGAGGCCAAGCTTGGATCAACAAATTAATTTCTCTTACAGCAGTACACGACTTAGAGTTGGTGGATATGAGAGGGTTTAGGGGTCTAATGTAATACCGGGGAGGCCTAAAGCTAACACATATGGCATACCATGGTGTACTGGCTTAGGACTGGTGAGTCATCAATTTTTTGCCGCAATTTGTGAAGAATTTCCAAAAACTCTAGACACAGCTCCCGCTTTGGTCCCCTGGACCCCAGGTCTGGACCCAGCTAAGTATTATGGTGATTGTGTCCAATGATGGAGTGACCAAACTGGAAAACATCCTTCGCGCTCGCCCGAATCAGAGGTACTTTTCCAAACCTCTTTAATAAATTCGTTGACAGAAAAAGTACAGGCTGAACTAAGAAGGGATCCCCATCTGCTGGCTGATGAGACTGCACATTTTAGGCGACATATATTGCATGTACTGAAACAATACACATAGGAAAGGGAAAAGGACACCATGCAGAACTTATAAATATAACATCTTAAGTTGCAGCTGGCCAAGGCACGCAGTGACGCTAATGAAAAAAGGAACCGAAAAAGATAGCACCATCATCTGAGACTGTCATGAGGCAGGGGCCAGGGCCTTCAAGGGGTGGTGATGGACCATTGCGTGGAAGGGGTGGATACAACACTGGTGGGCGTGGCCATGCACTTATAGATGGAGTGATGACGCAGGAGTATGTTACCTCTGTGGAGCAGCTGATCACTGGGTGAGAGATTGCCGTATCGCCCTTATCAACCGAGGAGAGCTCTGGCCCCAAGAGGGGGAACACCCCCCGAGGTCGCGGTGGATTGACCGGTTCTCCTCGACCCTGGCAACCCCAAGCGGGTCAATATTACACAGCAGAGGGGGAGGAGCAGGACTGCTATGAATAGGGAGGCCTGGGGAGCCCTGGAAGCAATGGAGGGGCAGAGCCAGTGCTTCCATTGACAGTGCATGGACAGACTTTGATGGCCCTAGTGGACACAGGGACCACACACTCCTCTCTCAACATTAATCTGGACCGTTCCTGTCTATCTGCACAAACTGTGACATTGGTGGGCCAATTGTGGGTCTCTGCCATTCACCACGGCTTTGGACACTGAGGTCGTAGGCCAAAAATTACGACACCGTTTCATTCATTTGCCAGCTACACCAGTGCACCTCCTGGGAAGACACCTCCTGATTGCCACAAAAGCAACTATTCTCTGTGGGCCAGATGGGTTACAGGCGTGGTTCCCAGATGGACGAAAAAGGTTTGTAACACTTGTAACACTGGCATCAGAACACATGGACAATGGCTACTCCAACCAACGACTCCCCAGAACTATGCCGACATCTAAGCAGCCATGCAGGGCAACAGCTCCACTTCAGAGGAAGAAGAAGAGGGAGCAGTCATGTCAGACATTCTCTGGTCAGGTGGAGGGCCGGTAAACGCTGCTCAGAACACCAAAGCTATTCAAGCAGCAGCTAAGAAATCCGGTAAAACACACCAGATGAAGTTGGCTACTCCAATGGCTACTCCAACCAACGACTCCACAGCACTATGCCGACATCTACTGGGCTGAACTCCAGCCATCTGACGCGGGGGTGTGGTCTGCCTATCGGGTGTGGAAACCCTGGATCATGTCCTTGGCTCCTTACCATCCTCCAAAGGATCCCCTGCATTGCACGTTATTCTATGATAGGGCACATGCTGACACTTATGCCGAAGAGTTTACTCACATAGAGGGTGATGAATGGCCCACTGCATCTACTCAGCTCTACATAGGCTGTTGGAGTCGCAGCGTCCTGTGCCTTGACCAACGAGCAACTACAATGGTACCGCATGAGCAATACCGCAGTTCCACATATTTCACTTGCCCTGGCTCCAGAACATGAAGCCAGAGAGTTAGGACCAATGGTCAAACAACTAAGGGGTGTTTCCGACTGGCAGCAGAGTGGGGTCCCTAATGTTCAGTTTTCTCTGTCAACAAAGTTTTCGAATAACCGTACACATAATGGACCTTGGAGTCCTGACGCATAAAACTATTACTAGAGATTATGGCCGTGAACTGACTGACCATGAGGGAACTGAGGATATCATTGCTCAGATGCCTGACTTGCTGCCCTTTTGATGTGGGATTTTGCTCTAAAGTGCCCCCTGTAAAACTTGACATTGATGAATTATTTCTGGTTTGCCAGAAACAGAAGTCTCTGACTCAGAATGGTGTACTCCTTTGAGACCTGTGTTAAAGGCAAATTTGATCGACTATCGTATAGCACATGACTTACGCGCCATTAATGATATAACTCGCACTCCTGTGTTATCAGTTCCAGATCCACATCGCATTCTCATTTCATTGAGCCCAAATTTGGAATGGTTTACAGTAGTGGATTTGGCAAACGCTTTCTTTTGCCTTCCATTACACTCAAACAGTCGGAAGTATTTCGCATTTCGGTGTCGCGGTTTACCCCTACAGTACACTCGCTGCCCACAGGGCTTTAAATGCAGTCCCGGACTCTCTAACCAGACACTGAAAGAACTGCTGAGGGACATGGAGTTGCCCTCTGGCTGCGTCCTGGTGAATTTTGTAGATTATCTTCTTTTCGCCTGTGAAACAGGTAGGTCCAGACTCTTATTCAACAATGACCACACAGCTGCTGAAACAACACCCTTCAGCGCAGATGGCAGAGGTCCCAGCACTCTGCCTGGTTCTCGAACATTTTTCAGGTGAACAGGTAACTAGTTACTCTGATTCTGCAGACGCTGTGGTAGCAGCTGTTTAAGATTTTGCCTGTTGGAAATGTACTGGCTTTGTTACAGCAAAAGAGAATCCGATTGCACATAGGGAACTGATGGAACGACTGGCACAGAGTATAAAGTTTCCCTCTTTAGTGGCGATTGTAAAGACCGCGGGTCACAGTAACACTCCCATTGCAAAAGGTAATAATGCGGCTAACTGAGCAGCCAAAACAGGCGGCTGGGAAGGTTCCTGTTTTTGTTTGTATGTTTGTATGTGTAGTTTCTCTGGATGGCCTCTTTCCTCAGGTTGACGTCATGACCTCATTGCAACATCAGCAGGCAGCGTCACCAGAGGAGAAGACATTCTGGACAACGAATGGCGCCACCCAGAGATCTGTCGGGATCTGGAGAGGTCCCAATGGTTGCCCTGCTTTACCTATGAGGGAAGTATCCAAAGCAGCTATGCTGTATGCTCAGGCCTGCAATGATCAACATTGAGGACTACCAACAAACATTTTTTATCTTTTATTATACACTTTTTTTGCTTATAATTAATGCTATAAGCTTTTTTGTAGGATGAAGTCCACTGTTGGTCTGGGTTTCTCCCAGACCAAGAGGGGGACACAAGCAATCATTCACACAGCCCTTCTTGGCAGAACAGACAGGCAGCAGAAATAACTAAGACTGACTGTGTGGTTTGTATGGGACTGAGACCTTTGCTGAGAGTGGTACCTGCCCTAGTAGTTTGACAGGTTCGGTAACGCTACTGGGGAAGGTACCACTGGACTGGTGTGAAAGTTGGACGTCTCACAAAAGCCTTAGATGGACTTAGGAGCTTAAATAAAAAGATGAAAAAACATTCGGGAGTGGACACCTCCTTCTGGGACAACTGGATGAATGTGTTTTGGACGATACAAGATGTTGGTCTCCTCTGCCCTGATTGCCAATTTTGATTGTTTGGGGATGTTGTGCTTCCTGTAACTGTCAACTCCTTGTCAGGTCAGAGCCGACCCCAAAGGTCAAAAAGTTGCCCAGCCTCCCTCACCAGCTCCCGCTCAGAAGGCTGACGACCTGGAGGGGACCGTCCTGCTGTGAGATTAATGTGTGCTATGCATTGTATTTTGTCATGATTTAATCTTCTTTACTTCTACATTTATGTTTTGATAAATTTTGATACTTTGAAATGCATTGTTATTACTCGAGTTGTGGAGTTTAGTTGATTTAGGAATGATGGTTTGAAGCTCCGGGATATTCTGTGCCATAAGGCAGTGTGTCCTGCACATGAAATGGTCCAGTACTGGCTCCTGAAGGTTTTCACATTATCACATTTTATATTTTTACTTTTTATACATTTTAATATTAGACAATGCATTCTATCTTCAAGGGGTTAGTCCTGGGCTTTAAACGTATTTGCTGACTCAGTAGTATGGAGGGTTTGTTATGGCCTCTTTCGAGGCCAAGAAGGGGAATGAAGAAAATAAAAACTCACAGAACTGTTTTTGAATCATTGTTAATAGATAATGCATCATAAAAAAACTCCACTTAAAGCTTCTGGGAGCAGATGTTAGGTTGTGGAGTAGGGGTGTCAGGAACTCATTTTGGGGGGGATCCTTTGAAGGTTGTGTTCTTCTTTTATCTATTGTTTGTCTATGCCGATGGCTGCGGGACAGCTAACATGCCTTAAAGACATGAAGGCCAGTAACCAGGCGGATTCTACACAACCCTCTGGATTTACATATTCATTAAAACATTGTTTCAGTCAGACAACTCTTGCAGTAAGAAATATTTATTTGACATTTTCCACATACTTTAGTTGGCATTCACATCTTTTGGTTTGGCATAAGGCTCCGTTCAATTCCATGAGAGATTTCCATTAAACTTTCGGGTAACAAAACCCCCCCTTTACGGAGCCCACAGGTGGAAGCCGGGGAGGAGGGTGGGGCGAAGAATGAGCGCTGAAGGTAAGAAAGAGAATGAACGCCTGCGCACCTGGCTTAAATAAGACACTGAGCAGGTGAGTTAATTGAGTGAACCGCCCTAGGGTATTAGCTAAAAACACTGCTACGAGTATCTGCCCGAAAAACGATTAAAATCGTCATTTCAGTCAGACAACTCTTGCAGTAAGAAATATTTATTTGACATTTTCCACATACTTTAGTTGGCATTCACATCTTTTGGTTTGGCATAAGGCTCCGTTCAATTCCATGAGAGATTTCCATTAAACTTTCGGGTAACAAAACCCCCAACACTTAATTATCCAGAAGAAGAAAAAATGTGAATGTATAATCAGTGTGTAATAAAATGGGGTGTGTTTTCGGCAGCATTCCATTTCCATTTCATTTCCCAGTATGACTGCTATGTGTGACCCGGCACCATTGACCGTTTGGGCCGCCCCCGTTCGAGTACAGCGCCACGAAGGGAACATGCTAACTAGTGCTATGTGTGACCCGGCACCATTGACCGTTTGGGCCGCCCCCGTTCGAGTACAGCGCCACGAAGGGAACATGCTATCTGTTGGATCTGCTATGTGTGACCCGGCACCATTGACCGTTTGGGCCGCCCCCGTTCGAGTACAGCGCCACGAAGGGAACATGCTAACTAGTGGATCTGCTATGTGTGACCTGGCACCATTGACCGTAGGGTCGCTCCCGTTCGTGGAAACCACTAGAGGAACATACTATCTGAAAGAGAGAGGGAAAGAAATAAAAGGGGAGCCAACATAAAATTACTCATACCTGATCTTAGAACGTAAGCTCACTTCCCCAAAAGAAAAACGCTGTGCAGAACTATAATTTAAACCGCCCAACAACCCGTATGATACACTAACTTACCATCCAATCCAAAGCTTCCGACGGCGTATTATGACATGCTGAACAGCCATTATTCGAACATCTATTAAACTAAGAACAAGCTTGATGGCCATAACTTCTTCCATTGTGGCAACTATAAATACACGAGCTTAAGTACATCCATTACTCCGAAGCTCCCAATGACAGTACCATGAACGAGCTTATTAGCCATAATTTTCTCCATTTGGCATACAAATTATAAGCGCTCAAGGAACATCATTTAAGTGAGATCCCATCCAAATATTAAGAACGAGTTCAACGCCCATAATTACTAAGCTTCAACGCCCATAATTACTATGCTTCATTGGCATACAAAATTGGCTTAAGAACCAAATTCGAGCTCCAGCGCATACTATGATACAACTTAGAACATCCTAATTTTGAGGCTTCCACCTGGCTATAATTTTCTTTTAACATCTACAATCGAAGAATTTACATTCATTCTGCTGTTGACATTGATTGATTAATTCAGTCAGAAGTGTCATTGGAATGCAGAGGAGGTCCACCGCCCCGTCACTTTCATTGCAGCAATAGGTACGTCGAGCAGTCATCGTTGCAGCACCAGATCAAGGAATGCAGGGGTGACATCACTTCCTGGAAACGGAGAAGCCGATCGGGGCGTAGGGGTTCTCAGGCTCAGGATGTGGTGCATAGATAAAACAAAGCAGTATTAGACTTGACAAGAATATATAAATAACCCAGAAACTGATCAGTTTCAAAATGCTTGAGATAAATGAAATAACAGTGCTTTTAAAGAACAAATCTGAGAAAGTGAAATTTAGTAGATAGTTAAGGTATAACAAGCCACTAATGGGGAAGCATCTAGCAGACTGTCATCTGCTTAAGCAAGGCAGATAGAAGACTGACTTGTGAACACAAGATTTAACTCTTGAACTAAGCTTGAGAGCACAAGTGATATATTTCCTACGGTCAGGGTAGAAATTTGCTCAAGGTGGTATTTAAACATTAACCAAGTCAACCGATGACACAATATTATCATTCACTATTGAAACAGCCTTAATATAATCTCCAAGGATGAAATAACCGGACGACACCTTATAAATCATCAGAGCTGTAGATTCTGCTGGCCGGACAAACACAAACCACTCTTAAATCCTTTCCCCCAAACCAGAAAGCGCAGACTCAGAAGAACAAGTGTAGGGAGCCTGAAGACACGACAGTCATCATAACATAACTACTCCAAGCATAGAGAGGGAAGGAACAAACGCAAAACACGAAATCCAGAACAGGAACACGGGGCCCAGGACGGAACTACCCAGAACAAGAACACAAGACGAACGGATGACCATAGGACCAAAGCCACAGCAAATGTCAGGTGGCCCAATCATTGACAAATCATATTCAAACCAAACAATAGGCAAGGCAAGGCAAGGCAAGTTTATTTGTATAGCACAATTCGTACACAAAGTAATTCAAGGTGCTTCACAAAACAGAAAAATGCATTAAAATCACAATACATCATAGAAATAATCAACATAATATTTACTTTAAAAGAAAAAAAAAAAAAGGACTTAAAAAGAAAGGAAGGAAAGAAAAGTGCAGATAGGACTTTTCAATCATATACATGACTAAACAGAAATGTTTTCAGTCTAGATTTGAACATGAACACAGAAGAGGCCTGTCTTACGGCTTCAGGGAGGCTGTTCCAGATTTTAGCTGCAGAATATTGAAACGCTGATTCCCCTTGTTTAGTTCCGACTCTGGGAATCAACAGGAGGCCGGACCCTGAGGTCCTCAGAGTACCAGATGGTTCATATGGCACTAACATGTCAGAGATGTACTTTGGTGCGTGGCCATGGAGAGACTTGTACACAAGCAGAGCTGCTTTGAAGTCTATTCTTTGAGGTACAGGGAGCCAGTGCAGAGACCTGAGCACAGGACTAATGTGATCATACTTCCTGGTTTTGGTCAGGACTCCAGCAGCAGCATTCTGGATGTACTGAAGCTGTTTTACAGCTCGTTTGGAGAGGCCGGTGAGCAGGCCGTTACAGTAGTCTAACCTACTGGAGACAAATGCATGAATAAGTATCTCCAGGTCTCGCTTTGACTATTATGTTTTTGATTTTGGCAATGTTTTTCAGATGGTAAAATGCAGCTGATGTTACTGACTTGATATGGCTGTTAAAGTTCAGGTCAGAGTCCATGATTACCCCTAGATTTCTGACTTGATTTGAGGGTTTAAGAGACAGAGAATGAAGGTAGCTGCTGACACTTTCTCTTTGTTTCTGTGGGCCAAAAACAATAACTTCGGTCTTGTCTGAGTTTAGCTGGAGAAAGTTGTTCTGCATCCACGCGCTGATCTGTTGGAGGCAGTGGTTGAGTGAATCCACTGGCCCATATTCACCTGTTGTCAGTGACACATAGATCTGAGTATCATCTGCATAGTTGTGATAAGAAATGTTATTACTGCGTATTAACTGCCCTAGTGGCAGCATGTAGAGGTTGAACAGAAGGGGTCCCAGGATCGATCCCTGGGGCACACCACAATTCAAGCCCATGTAGTCTGAGACACAACTACCAATTTCAACAAAGTATTTCCTGTCTTCTAGATAAGACTTGAACCAACTTAGGGCAGATCCAGAGATGCCAACCCAGTCTTGGAGTCTGTGCAAAAGGATCCCATAATCAACAGTATCAAAGGCAGCGCTCAGGTCTAGCAGGATTAAGACAGATACTTTTCCATCATCAGTGTTCAGGCGGATGTCATTGGTTACCTTGATAAGGGCAGTTTCTGTGCTATGATGGGGTCTAAAACCTGACTGGAAAACATCAAATGAATTGTTTAATAAGAGAAAGTCAGTGAGCTGTTGGTAGACAACTTTTTCAAGGACTTTTCCTAAAAATGGCAGATTAGAGATAGGTGAATAAACAACACGCTGCACAAAAGCCACAGATGACATAATGGGGAGAGACAAGCAGCAATGAACCATCCGATCCATAGAAGAAAAATAAATCCGGAAGGGTGGAGGACCATACAGTATAGACAACGTGGAACCCAGATTTGAAAATAACCCCCCCCCACACACACACAGAGATCCAAAAGACCAGGGATACAGAGGAAATTCGGCCACTGAGAAACCATCAATAACTCGCAAAGTGAAGGGGACCCATCGCCTACAAATAAACAGTACAGAGCTTCTGCTAAGAAATTGGAAAGTATGAGGACTGCCACGGCAGCTGAAAGGTAAACCGACAAACGTGTCGAGCGCCAACTGAATGCCAAGAGACGCCGAGAGGCATAGAGGCAGAACAGGGAGAACCTCAGCGATAAGACATCCTCAGCCTTATATCGTGCTCGGAAGAAAAATCGCGGAGACAGCATGGGCAGCTGAAGAAAATATATACTAATCCTGAAGGCACATGAGGAACTAGGCCACTGATGCCCAGAAAAATGAACTGTGAGGCGCCAACGGGTCCAGATCACGTCACGTGAACCTGAACACTTCGTAGGGGCCACCCTCAGTGGTGGCTTTGAAAACGATGCCCCGGAAGAATCCATCACACAGCCCCCACAAACCTCCAGACCAAACCAGAGAGAGAATAACAAATTAACTGCCCAGCCGAGAAAAAAGGTAGCGACGAGACTGACGCTCTCACTAATGCGGCCGACGCAAGTCCCCGAGCCAGGGCAGGACCCACTGGGGTACACAGAGTGGGGAAAAACAGGCGAAGCAGAACCAGATGCAGAACGTGCGGGGGCAACGAACGAGTGATTAAAATGAGCCAAAGACACTGCATAAAAGAGACCAAGCATAAGGAATTTGTCCACAGAGGAGAGACAGGTCCAAGAGAGACCAATTCACATTCAGACCTAACCAGCAGCTACAACAACGAAGAAAATAAACAGAAGAACCGCCATAATAATAAAGCCAGCATCTAAGCAAAGATAGTCAAGAGTCACCTTCAGCACCTAAAGAACAAAACAGCAACAAAGAAAATGCAAAAACCGCAATTAAGTCAGCCAGTATGAGAAACCAGGCCAGACGAGGACCGCCAGCCGTCACAACCACAGAAAAGACCCCACAACTCCTGAAACAATGATCGGACGACGCAGAATAACAGCAGAAAATGAATCAGAAGTGCCTCATGAAACAGACCACGAGTCACAAAAACTACAATTCCCAGGGTCCTTAGGGGCGCGACGTCACCATACACGGAAGTAAACAAAACAAGCCTAGAAAAAACGACACAGGAAAAACCGCACGCCGCTCACCGTAGAAGTCCGGCTGACCATGGCAGACGACAGACCCGGACAGCTCCAGATCTGAGCCCACGGACAACCCGAAACCGCGAAAAGCGCACCCCCTGCAGATGCACGCGACCGCGGCGAAACGAACGCGCTGGGCGCCGTTAGCCGCCCGGAGATCGCCGCTTGCCTGCCCGGCGAGATCCGCAAAAAGGAGCAGATGCGGCGAAAACGGAAAGCCCACAGCAGGAAATGGGGATCATCCATCCGAAGGACGGGGGAATACAGCAAGACGTCGAAGAAAAGGAGACCCGCCGGATCCGCGAGCACGGGGAGCGAAGAATGAGCGCTGAAGGTAAGAAAGAGAATGAACGCCTGCGCACCTGGCTTAAATAAGACACTGAGCAGGTGAGTTAATTGAGTGAACCGCCCTAGGGTATTAGCTAAAAACACTGCTACGAGTATCTGCCCGAAAAACGATTAAAATCGTCATTTAAATTGTCAGGCAGGAGCAGAATCAGGGCTCTTTTCACACAGACATAACAACATTCTTACAGACATAAAACATTTACACAGACGTAAAAACATTCACACAGACGTAAAAACATCTGTGTGAACGTGAGAAAGGCTCTCGTGACAGAATTCACTACAGAAACTCATGCCTGTGCACAGACTCATGGGAAATGTATTGTAGAATCAACCACAAATGTTTTCTGAGGGTTTATTGGTGTGATAAATAATACAGAAATCCATGCATATCCCAGCGGCTGTTTGCTTCTTAACATGTTATTTCATGCTCCCACCTGAAAATAGACTCCAAATGACAAACAACGACCTCAGCTACAGATGATGAACCTTTCAGTAATCTTCTGCACCAGCTGGGATCTTAATGCTGAATGATCCAAAAGGAAGGACCAGCACAGAATGACAGTAAAACGGCATGGCGATGGGCCTGCTGTTGGTGGTCTGACAGTTCAGATCCTACATGAGTCACTCAGCGGACAGAGGAGCTCTAAAGAACAGCCAGGTCGTGGCAGCTTTTGGACCGCACCTTCACCGCCACGCGCTGGTTGTTACGTGCAACCAAACGGTCCAAGAACCGGCGAGCCTTCTGGGTCAGACTCTCTTTGCGTTTGTAGGTTGAGAGCCTCCGCTTGGTGACTTCACTGCTGTCTCGGCGAAGGCGAATTTGGCGCACCACTCCCTCAAACAGCTCGGCCACGTTGTGCTGCAGGGACGCTGATGTCTCAATGAACTTACAGTCGAAGACCACGGCGCACGCTCGGCCCTCTGCAGCAGATGCAGGCACGTCAGCACAGACACGATGGCGGCTGACCGCCTATGCACTTGAACTTGCTGCTGACCCACCTTCCACTGCCACCTCTCTGGCCCGGACCAGGTCGCTCTTGTTCCCCACGAGGATGATGGGAAGGTTTTCGGCCTGGCGGGCGCGCCTCAGGGTGATGCGCAGCTCCGCGGCAGAGTCGAAGCTGGAGCGGTCCGTGACGGAGTAGACGATGACGTAAGCGCTCCCAACCTTCAGGCAGCAGTCGTGGGCCGTGCCCCCACCCTCCTGTTAGGAGACACAGAGGGGGGGTCATCTTCACTGTTCAGAACATAGATCCTCAGAAAAACGTTCAGCGGGGAGGCCTTTCTCAAGATGGAGATCACTAACTGAATAACAACGGACTCAAGCAGACCAACCCGGACCCCCCCCAGCTGACTAGAACCCACAGCTCCTATATTTATTCAGTTGTTTGTTCATTTTCTTCTGTCAATGTGTTTCTGGTTCTTGTAACCTT
>CM043710.1:37664007-37706790 GCA_023969325.1 Oryzias curvinotus
ACTGTCATTTTCGTCATAGTCTCTTCTCACACCCAATTCAAACGCTTTCGTAATACCGCTTGACACATATGAAAATAGCATCCAGTTACTCGACATGACAGAAATTTTTCTTGAAAAGCGGTCATCGCAGCTTTCTCGAAGTCTGTAACAATGGTGTTGGGAGTTGCATTGGGTATCATTTCTTTAACTACATCGAACAATCTACTATAGGTTGCACTTGATTTAGCCTGAAGAAGGCAGTACACACTGGTGGAATCATCCCTGGTGCGAACTGGAAGTGAATTGTGTACATTTGTTAGAATAAACTGGGAAAACATTGAATGGACCGTCGAAAAACCAACAGTTGTTGCGTCCAAGCCAGTCTAGCAGTTAACTGTCCCCAAAAATTAGAAAGCGACTATCGTTGCTTGTCTGTATGGAGTAGTGTATTAGAAACTCCTTGTATAATGCTGGTACTTCAAACATTGTATCAGCAGGAAGAGGTGGTAGAGCTCCGCCAAAGTCTCGTTATCGGAGTCTGTTGCGGTGTCTGTTCAGAGTTCTATTTAAAGCACTTTTACATGGTAGAGCCATTAAAACAGATGGAGGCAAGTCAACATTCATAGAAGCTTGACACGCTCGCTGCGTTATTATTGCTTCACTCATCTTCTCCTTCATTTTCCCCACTGCATTCGTTGCCATCGCTTCTCTCTGTTACATTCTTGATTGTGCGTTGATAACAGCTTGATTTTGTACATCGGCTGGACTAAGTCACTGGACACTTAAGGGACTGATGCTTCGTACATCTCCAGTTCATGCTGTTTAACGACTTTTCTTTGAGTTAGAACTCATATTCCTCATGAACGAGTATGACCTACCTTTGCTGCTTATTATGAACTCAAGTGGCATTACTAAGGCTTGTAATACTTAGCAGAGTATCGTCAATCAGCAAGTATTAAAATATTTTCATAAGCTCAATTGTCAATCAGCGAAGTATTAAATATTTCCGTTAGCTTAATACTTTTATAGAAGTGTATGATAGCTTGGGTGGTTTCTTTGAATTGCTGCCGCCACCGGCGACAAATTAGACGACTGCTTGTGGCTGACATTTTTAAGCAAAACAATTGCCTTAGAGTCTAAGGCTTAGTAGATAGGTAACGACGACTTACGAAAGCCGACAACCTATAACCGTTTTATCAACATCAGACAAATCTTATTTTAAATTAATCCTCGTATAGACAAAAAAATTTCAGCAAATAGGGGATTATACGAAAGCGATCAAAAGGATTAAGTGTCTGGGGATTAAAAGCCTTAGGACTAAGTGAAGAGGAGATGAAGTGTTAGGGACCAAATGTCTGGGATTAAATGTCTGGGATTAAATGTCTGGGATTAAATGTCTGGGATTACCGTATATACTCGCATAAAGGTCGGTTCGCATATAAGTCGGTATGTAATTTTGAGAACAATTTTACGGGATTTGCGTGTGACCCGCGTATAAGTCGGTATCTAATTTTGAGGACAATTTTACGGGATTTGCGTGTGATCCGCATGTAAGTCGGTATTTTTTTTTACCTCAAAATGAGCGATAATATGTAATTTTACGTAATTTTTACAAACATGCGAAAGATCGATCTCCTCACATGGAATTCGTTTTTAATATCTCACAGAAATAAATATAACTTACTTGTTGACAGATAAACTCTATATACGATTTTCCATCGTTTTTCACATTGTTTTTTAGAAAATTAAGCTTTCTTTCTCTTTCTCCAATCACGTATCAATTTTTCGTTAATATCAAACTGTCTCTCTTGCTTTGGCATTTGATATGTCCTCTGCAAATTTTATTACTTTCAGTTTAAACTCGGCTGTGTATGAAGCTCTCTTTTCGCCATGTTAAATTTTTCCCAGTAAAAACGCACACCGTGCATTTACAAACGGAAATGATAATTTAATTAATAATTTGCGGTAAAATTACCGGTATCGACATATCAACTAATGGATTGATTTTATCGACGGATAATTGTTTAGGCGGAAATTATTTATTTAATATGAATCATTGCCCGTAAGAATTTTTGTAAAATGGACATTGAAAAATGACATCCAGCTTCTAAAAATTTTATGGAATTCTAGTGGACGCGCATATAAGTCAGTTGGTCGATTTTAATGCTAAAATTCAGTCTCAATTTCCCGACTTATATGCGGGTATCTATGGTAAATGTCTGGGGATTAAATGACTCGTCACCAGTTTTTTAGATTAATTAAAACGAACTTTCTTGTGGTATGTCATTAATGCTCTGTGAGGAAATAATTTTAACCACTTTGACAAAATACTTTTTGTGATTGAAGTCGTCTGAATGCTATATCTATATGATTTCTTTGTTAAGTACTTAACTCAGGCATGAAAAACGACAAAGTGCTGGAATTTAAGCAACAGAAATAATTCATGATTGATTTCAAATAAATAGCCAAATTTAACTTAAACAAGCAAAAATATAAATGGGTTTTTTAAAATTAGGAGAAATGAGAAAGGATAATCTTGAATAATAATTTTATAAAATTTCATAACATTTCTTAGAAATAATTATTTGTAAAAAAAACTGAATAAAAGACAGTTTTTTATTGAAAGACCCATATCATTATTTTTAAAATAAAAAATACTTATTAAATATACCAAAGAGAAAACTAGAAACATTTGATAACACGCAAGCGCATTGAGGAAGGCTAATAAAATAATTAAATGCTAAAAAATCCAAATAATATTGACAAATTATAGAAGGCTTAACCCTTTTTCTTCCCCAAGCTAGGAGAAGATAACATTTGTGAACGGACAGTTGTTTTACCCTTTGCTTAAGTAACGAAACAGGCTATACTTTTTTCGTTTTTTTGATTTTTTAAAAAGCGATATTCATCGTTAAAATCCTTTAATTATAAATTAAATACCAATCGCTCATTTGATATAGTCCAATTTCTCTGGCACGCATTAGCATACGACTAAATCAGTCAAGTTTGGATAGTAGTCTGTACGGTCTTTGGAAACGGATTGGATGAATATTGTGATGTTACCTTTAAGAGTCTAAATAAACACGCGAATATTAATGGCACTCTTTACCTGGATCAGGATCACAGAAAATACGACTTGATATCTTTTGATCAAGTATAAATAATCTTTACCTGAAATATAATTTGGAATTTTCATTTTTTGGCCATTTTAAAAGTTTCTAGATAAACCTTTTTCGCAGTGTTTCGCATATTTAATTAATATCAACATAAAATTCTTTGCTTATACTAATTTTAGACCTTTATAATTTAAGCTTAATAAATGCTTATATTATTTGTACATCTAGAACACAAAGTTATGATTAATCAAAAATTATTACCATAAATTATGTATTATTTTATTTAAGTCAATGTTGGCGGTTGATTATAATAGTCGGAAACTATCGTAGATTAATTATATTATTTTTTAATAATGGCTCCAAAGCGTGATCAAACATTTGCGCAGTCGGCAATAAACATAAATTATTCAAAGTCATCCGTTGGTTAGTGGAGTGACGTAAAAATTTGTTTCAGCCGCCGTTCGAGATGCAGCCGCAAAATTTGGTTTGGAACTCGAAGATTGGACAGGTGAAGTTTTTTAGCAAGTGAGGAGGATATCTTCGAGCTCTGGTACCTCTTGGATAAAAAGCAATCACCTTAACAGGAGGTAAAAAGAATTATTTGTGAAGATATGGAGACACTAGAAACACTTTTAACATCCAGACTGGCTTCATATCGAAACAGAGAGATGGAGAGACACTTGATGAGTTTCATGAGTGGCTGAAAGCTAATGGGAATCTCGCAATACAGATTAAGATATAATAAGGTTGACTCCATCTTAATGAACATTTTTATCGTAGGTATTCACTCCAAATTTGTAAGAAGTTCGCTCAAAATTCGTCAACCTGGATCCCTTACAGAAGCCTGAGTGAAGCTAAACGTCTTCTTTGATTGAGTCTTCCAAGGCTGAATTGATTTGATTCCAATTCAAGTAAATAAGAGAACACCTATTGAAACCCTGATCCTTCTATTTGTTCCCTTAAAACAGACCTAAATTCACTTAAAGATTCACTGCGAAAATTGAAGAAAAAATCATCGTAAACAAACCAACCGTTCTCATCAAAAAAATATACGCTGCTAAAAGTGGGACGATTAGGTCACGTAGCTAGATTTTGACGTAATTATGTTGTTCTTTCTCTTTTTATAACTCAAATATTTTCCTTCTAAATGGCAAAATGTTTGGGAACCTATTAATTTTTTGATTGATTCTGGCGCCTCGTTTCAGTTTTACACAAAAGAATTATCAGAATTCAATGGCAGATTATAATATGGATAGATCTGTTGAAATTTCTTTGGCAAATGGTCACAAAATAACGTCAATCGGTTCACGTCGGTTTCTTTCGAAATTGAAGGAAAAAAGACAAACCCACAAATTTTTAGTTTTTGAAAGTATCCGTACGATTGCATCATTGGACTAGATTTTCTATCCCAACATAATTGCCTTTTGGTTTTAGAAATAGAAAAAATCCTTTTTAGAGAAACGGAATTTGTAATAGAAAATGTCACGCCTCAAGAAAATATAAATATTCTTAACAAATCATTCGATAATAAAATTAGACGATCTTAGGAGTTTTTCACACTTATTTGCAAAGGATAATCACATACCTTTCTCTCCATTTGTCAACATGTAATAAATACTAATTCCCATCAACCTATCAGAGTGACTACAGAAAGTTTCCTTTGAATCATAGAGAAAAACTTAAATCCATTATTGACCAATATCTGAAGTGTGAGATTATAGAGAGATTGGAGAGCCCTGGTCCTCAAACTGTCTTCTAGTTAAGAAGAAAAATGGTGATTATCGTCTTTGTGTGATTATAGAAAACTGAATCAAATAACGGTTAAGATTCTTTTTCAAGCCAAGAATCGACGATATATAGGATTCCCTTAACGGTGCAAAAATATTTTCTTCTATCGATCTAAAGTCAGACTATCACCATATTTTAATCGATCAAAATGATCGATCGAAAATGGTTTCAATACTCCTTTTGGTCTATTCAGTTCAAACGAATGCCCTTTGGTTTATGCAATGCACCCGCTACCTTCAAGCACATGGAGACAACACTGAAGGAACTCATTGGAAGATGCTTTTTGTTCATCTCGACGATATAATTGTTTTAGCAAAGACTCAAAAATCATCTCAAAGACATACGCATGGTTTTGAGGCATTAGGTGAAGCTAATCTAAAAATAAATCCCACTTAAATGCAAGTTTAATCAAAAAGAAATAAACTACTTGGATATATAATCGACGAGAAAGGAGTTCGGACAGATCCACAAAAGATTAGCAATACACAAAATTTACCACCAAAGTCAAGAAAGAACTCCAACGATTCCTTGGACTCCGCTAATAATAGAAAATTTGTTTCAAATTACCCTAAAATATCAGTTTCTCTTAATATGCTACTAAAGAAAGAACAAACTTGGATTTGGGATGAGAAATGTCAAAGAGCATTCGAACTTTTAAAAGAAAAACTAATTGAAGAGGTAATTTTGGCTCACCCAGATTTTTCACAAACTTTACACTTGATACCGATGCAAGTAACTTTGCTTTGGGGGAAATTATTCTCAAAAATAAACGGAAGCAAGAGTTGTGCTTTTGCAAGTCATGTTCTATCGAATAAGGAAAGGAATTATCGGTGACGAAGAAGGAAATGCTAGCAGTCATGTACGGTGTAAAGCATCTTAAAGCTTACCTACTAGGTAAACAAAAATTCAAAGTGAGAACAGACCATAATTGTTTAAAGTGGTTTCAAAACATTAAAGAACCCGAAGGACAACTAGCACTGTGGTTGGAATATCTTTCTCAATTCGATTTCGATAATGAATACAGAAAGGGAAAAGAAATTATGAATGCAGATACTCTCTCGCGACCATGTGGAATCGTTTCATCGATTCAAGAAATAATTTATTATAAATCAAGAAACCATAGTTTAAAATACAAGGACAAAGATTCCGATATAAATCACACCAAAACAGTGGCTGATGACACCATTCGAATTCATTCAAAATGTCGAAGTTTATTTTCGAAAAATTTACATGGGATGAAACCAAATCTTATAATAATAGATAAAGTTTTGTGTAGGAAAATTGAATCTAATATGGAAACGTACTTAGAGTAATTTACCGAGAAATTACCATAAAGATATCTTAAAAATTTATCACGATTCACTATCGGAGGGTGGACATTTATCATTTGAAAAAAACTTTGACAAAATATGCAAAAACGATTTTATTGGTATAAAATACGTTTTGAACGTCAAAGCTTGGTGCATGTCTTGTGTAGTCTGTCAGCAAAGAAATAGTCTTAGCCGAAAACCTATTGCTCCTCTCTCAGGTTGGCTATCTAATTACCCCTTTCAAAGAGTGGCAATGGATATTTAGGGCCATTACCTACAACCAAGAATGGAAATCGATATATATTGGTGGTCGGAGACTATTTTTCTAAATGGACAGAAGCAACTGACTAAAGGCAATTGACAACCTAAACTATTGCTAACACTTAATCGACCAATTTTTTTCACGTTTTGGCTGTCCTGACTCTTTACATCCGATCAGGGAACAAATTTTGACTCAAGAGTGATTAAGGATATTGTCTTGCACTGGATATTAAGAAGACCCGAACAACGCCTATACCCACAGTCTGATGGAATGGTGAACGATTTAATAGAAAACATTGTGGATAGCTGAGTGAAATCGATAAAGCTGACAAGTGACTGGGATTTACTACTTCCTAAACTTATGGACGATTTATGGGCAAACAACTCATAAGACAACAGGATTGTCCCCCTATTTATTATATTTGGTCACGAGTTGTATTTCCATAGTATGAAATTTGCTAAGATAACACCTCAAAGCTGTCACGATCATGTTTATATACAATGAATAAAATCAAAATGGCGAGCGAGCTTGCAAAAGAACTTTAATCTAATTTTAAACGAAAAAGCTTATTATGACAAATCTGCACATGAAAGGAATTTCGCGAGAAGGAGGATTTAGTCCGCTGTTTTGACCCAGTGATATAAAGACAAGTTGAACCTAGATGGAAGGACCCTATATAATTTTGGAGATGTCCAATTGCAATTATTCCATTCTTATTGACACAAAACCAGATTGCTACTGTCAATCAGATCAAAAAATTCAGAAAAGAGAAGTGACGAGGAGAAGATCTCAGTTCTTGAATCTTCGGGGAGGAAGTGGTGGCGGTTGATTAATAAATAGTCGGAAATACGTAGATTAATTATATATTTTTTATAATGGCTCCAAAGCGTGATCAACAGTCAATGATTTAATAATTTTTTAAACTCTTTATTATTTTTTAAATCATGTAACCAAATGACCCGGCATTCTTTACTTTTTCTAAACGTGCCATAGTCAAAAATTGTTGATTTTTACACAAATTATTATTAAAAATTAATGTGCAACCGAAAGATAAAAATTATGAAATACTTTCATTTTTTAATTTTTCACAACTAAAACATAACATTAAATGTCGTGGGAAATTTTTAATTTTTTACTTGAATAAAATCTCACTGATAGTGCTCTTTCCAAAAAAAAATTTTCCATTGCAATCAAAGATAGCTACATGACAATTGTTCAATTGCTTGTAACGTTTTTCTGATTGTAAATTTAACAAATCGAGCTGATTCATACTTGTTTTTAGAGTAAGTGTATTTACAATTAACCTCACTTGAAATTTATTAAAAATAAAATGATACAGTATCGTAATGTTTCAACCTTAAAAACAATAAACTTTATTAATCTCTCTCCCCCTCAATGACAAGTTGCGTCGAATGATCAGATGCCTCGCAGAACTAGCCTTTGTCCGTGAAGAAGACGTGGTCGATTCCTTTGAGTTACTTGCAGAATCAATGCCACAACATGATAGCATGGCAGAACTTCTATCCTACTTCGAGCACACGTATATGCGAGATCGCCGATGCGTGGGAGTAGAGATAATTATGCTTCTGTTTTATTTCCACACAGAACTGGAATAAATATTTGGATGTCATCGGCAGTGTTGCACGAACGAACAATGCAGTATAGGGTCGGCATCACGCCCTCCAATCTCTCTTTTCATGTGATCACCCAACATGTGGACATTACTCAATGGTCTACGTAAAGATTGTCAGCCACACAAGGCATCGGTTTTGCAGTCATGTGCCGGGACAGAGCAACGTCCAAGAAAGAAATTTCCTGCGTTAGCCATGAGAATTAACAATATTGTACAACGATATGATAAAATGGATCGTCTGTTGTATCTCCGATCATTAGCTTATCTGTCGTATTGATTACATGGAAAATTTACGTTCTCTTATTTGAATGTTTATTTTATTTGTCGAAATTCTAAAATGACTTTGGAACAATTAGCTATTCTGTGATGTTTTATATATGAATAATAATTTTAATTTTAGTCTGTTTCAAAAAATAAACAGTTTTAAAATAAAATTAATTAAATTGCATTTTGAGGATTAAGTGTCTGGAGATTAAAAGCCTTAGGATTAAGTGAACTGGCGATGAAGTGTTGGGGATCAAATGTCTGTGATTAAATGTCTGAGGATTAAGTGACATGGAATCAAAAAACTCATCAAACCAAGTGTAAATTATTATAAAATACATTTTCCCATCGATATCACGTGTTTTTATAAACACTAGAATTTACATTTATTAAAATCATTACATAATACAATTCTTGAATAAATTTTAGAATCTAACGTTTCAGCCACTCTTAAGAGAAAAATCATAGTTTTGGTTAAACGTCAATAAACTCTCTAAGAAAAGTTCCAGCGATAAGTTAGCACCAGGGATTATATCTGATCAGCATTATTGCAATAAAATTATTCAAAATTACCGTGTGCTTAAACTGCTGGTAATTGTCGAGTTTTACTGACTCAAAAGTATTCCTATATTTGAAGATCTTCTCTATCTTCAGAACCAAGAAACTCAAACTGATGCAAAAATTTAGTTTTTTGTTCTTTTTTCTTCTAAGCAATGTATTCGGAACTCATTATCATCTGAAAAGAATTTTCTGAATTTAATATTGTTTATATTACTTTTGAAAATAATATAGAAGTCTTTGCTTTTGATCGATTATCAATAAAACAAGAAACGCTTAAACGTAAAATTTTTTAAAGCTAATTCGACATCCTTGTGTTAATTTTCATTGAAATTTTAGTAAAATTTGCCAAACTCTTCAGTATACGCGAATTATATCAATTTACAGCAGATTTGGTGAATTTAAAACAAAACGTTTTAGGCCCGATGTGTCCTAATTTAACCGAAACGACTGCATATTGAATGTTTTTTTTAGTACTTCAAGCTAAGTGGGAAACTGTTTTACCACTTCTTGTGAAATTAAAGAAAATGAAAGACGCGAAAAGAAAAAGAGCTTTTGCAGATAAATTTATTGTTGATTTTATTTGAAAAGTTTATTGAAAATGAATTTAAGAGAACTGCAGACACGACCATAGACGTTGGGTCAATATCAGAGTATTAGTGATGTGAACGATCTCCTTGATGTTTCTTTGTGAATGCAATTTAAAAATGTTCGATCGATAGGAGAATTCAATAAACTACTAATATAATTTTTTAACGATTCACACATAATGGAATCAGTAATGTAAGAGTTTTAAGACAGAAAATTATTTGAGATATTGTGACTTATTTCTTTAACTCAAGTGAGGCTTTTAAAAAAAGAAGGATAATACACCGATTAAGCTTTAAAAAGTCGACATAAGTTAAATGAAAAATGTAGAGAGTTTACCAAATTTGAATTCAATTGCTTAGAATTAATTTAAAATAGTTGAATAAGACATTAATAAACTGCTATTTGTAGCGGGTAGAATTTAAGCCTTGAGTTGAGAGCAAGAATGTGAATTCATATTTTCTAATATCCACGAGCTGGGATTCAACATTCGAATATGTAGAGGATATAGGTTTCACAATTAATGTATCAGGAAAAATTAAAAAGTAGCTGACCTGTAAATACCACTGAACGAATAATGTTGATAAATTGTAAAAACAATTAGCTGATTATCTCTAAAAATAATGAGTGAGATTAAATGAGGGAACTGCCACTTCTTATCACTTTATAATAGTTGAGGGCTTTATTAAAGTATTTTAATATTTCGAAATCAAGTAACAAGTTTGCCTGAATGCTAACTATTTGTAAAATTAACTCGGCAAATTTTTGGCGAAGTTAATTAATCAGTTAGTTAAGAATAATCCAAATAAACTAAAGATGAAATAACGAGTAAGAGGGAATTGGTTAATAACATAATTTTAAAATTAAACTAAAAATATTTAATGTTTAAAAAGTTTATTTAAACGACAAGAAAAAAAGTCTAAATGCTTTCAAGGCCGGTCACAACAGAGGAAGATTGGATTGAGATATTTTTTAAAATCAACTCAAGTTTTGTTTTGTTTTCATCTGAGAGTTTTTCAGCCAAATTTTTATTGTTCAGATAGATTCGTATAAGATCGTTACGAAGGTGAAGATTTTGAGCTCCATGCATGTGTATAGAGGTATTTAACAAAATGGAAAGAACATCTAACGTTATTAAAAAAAGTTACTGTCACTTCCCTCGATTAGGTAGTCAAGAGACCAACTATGGGCGCTAATGGTTAAAGCGATGCATAAACCACCGCGCTGAATCTCTTCAAAAACAGTCTTAATGTATGTACAAAGTTTCTCTTTCGACAGCATACTTTCAAAAAGAGTGCGAAGAGGTAAATCAGATTCTTGGGAGCCAGGTTCAGAAAAAATATGACTAAAAGTCTCAAAGATAAAACCAATGCATTCCGTGGGAATACATGGTTTAAGTCTGGAGAAATATGAGACGATGACTCTAAACAATTCAGGGTATGAAGTATAGAGATGCAGCAAAAGAGAACGATTTGACAAAAGATAAACTAATGATTGAAAACAGATAGATATTTTGGCCCAATTGATAGGTTTTATTTCGATACTCAAGCATTTTTCAATCACAATATTCAGTGGGCTTAATTCACTCATGTATACTTGAGAGCAAACATGACAATATAACTTAAGAACGGAAGGGAAATATGGATGGTCCGTTTCAGAGAGAAAGATTGATAAAAGGGAAAAAAGACCACAGTTGATAATTGAAGAACAAACAAGAGAAGAAATTTCGGATAGACGGGATAAATCATCTAGATAAGAAATAGTGCCAAGTGTGTCGCTAGAAATTTTCGTGAATAAGTCACGATAGTTAACAGAAAAATTTCCTTGATCAAGAAGCTCAATAAAGCTATTAGAAGAAAGAGCAAGTAATAAACACAAATGTATTATTCTTACAGCAGAATAGTTATTTGCAATATTAAAATATGTTTTGATTTTATCAAGTACAAGTGAAGAGTTTTCTGGTTTTTCCAAGAAAGATTTTATTATAGTCACACAAGATGTTTCCAAAGTTTGTTCTTTTTCAGCATAATAAACAATAAAATCATACAACTGTTCTGAGACCAAAAATTGGACCTGTGAAGCATATTTACTGTGCATGATATCTTCAACAGCCTGGATATATGTATTTCTGACACAAGAATCAGGACTTTTAAGTCGAGAAAAATTGAAAGAAACAAGCTTGAGTTTTATATCCAATGGAATTTTATCCCGCAAAGTTTCAAAAAGTAGACAAAGATTTGCTTTTGCAGAACTCCATTTTGAATCAAGTATGCCGAATAATTTTTCCCAGTCTTTATCAGAAATTTTAGCAAATACTTCTGTAGGTGTTTTAGAATAAGCTGATAAGAATCTTAAAGAATCTACAAATTTATCCTCAGATGCCAATTCGTAGTCAATAACAGAATTCAAGGCACTATCAATTTCTTTAGAATCGATCGTAGACATAATAGAGAATGCTCAAGTTGGTAATACAATAGTTGCGCAAGCGAAAATATTCAAGATGATGTATTTTTCCCTACCATATAAACAAAATACGAATATAATAACTATTTTAAAAAGCAATCTAAATTTTTAAAATCAACCTCAAATTTATTAGTTTAGATATTTTCTAATTTATTATTCAAGACCTATAACATGTTCACGGGTCATAACTAGCCGAGCAACGATTTTTAGCGTTACTTGTAGAAATCATGTGCCGATAAAAATAAAATTATTTTTTATTCAAAATATCTTTTTTCTTTTTTTTCAAAACTAATTTTCTTCTCTTAGCTTTACGTTTTAAAGTTTAATATTGTGCTTGACAAATTAGTAAATTTAAGTAGGTTAAATTTCCTTCCTCACCCTTATCAAATCTCTCATAGGGCTGGTCACTATTTCAGTAACATTTCATCTCATAAGCTATCGATACAAGAGGAATTTTTTTACATGTTTTATACCTCTAAAAATTGATTATAATTTTGTCATGTCAAAGTCGGTTCCGACTAGAAACTACCCTTCGGTTAAAGATATCAAGGTTAAACTGGATTTAGATTGTGGCCAAATGGAATCAATCGTTCTTAAATTTCTAGGCATCGTCTTGCACTAAAAATGCGCAATAAAATTAAATCCAACTTGTCAAAAATATCTCGAGGCTTCAAGCTCGTAATTTCTTAGTTTCAGCAGATTTATCAAAAAAAATTAAATAAAACACACAACGTAGGAGTCTAAACTAATCAGCACAAAATATTTTATGCCATTAAACATCCAAAATTGCCTTGTAAATCTCATCCTGGAAAAGTCAATTCGCCATTAATTAACGTAGTACGCAATTCAGTTTATAAATCGAACCTAAAAATAAAAAATCGGATTCTAATTTTCGAATAATCTTAATCGTTGTTTCTTATTTATTATTTGTAAATTAAATTTTGTACGCGACACCTAACTATTAAACTTTTGGAGGATTTGGATTTATAGTTGTGAATTTTACTAATAATATTTAATTGATCTTCTTGGAGAAGGTTTGTGACGTCATTTGCACATTTTGTCAAGTTAATCGCATTCTTAATTTTGTGATAGTTAGAGAAAAATAAGTGTGACGTCATTAATGCGACTGATAAATAAATTCACATTGAAAAAAATTTATAAAGGATACAAGGAAATTTTATGTCGTAAGTTTCTTTATTTGTCAATAAAACCGATTGAAAACTAGTGATAAGAAGCAAAGAAATTTATAACCAAAGTTACACAATTTGTCAATAAATTCGCCTTCAGGAACTTATTATCGGAAATGTAAAAGTTATGTGAAGTCACTTCGACAATTGGACAATCGATTTGCATTGAAGAACTTGCGATAGCAAAAGATGAACACTTCAATGTAAAAATGAAGTAATTGAACCAGAAAATGCAATTATGGAGATAGAGAAATATAAATTTAATCGATTGTCAGAACACCACTGCTGAGATAGTAATGAAAACTTTAATTTTTAAGGTTAAAAATATTAAGGGAGAAATGAGAAAAGGGAAGAGTGTATTCCTGACATTATATAAATAATGTAAAAAGTGCAGAAAAATTCTTAATCCATGAGTCAGACTCAATTATTCTTCTGTCATATAAAGGGTAAGTTTAAAGCTTAGATAGCACTAAAATTTGTACAAATAATACATTAAAGAATTTATGACTTAAAAGTAGTACGTACAAGGAATACAGTAAAGGTTATGTTTGGGTTATATTTTGTAACTGATTGTAATGTATAAACTCAATGATAATGGTTGACGCCATGGGGGAGGCATCAGCCATTATTACTAAGCGTATATTAACATTACTTCTCTTTTAGAGAAGCAACGAATACAGCATGCTAATTGAATACAGAGAGACCGCGTGACGAGCAAAGGAAGTGTTGACAATTTACACACGGACTTGAAGAAAGACGCCATTGGCTGGAATCGAACCCTAGGCATCCCACCGCTGACAACAGTGTAATGACCAAAACGCCAAGAGCGAGGTATCAGCCATTATTATTAATAGTAAATATTACACAGATTTTTGCCTTTACATCCAAACAAGCAGAATCAAGAATAAAATATTAGAGTGAGATCTTGAGAATTACTTCTGAAAGGCAAATCTTTACAAGCTGTGTATTTAGCATTTATTGGAAGTAGTTTATTCAAAGATGTAGGCACCCTCAAGGTTTGAATTTCATAAATAGATTAATGAGAAAGATGATTTAAAAATCACTTAACATTATCGTAAGAACGTGGAGTATGTCACTTTGAAATTGAAGAATTCAAACAAAAGGATTAAATCAATTTCTCAAAAATATAAGTCAAAAATATTCATTTAATCCATTAATTATTCATTTAATAGAGTTTCAACAATTTCTTGATTAATGGACAATAAAGGATTTAAAAAATCAACATATAATTTTACCTGTGATTTGTATTAATCATTCTTGTAAAGGGTTGTGAATTTTTTATTGAAAACGAATTTTTTTACTTGATCATGGGAATATAAAATGCTCAGACCCAGGGAAAAAAATTTCAGTTATGAGCCAAAAGGCTATCAAATTTATTCTTTACTATGTTCAAAAAGCAAAAACGGCACTTTTGGGTTTAAACTATCTTCATATGTCTCACCATCAAAAAATTTAAAAAAATAATCGCAATTTCTTTCGAGTTAAGTGAAAAATATTTTATAAAAAACGCTTTTTTAGTTTTTTAAGCCATTATTTTTTGAATTTTATCGAATGAAAAAGCTTTGAAAAGGATTGACGCTTTTACTATCTTAACCAGAATTCTACTTTCTCTACATATCATCCGAAATTTCCTTGATAAATGAATAAAAAAGATTGAAACGTAAAATCGACATCTGATAATTATATTGAAAAAATGGTTTAACTTCTCAAAAAAAATATCAATTTTTTCAAGAAAGGCTTTGGCTGTAGAAGCCAGAATAAATGTGTTTCATATTGAAAAATTATGTTTTAAATTGTACTCACAGACACTTTTTGTATCTTGCTCAAATTTAGTGTCAGATTATGAAGCTGCCATGATTAACTTTATTATATCATGAATGATGACACGAGTAGATAGTGATCAGACTGCTGCAGCGCGTTATATACTTTCTGCTTTTCTATTTCACAAAATTGTTAAAAAAAGGTAATCAAGTAGGATTGAGCGAAGAATTTTTGACGTTATACAAAAGTTCTTCATTGAGTCAGTTTTCAGCAGCTATCGCTTTACATCTATGAATAATATTGAAATGAAGATATCGGTGGTTTAACGGGAAATCTAGAGATTATGAAAATAAAGGTAGCTTTTTACTGTATAATTTAAAAAAATGACACATTAATCAGACATGAAGCAAAATTGCAATCAGTTCATGTAGAGTTGAAGCTATATCTTTCTAGTGATTTGTCTTGTAGAGGCTTTTCGTCCTTTCATAAAGTTATAAAAAGAACTAAATGATATCTGAAAATTATTTTCTCACTGAGTTCTTCGTGGACAAACTTAATGTTTAATATTTCCTACTGCATGTCTTAGCTTAGTTATTGTGCTCAAAATTGTTTAATCGTTTATGTTTCACAATAAAATTGACAATAAACGAGACAAGGAGTAATTTTTCACTGTTAAAGACTCTGTTTTTTAACGGATGGATATTCGTTTAAAAATATCAAGTTAAAAGTTAAGGGACCAAGAACAGAAAATTCTAGGATAAAGGGGGTCTAACTTAAGAGAAGGTCTTTAGAAGGCAATTTGAAGACGGTTTGGGATCCTTCTGTGTTAATTTTCAAAAATATCTTCTGTGATAGGTAAATATTTTAATAAACATAAAAGGATTTTGTATTTTATAAATAAAGATTTATTGAAATAAATGATCAAAAATATATTGATTAGGAAATTTTTTTTCTAACACTGAAATACATTTCATAACATGGTATTATGAACAAGGTGAAAGATTTTTTAATCAAGTTCAATATTGAGATTTATAATGTTAAATAAGGAAAAAATATTGAAAGAAATAACAATAAATACTGCATCAAAGCAATCATATTTAACAAATTGTACTGAATGAAACCTTACTAATATTCATATAATAAGTGGTTTGAAAAAGGAAAAATATTCGAACAATTTAATTTTCAGGGAAGTAATTTTTGCTTATTTTGTCAAAAGCCATGCAGGTGCTACAGAGTAAATATGTATGCACAAAAAATGTCCCTTTGAAATTACGGTATTTATTGTCAAGACAATATATTTGTCTGCTTGTAAGATCAAACTTTGAATTGGAAACGGTTGAAGATATTATTACTAAAGTATAACTCAGAGAATGGGAGAAAACTGGTGGTTAATACAGCAAATCGGGTTATTGGTAAATCTCTTTCCAACTTGAATGAAAATTTTAGTTTAAGCTCAAGCAAAAAAAATTTAAGGAATTCAAAATAAAAATGAAGATGAAGAAACAAAATGTACAAATAAAGAGTTAGAGAAGAATTATGGAAAATTTTTAAATTCTCTCTCTTAATTAATTTGAAAGACCAATGAGATAGAAAAAACTTTGAAAGAATTGGTCAATTATTTTGAAACTCATCTAAAACTAGTGACTCCACAATTTGATGAATCAATGAATAATTTAATTCTTACAACTAAAATGCAAAATAATATCAATCAAAATTTTTTGGTTACTCCAACTTGATAACAAAGAAGAACTAAAGGACATCATAAACAGAGGAAAAATTCTCCCCAATTACTTTCAGTAAAAAAGTCGTAACGCTTTGAAGACCGAATCGGGTGAAGTAATTGATCTTCGTATGAAACTCTTAAATGAATCAATGAAGAGAATATTTTTTGATTTTTTGTAATTTTGAAAGGAAAAATCTTTTTTATGAATATAGAGTTTCAGTTGTTTGAAGGAAATGTAATAAGCGTAGGCATATGAAAATTAAATGTAGAGCGGAAGTGACAAACTTACAAAATGTCTCTGCCCTTGCTATTAAGTTAAAATGAGAAGGACAGATTGATGTTCCTAGATAAGTTGATTCATAAGAAATAGTAAAACACTACATAATTTATCAAATTATTACATTTCTCCTTATAATAGCGTGAAAATTCCCCTAATCAAAATCTTATGAGTTCTGTTTTTGTTAAAAAACGATAAATCATTTCCATAAAATTTCTTAAAGTTAAAATACTTGACAAATTATGCAATAATAAGCAGAAGATTTTTCTCAATTTACAGAATTATAGTGGATTTAGTAAACAAAGTATTAGTTATACTATAATAGCCTAATTCGATTAATTCTCCTGAAGACCAGCTCGAAACTAGCTGGTAATAATTAAACTATTGATCATTAATCATGCATTGATTTAATAAAATAAATTGAACGTTGATTGAAATATCGTTGGAGAAAATAGAATTAATACAAAATACACCCGATGTTGGGCTTCGCCCTACTATAGTTTACTAATCATACAAGAATATGGCTACAAAGGATTAGTCAGATAGAAAACGAAATGAATGAGAAAAGACGTATGACATATTAAGTCAATCTACTAAATTAAAAAAGAAAGATGCCTTAAGAATGTTTTGAAACAATAAGCGATATTTTATATTGTAGTTTGAGGTGACAATGATTCATTAACTAAATCGGTATAAGGTCTGATTCTCTAAAATATTATGACTATTTATCTTTTTTAGACTTTAGATTTGCGTTTTGGTAGATCCTTTTAACCAAAGAATGATTAGAAAACTTAATTTTTATTAGTACCGGATCTGAGAATTATTCAATATTTACTATTTCCAAATTTGGACCTCAAACATCCCTGAAAAAACTGGAAATGAATCTTATAGATGATTTTGAACAATATTAATAAATGCTCAATCGCGTATAAAGATGATATAATTGTATTTTAAAAATCTTTCAAAGAATATTTAGGTGATTTGTAAAGATTTTTTTGCTTTATAACAGACAATTCTTTAGCAAGAGCTCGGAAAATGTATCTTAGAGTAAGTAATAATCGACTATCTAGGATTTTATATGAGAGAAATAGAATTAGATTAGAGGTCGCAAAATTAAGTTTCTCCATAATTTCCAAGTGATAAATTTAAAGGAAATTGATGGCCTTATATTCACTACTTGTTTAAATTTATAAAAAGTTAATAAACAAGACAACAGCATAAGAAAGTTGAGCTTTACAAACTTTCTAAAATAAATTTAATACAAATGTATTTTTGTCAATTTAAGTACCGTATTTGGCATATCTGTATTGGGATCCCTTAGGTTTCAGTCAAGGTTCTGTAATAATTGCTGACTTGACTGCGTTTTGTGTCAACAAGGGCACGAAAATTAGGCTTGATTTCATACGAAGAAACCAATCTCAGTGTTGCTTGCAAAGGTTGAAAAACTGACACAAGAACAATTAAAAAATGTAATGTAAATTTTTATAAATATGTAAAAGCATCGTAAGCCGGATGTTAAAGAACCCTGGATTAGAACATGAACAAATAAATGGGATTACATCCAAAGAAATTCCCAAAATAAAAAGAAATTACAGTGTTTATGTTTGTGGTTTAAATTACTAAATTTTTCGAACTATCTAAGAAAAATAGTAAATATAACTAAAATTTTAAGAAAAGGAGAGCCAGTTTATTGATAATAAAGAATGTGATACAGCTAACAATGATTTTATAGTCTTTAATGAACTACCAACTATTTTATGATATTAATGACCCAGCTTATGGTTTGAATGCTGCTGTTAGCAAATAAAATATAAATTCTAAAAACTAATAAATATTAACGGGAATTTTAAATAGACTTTTATTGTTGTAATTTAGATAAATCGTAAACAATTTACTCAAGAGCAGCGATGGAAACACTCTTTATTTTCAATGCATTCAAAGAAATAAGATATTACTTTTAAACGAAATTTTCATTGTTGAATTCGACAAAAAATCACTGATATATTTTAAATAAGTTAAAATATTCTAATCGCAAAGATTGATATGGTCGCTGTTTTTATCTCAGTCAGACTTTAAGGATAATATGTATCAAAGTAAAACGAAACCAATTATCGGAAAGCTCGAGCGATAATATTTCTCAATTACTACTCAACATGAAAGAAAGAAGCAAACAAACAGCCTTCTTATAATGAAAACTTCTGACATTTAATGCATTCATTTCGCATTTTTAAAATCTAAAGGACGTTTTAGAAGAAACACTTGATAGAATATCACTAAAAATGACAAATAATATTTTGCTTAAATATTTAAATCATAATGAAGGATTAAACTAAAAAAAATCTATTATGTTTACCCTAAATCAGCATTATTTTTGGCCATGCCTTTAAGTTGGTAAAAATATTTTATTGGATTCTAAACACTAACAAGAAAGAGAAACCGGATATATATTGATATTTTAAGATTCTTGTCTAAATGCATTAAAGCTTGTGCTATCTTAGACCCAACAACAGAAGCAACAACTGAAGCCAAATAAAGTAATTAGCAGTTTCAGTTTTCTATTCAAAGTACATTTTGATAATGGTGCTAACTTTGATTTAAAATACTCTTTTCATATTTTGCCAAAGAAATTGTTTATGAGACGAAAATATTATATCATCCTTACGAAAAATTTTTAGTCGAGATAAATGTTTAGGAGATTTAAGAAAAATTTAAAAAAGTTTCAATCTTAATTCCGAATAAAAAGAACAATGAAACTTTTATTCACTCGAAAAATATAAGAAATTATGTTAGTTCAAGAACTACATACTTTCCGAGCAATTACGTTCTTGGAAGAAAGTAACCGAAACTTGCTGAAGAAAAATTTTGATCTCTAAAAGAAACTATAGAGAAGTGAGTATAAACCTGAAATTTTTGAACAAAAGCCTCAAAAAATATCGTAATAGAGCAAGCTAAAAATTCAAACTACCATAAAAAAATGTTTGTAAATGGATTAATCTATTATAACTGAGATAATTATTGATTAAAAAGTTAAAAATTAATGGAGTTTAAACTGAATTTATACACTCATAGGATTTAGCTAATGCTACACAAGTTAGATATTTATATTATTGCAATGCAAATATAAGAACAATTTATCACTATAGGACCAAATTACATCAAGAAAATACGTCTTAGTTAAAATATGATAAATCCTTGAAGAGAAAAAAAAATCTAGTAGAAAACCTTTGACGGAATAAAGAAAGAAGTATTACTTTAAAAAAATTGAATACAAATATTACCTTTATTTTTGAGAATGAGATCAATATAGGAGTAACTTTTAAGGACTGCTCAAATTTTGGTTGAAGAAATGCTGTGTAAAAACATTAAAATTAATATGTCATCAATTTTGGATAATTTTAGAATTTATTTGGAGGACATGATGGTTCTTAACAATGAATCAGGACAAAATTAGTTAAAAAATTAATTTCATACTCGTTGTAGAAATTAATAAATGAAAATATAATTATTTTATGTGTCAAAAACAGAATTCTAAAAAATTATAAAAATATAACCAATTTTAACGTATATTATGTAACGAAAAAAAATAAAAAAATTTTCATAATTTTTCATTTTAATGGTTCAATATAAGAATAATATAAATTAGTGCTTTTCATAAAAAACTCGTGAAAAAGTTTGATATTTCTGATTTGAGTGTTGAGGGATTTTTTATCAGAAAAATATATATTTTTTACGTAGAATAGTGAACAGCCTAAATTATGAAAAAAGATATAATCAGATAGTTAAACATTGCATCAAGGTTTAGTCAGTAATATCGCCGAGCAAAAAGACTAAAATTTAACAAATAATTTATATTCAAAAAATGCTAAAATTTTAACAACGTAAAATTTTTTTTGGCAATTAATATGGTTCTAATTAACTGTAAATTTTTTTCATTAAAATACCTCAAATTTTTTTCTTATGTTTTTGTCCTAGCGCTTGTCGTGAAAATGTCAAAAGATGAGCAAATTGTGACTGAGTGTGATGAACAAAGACACTGTCTTTAATTAATATATGGATTTATAAGCCTTTCAGTGAATATTTCAACTTTTTGATTTTTCAAAAATGATTATCACAGATATAACAAATAAAAAAAAATTTTCGCAATACATTAAACTAGGAGAGGAAAAAACTGTGTTTTGATATTAAAAGCAACCTTCTTATCATTTGATGAATTTTGTATTTTTATTAAAGTTGTTTAAATTACTCTCCATATTATCAAAGTATATCAGACATAAAATAGTCAAATTTAACTCCCAATATATTTCGCTGAAAATTGAAAGTAGAATTAAGCCAAATAAAACTATAATCATGAAAGAAGGTGTGCATAAATAAGAAATAAGTAATCTGATAAAAAAGAAGGTTTTAAAATCGAATGATTTTATTAGCTGAAAAGTTAACCCAAAAATGACGCATTATAAAAATAAACAAGACTCAAAAATCATCAACTCTAAAAGTTTCTATAAAAGTTAATAAGCGAAAAATACGCCATTAATTTTTATAAGGAAATTATTCCGTTTGCTAAGTTAATATCCGAGCTAATATTTCATCAATAGATGCATCGAGTGAAATTATATCAACCTTTAAATTTAATTAATATTTATTTGATAACCATCATACGGATAAAATTTATTCTACTGAAAATAATAAAAAGTTCAATTTACGAATACAAAGAAGAAGAAGATTCAGAAGGACTTGATAGGAAAAATTCGTTTTTAACTAACTAATACTTTTTTAGTGACTCAGCAAAAGTATAAAATAAAATATAAATAAAAATGCAAAAATTTTTTACATTCCACACTGAAATTTTTTATACAAAAATGATTTCAATTTTATATTTATAATCGTAGGAAATTAATTAGAAATTGTATGATTAAGAAATCTTTTAAGTGATGAATTCGATTAAATAAAAATATTAAAATTCCTCATGCAAAATCTCAGATTACTATAACATTAATCAAACAGAAGAAAGATTCAACATGTATACAAACAACGTTTCATTCCGATTTACTGATATTTTATATTTATTTTTTATGGAAAAATAAATAAGAAGAATAATATATCGATTTAACATTTTATTCGAATGAGAGGGAGTAATTCTTATCTACAAGTGTATTGGTTTAGTTTCAACTGTTTTAAAGTAAAACAAGACAAGTCTTTTGAATAAAATAAAACAATAAATTATCGATGAAGCTTTGGCATTAAAACTCGAATAAGATGTTTCAAAATGTATTGTAACATGAGAAAGCAATTATCATTAAAATTTAATTACCAACAAAAAAAAACTATTTTAATTTAGTTTGAAAAATAATTGAGAGAAAACATCAAAATTTAGCAAAATATAATTTAATATTCCTTTCAGTGTAAAATATTAACTAAAAAGCACTAAAAATTTCAATTTTGTAATCAAATATTTTAAAGAGAATTACAAAATGATTTCTTTGATTTTATATTAAATAGTTTCGAAGGGTGATTTAATGCTAAATTAATAGGTTTAAAATCAAAAAATAGATGAATAATATGTGTTTTTAATTCGCAACCATAATTTTGGTTTAAATGCTAAGATATAACACTGTTTAAACTAATTTTTCTTTATAAATTTAAGAAAAATAAAAATGAATATTATATCGAAAAACGGGTTTATTGGACAAAAGCCCAATTTTATAATGATTAATATAATTGCTTTGACGAATAAATATTTAAAAAAAATCCTTTAAAATAGCAAAAATTTTTGAAAATTATTGTAAAATCAAATTATAGTCTAAAAATTTTGAAGTATATTTACCAAAAAATAAAGGGTTTTAACTAAATTAAGCCGAATCTAATGTATTATGCTCTTGGAATTCAATTATCAAGTTACTGATATAAAGTCTTAATTTAGTAAAAAACTTATCTATATTGGTTGTAGTAGGCCAAACTAGTGGTGTAGTGGAGGAATTTGCTGATTTAATGAAATTCCCTTGAAATTTATTTGACGAATTTGGCGGTTTAGTGTACATGCCGTTAGAATTTTTTATCGAATTTGGTGATACAGTGTAATAATCCCCGGGTGTATGAGAAGAATTTGGTGGTTTCGTGTATGTTCCTTTTGATTTAATTGGCGAATTTGGGTGTCGTATGTATTTATCTTGTGATTTATTTGACGAATATAGCGGTTTTTTGTACCTACCTTTTGATTTTTTCATCGAATTGGGTGGTTTAGTGTGAAAATCTTGCTGTGTATGAGAAGAATTCGGTGGTTTCGTGTATTTTCCGTTTGATTTACTTGCCGAATTTGGGTGTCGTATGTATTTATCTTGTGGTTTATTTGATGAATATGGCGGTTTATTGTACCTGCCTTTTGATTTTTTCATCGAATTTGGTGGTTTAGTGCGATAATCATGCTGTGTATTAGAAGAATACGGTGGTTTCGTGTATTTTTTGTGTAATTTACTCTCATAATTAGGCTGTTGAGTGTATTTATCTTCTGATTTATTTGACGAATTTGGCGGTTTAGTGTACCTGTCTTTTGATTTTTTTATCGAATTTGGTGATTCAGTGTAATAATCCTCGGGAGTATGAGAAGAATTGGGTGTTTTCATGTATTTTCCTTGTGATTTGCATGCCGAATTTGTATGTTGAGTGTATTTACCCCTTCGTTTATTTGACGAATATGGCGGTTTATTATACCTGCCTTTTGATTTTTTTAACGAATTTGATGGTTGAGTGTTGTTATCTTGGGGTTTCTGAGAAGTATTCGGTGGTTTCGTGTTTTTTCCTTGTGATTTGCATGCCGAATTTGTATGTTGAGTGTATTTACCCCTTCGTTTATTTGACGAATATGGCGGTTTATTATACCTGCCTTTTGAGTTTTTTAACGAATTTGATGGTTGAGTGTTGTAATCTTGGGGTTTATGAGAAGTGTTCGGTGGTATCGTGTTTTTTCCTTGTGATTTACTTGCCGAATTAGGGTGTTGAGTGTATTTATCTTCTGATTTATTTGACGAATATGGCGGTTTATTATACCTGCCTTTTGTTTTTTTTATCGAATTTGGTGATTCAGAGTAATAATCCTCGACAGTATGAGAAGAATTGGGTGTTTTCGTGTATTTTCCTTGTGATTTACTTGCCGAATTAGGGTGTTGAGTGTATTTATCTTCGGATTTATTTGACGAATTGGGCGATTTATTGTTCCTGCCTTTTGATTTTTTTATCGAATTTGGCGATTCAGTGTAATAATCTTGCGGTTTATGAGAAGGATTCGGTGTTTTCGTGTATTTTCCTTGTGATTTACTGGCCGAATTCGGGTGTCGACTGAATTTAACCCATGGTTTTTTTGACGAATATGGCGGTTTAGTGTACCTGCCTTTTGATTTTTTTATCGAATTTGGCGATTCAGTGTTATAATCTTGTGCTTTATGAGAAGTATTCGGTGGTTTCGTGTATTTTCCTTGTGATTTACTTGCCAAATTAGGGTGTTGAGTGTATTTATCTTTTGATTTATTTGACGAATTTTGCGGTTTATTGTACCTGCCTTTTGATTTTTTCATCGAATTTGGTGATTCAGTGTAATAATCTTGCGGTTTATGAGAAGTATTTGGTGGTTTTGTGTATTTTCCTTGTGATTTACTGGCCGAATTCGGGTGTCGAGTGAATTTAACCCATGGTTTTTTTGACGAATATGGCGGTTTAGTGTACCTGCCTTTTGATTTTTTTATCGAATTTGGCGATTCAGTGTTATAATCTTGTGCTTTATGAGAAGTATTCGGTGGTTTCGTGTATTTTCCTTGTGATTTACTTGCCAAATTAGGGTGTTGAGTGTATTTATCTTTTGATTTATTTGACGAATTTTGCGGTTTATTGTACCTGCCGTTTGATTTTTTCATCGAATTTGGTGATTCAGTGTAATAATCTTGCGGTTTATGAGAAGTATTTGGTGGTTTCGTGTATTTTCCTTGTGATTTACTGGCCGAATTCGGGTGTCGAGTGAATTTAACCCATGGTTTTTTTGACGAATATGGCGGTTTAGTGTACCTGCCTTTTGATTTTTTCATCGAATTTGGCGATTCAGTGTAATAATCTTGTGCTTTATGAGAAGTATTCGGTGGTTTCGTGTATTTTCCTTGTGATTTACTTGCCGAATTAGGGTGTTGAGTGTATTTATCTTTTGATTTATTTGACGAATTTTGCGGTTTAGTGTATCTGCCTTTTGATTTTTTTATCGAATTTGGTGATTCAGTGTAATAATCGTGCGGTTTATGAGAATTATTCGGTGGTTTCGTGTATTTTCCTTGTGATTTACTTGCCGAATTAGGGTGTTGAGTGTAGTTATCTTCAGATTTATTTGAAGAATTTGGCGGTTTACTGTGTCTATCTTTTGATTTTTTTATCGAATTTGGTGATTCAGTGTAATAATCTTTCGGTTTATGAGTAGAATTCGGTGGTTTCGTGTATTTTCCTTTTGAATTACTTCCCGTATTAGGGTGTTCAGTGTATTTATCTTCTGATTTATTTGACGAATTTGGCGTTTTAGTGTACATGCCTCTTGATTTTTTTATCGAATTTTGTGATTCACTGTAATAATACTCGGGATTATGAGAAGAATTCGGTGTTTTCGTGGATTTTCCTTGTGATTTGCATGCCGAATTTGTATGTTGAGTGTATTTGCCCCTTCGTTTATTTGACGAATATGGCGGTTTATTATACCTGCCTTTTGATTTTTTTAACGAATTTGATTCTTGAGTGTTGTAATCTTGGGCTTTTTGAGAAGTATTCGGTGGTTTCGTGTTTTTTCCTTGTGATTTGCATGCCGAATTTGAATGTTGAGTGTATTTACCCCTTCGTTTATTTGACGAATATGGCGGTTTATTATACCTGCCTTTTGAGTTTTTTAACGAATTTGATTCTTGAGTGTTGTAATCTTGGGGTTTATGAGAAGTGTTCGGTGGTTTTGTATTTTTTCCTTGTGATTTACTTTCCGAATTAGGGTGTTGAGTGTATTTATCTTCTGATTTATTTGACGAATATGGCGGTTTATTATAGCTGCCTTTTGTTTTTTTTATCGAATTTGGTGATTCAGAGTAATAATCCTCGGGAGTATGAGAAGAATTGGGTGTTTTCGTGTATTTTCCTTGTGATTTACTTGCCGAATTAGGGTGTTGAGTGTATTTATCTTCGGATTTATTTGACGAATTGGGCGGTTTAGTGTTCCTGCCTTTTGATTTTTTTATCGAATTTGGCGATTCAGTGTAATAATCTTGCGGTTTATGAGAAGAATTCGGTGTTTTCGTGTATTTTCCTTGTGATTTACTGGCAGAATTCGGATGTCGACTGAATTTAACCCATGGTTTTTTTGACGAATATAAGGGTTTATTATACCTGCCTTTTGATTTTTTCATCGAATTTGGTGATTCAGTGTAATAATCTTGCGGTTTATGAGAAGTATTTGGTGGTTTCGTGTATTTTCCTTCTGATTTACTGGCCGAATTCGGGTGTCGAGTGAATTTAACCCATGGTTTTTTTGACGAAAATGGCGGTTTAGTGTACCTGCCTTTTGATTTTTTCATCGAATTTGGTGATTCAGTGTAATAATCTTGCGGTTTATGAGAAGTATTTGGTGGTTTCGTGTATTTTCCTTGTGATTTACTGGCCGAATTCGGGTGTCGAGTGAATTTAACCCATGGTTTTTTTGACGAATATGGCGGTTTAGTGTACCTGCCTTTTGATTTTTTCATCGAATTTGGTGATTCAGTGTAATAATCTTGCGGTTTATGAGAAGTATTTTGTGGTTTCGTGTATTTTCCTTGTGATTTACTGGCCGAATTCGGGTGTCGAGTGAATTTAACCCATGGTTTTTTTGACGAATATAAGTGTTTATTGTACCTGCCTTTTGATTTTTTTATCGAATTTGGTGATTCAGTGTAATAGTCTTGCGGTTTATGAGAAGTATTTGGTGGTTTCGTGTATTTTCCTTGTGATTTACTGGCCGAATTCGGCTGTCGAGTGAATTTAACCCATGGTTTTTTTGACGAATATAAGGGTTTATTGTACCTGCCTTTTGATTTTTTTATCGAATTTGGTGATTCAGTGTAATAATCTTGTGCTTTATGAGAAGTATTCGGTGGTTTCGTGTATTTTCCTTGTGATTTACTTGCCAAATTAGGGTGTTGAGTGAATTTAACCCATGGTTTTTTTGACGAATATACCTGTTTATTGTACCTGCCTTTTGATTTTTTTATCGAATTTGGTGATTCAGTGTAATAATCTTGCGGTTTATGAGAAGTATTCGGTGGTTTCGTGTATTTTCCTTGTGATTTACTTGCCGAATTAGGGTGTTGAGTGTAGTTATCTTCTGATTTATTTGAAGAATTTGGCGGTTTACTGTGTCTATCTTTTGATTTTTTTATCGAATTTGGTGATTCAGTGTAATAATCTTGCGGTTTATGAGAAGAATTCGGTGGTTTCGTGTATTTTCCTTGTGAATTACTTCCCTTATTAGGGTGTTCAGTGTATTTATCTTCTGATTTATTTGACGAATTTGGCGGTTTAGTGTACCTGCCTCTTGATTTTTTTATCGAATTTTGTGATTCACTGTAATAATACTCGGGATTATGAGAAGAATTCGGTGTTTTCGTGGATTTTCCTTGTGATTTGCATGCCGAATTTGTATGTTGAGTGTATTTACCCCTTCGTTTATTTGACGAATATGGCGGTTTATTATACCTGCCTTTTGATTTTTTTAACGAATTTGGTGGTTGAGTGTAATAATATTGCAGTTTTTGAGTACTATTAGGTTGTTTCTTGTATTTTTTCTGTGATTTACTTCCCTGATTTAGGGGTTGAGTGTATTTACCTTGTGATTTATTTGACGAATTTCGTGATTCATTGAACCAATCTTGTGGCGTAGTTGAATGGTCTTCTTTATTAGTAACCGTTAAATTTTCGTCTACAATATTAACTTAGTTAACTCACAAATGCTTCTTGATACAGCCAAAATAAAGAAAACGATTAAAGTTTTTATTAAACATTTCCTTGTAAATCTCATTTTTGTTAAATGTTTGATATTACACCTGTCAACATTAATATCCTATTAATCGGTATTTAAAAATTAAAAGATTTTTTACGATGATCCTTCATTGTTGTAATAATCTTAACAAATAATAACTTTTAAATAATAATTTATAAAAATATTTTAAAATAAAAATGTAAAGTATTTAAATGTTGGTTGATAAAAAAAAAACGATAAAGCAATATGTATCAAATTTTCCTTTTAAATTAGCATCAGAATATCTGACCTTGGAAACTTTGATTGAATTTAAGAAGAGGTTACTCTCACCCTTTTTTTATTACACTCTGAAAACTTGAAATTTACTGAAAAATACTTAAAAAACATAAAGTAACTAATATAGGTGCAGTTTCATTTTTCTACAATATTATCTTAATCGTTCTTATTCCGATTGTGAATGTAGAATTTTTTAGTTAGTATAAAATCATAACTATTTATGCTAAGATAAAGGTATTAAATTTATTTTTTAACCTAAAACTAAGGGTTTGAGTCGATTGACAGATAAAAAATTGTAAGGTACCAACTAAAATAGCATATGCCCTAAAACAATCAAAATAAATTTAAAAGAAGATTTATTACTTATATAAAATAGAATTTGATAGCATTAAAAATAGCTACATTCATAAAAATAACAATGACGCAATTACAAAACTAAATTGCTGAAAATTATTCTACTTTTCAATAAAGAAAATTGTAAATAATGCGTTTAAAAATTTCTAATAAAAAATATCAAACAATTTAATTTTTTTGTCTTTTAAATTAAATAATAATGAAGATTTAACTTTGACCGAACAGTTAAGCAATATTTTCAAACATCTGATTTTTATTTACATAGAACATTTCTTAATAAAGCTAAATGATCCCAATCATAAAGTAAATGATCAATATTTTTTAAATTTTTAGATCGTAGTATTCCTTTGAATTGAGAAAAAAATTCTCAAAGTCTGGTTTGAAACTCTTATTTTAACGTGATGTAAAAAATGTTGCGAACAATCAGAATGATAGATAGGATACGCTAGTTATGATTTTAAAATTCAAATCGGCTTCTCGTCTAACAGAGTAAAAAAGTCCCCGTTCATCAAAAAAACTGTTATATTACTCCAAATTAAAACAAATTGAGTTTAAAAAACAATTCTCCTTATACTTTTTAATTTCTTCAGTTGTCAAGTATGACTTTTTCTCACTAATTCAATCGCCAAAATTCTACTTTTTTTGAGAAAGACTGCTTAGTCTATTTGAAACTTAGTAGGGCAAATGAGAATGTGTTGAGTCATCTCGAAAGGTAATCCAAATATTTTGTGAGAGTACTTGTTGTTTTAAGCGCTTGTTTACTTTTGATTTAAAAACCTTTCTTGAGGATTCATGAGGGCCATCGGATCACAGGACAACACAATAACTTCTAAAATGTCTGTGCTGTTGCAACTGACATAATTAAATGGTTAAAGTTATAATCATCATGAATTTTTTACAAGCCAAAACTTGTACCTGATCTAACTATTTGATTCAAGTTTAAAAAAAAATTTACGCTTTTGTTAAATATAAGTCATGCTTTGGCATGGTTTTAAGGATATTATATAAATTTCCAATGCTAATAGGCTAGAATATGTCATCCTTGTTGTATCTAATATAGTTGAATAAAATTTTTAAATGGGCATTCTATTTTTTATATAAACGAATGATAACAAATATCATCAACTTACGCATTATGTCAAGCTTTAAGGACATTTTTTATGGCAAATAAGGTTTATTATCAATTCATATTTATATCATTGAGTCCTTTTTTTCTCCCGTCAATGGTGCGAAACCTGAAATAAATATTAAAATATTTTTAACCTATTCATAATAAAAATAAGACAAGTTTTAATTTAAAAATTCAGGCTTTCCAAGAAAATCTTTTAAATTTTCACATTGAAAAATTTGCTATAATCCAGGGGTCTCAATCTCAAATTTCTCATAAGGGTCAAGTGATAACTTCTAAAGTATCTCGATGTCCCCATATTCAGAAATTGTTTAAAATTATGAAGAGTTAATAAACAAGACAAAAATTAAGAAGGTATTGCTTTACAAACGTTCTAAAATCCATTTATTACAAATGAAATTTTGTCAATTTAAGTTCCGTTAGTGGCGTATCTGTATTTGATTAACTGAGGCTTCAGTCACTTTCTGAACTGACTGCTGAACTGGCAGCGTTTTATGTCAATTAAGGCATCATAATTAGGCTTGATATTATGAGAAGAAATTAATCTTAGTGTTGCTTGCAAATATCCAAGCACCGACAATCGAACAATTTAAAAATGTAATGTTAATTTTTTTTAATCTGTAAATGCCTTCGAGGGCCTGGTGTTTCAGACATCTCATTTAAAAAATTTTCTATGAAAAGATTAATATAGGGTATGGTTACAATTCAGTAAGACTTTGATAAAATTTTTCAAAGGGAACAACAAAGCATTGGTAGATTTTCTCTCGAAAAACTGTTCCAAGATTAGTATTAAGCATGAAACAAACAAACTAACAGGGCCATAGTTAAGAAGAGTACTGATTTTGATTGCACTCATTGAATATCGTCGAAAACTAAATAACTTTGGAGAAAAATTAAATGGAATGGCATTAATAATAATATAAAAGGTTCTTTATCACTATTTGATTAGTGTTCAAGGTTCAAGCTTAAAATACAGAATATCGGTCGCAATCGGTACCAATTAATCCTGCAAAAGCCTTAAAAAGTTGTCAGACAGATTTATTTAGACCTATAATCGTATCAAAAAATGGAAAATTATTTATAGTGGTGTATTTAAATCCGTTTTTTAGATAGGCAGTTGCTTAAGCTCTCCATGTTTAACAAGATAACCAACAATCGAATGTTTTAATGAAGTAAAGAGGGGTTTTGGCGCTCCTTTCAATTTATCCATTGATAAGAAAGTAACTTTGAGTCAAAAATAGTTGAAAATTTTTGAGAGAGAACTAACGTATTTAAAAAAAGAAGATCAATCTATTATTCAGAAGGAAACGGTTTGGTAGAAAGGTATGTTCAGAATTAAAATGAAAATTAAACCGACTGTCGTACTTTACTTCACTTGGGTTTAATAGCCATGAGAAAAATAATTAATTCAGTAACTAATACTCTTTGAGAAAGTTAATATTTACAAGAGATCTATTTACATACTGAAGCTAAATTTTGAAATTCTATCTAGACAATAGAAAGTATTTTTTCTACTAAAATGTTTGAGCAAAATGCTTAAAAAACTCTCTTTTAAGTCAAAAAGAACAATTCAAAAGATTGCTATAAATAGTTTGAGAAGGGTTAATGGAATAAATAGAGCGATTAAGCACTGATTAATAAGCCAACGGTTAGAAGCTTTGAGTATTCATTCGAGGTCCGTATGAGGTTAAAATGTATCATACAAAACTATTTAATTGGACTAAGATGCAATTAAACTTTTAATCCATTACAACCCGAATAAATTATACTGACCAAATAGTACTTTAAACAATTCGATTAATCATCTAAGAGTGAGAAATAAGAAGAAAAATTTTAGGAAGCGGTAACACAAAATAAGGAAAGGATAAAAATTCTAAAAAAATTCACGTCAGCAAAAAACATATAGCATTCTTTTTAGGAAGGGCAGGAATGATAAATTAGTCATTTAGTTAAATATCGTGTAAAACAACATAAAAGCGATTTATAAATACGAAGCTAAATAATCCGCCATCACGAGATTAGCTTAGATATCTTTTGGACTACATACATTAATCTAATTTTAAAATAAGTTATGAAATATTTTTAAAGTTAAAAATTTAGTGTCTTTTAGCTATTATTTAGTGATAAAAAAATTATTTAACAGCAAAAATGACAAAAAATTTTTCATAGTTAAATCTCATAAATTAAACATTGAGTATTTCCTAGGTGGGATTCTGAGATTGGCATCACACCAGGAAGTATTATTATATTTTATAATATAAAAAAAATAATATTAGAGTATTTTTTTGTTAAATTCAAGAAAAAATAGTGTATCAAATTTATCCAGCATTAATTACTACAATTTTTAGAGAATTCATAGTTAAAAAGAAAATATGGTATTTCGCTTAATTTAAGCACTACAAACTCATCAAAATTTTTAAAAAACACTTTGGTGATATCAAATTTATGAATTTTAGAAGAAATATAGCGTTTAAAAGTATGTTAAATTTTTAATATTTTTTCTTCGTTAATTTAATTGAATAAAGTTATTTAAACTAAAATGATGCTAGGAAAGAGTAATTAAAGATACTGAAAAGGCCATTAAAAAAAATCAACGAAGTGTAGCGAAACATTTAAACTTGTTAAAGAATGGCTCAACCCCAGTTTCTTGCCTTTGATGAGAATGGAAGACCTTTTATACTTGTTCGGGAACAAGAAAAAAAGAAAAGACTTAGAGGAATTGAAGCGCAAAAATCCTACATTGCCGTCGCTAAAAAAGTCGCTCAAGTGCTGCGTACTTCCCTCGGTCCAAAGGGAATGGACAAACTTCTTGTAAGTCCTGACGGTGATGTAACTATTTCTAACGATGGCGCTACAATTATGGAAAAAAACTGATTTCGACCACGAAATTTGCAAATTAATGGTCGAACTTTCAAAATCCCAAGACGATGAAATTGGCGATGACACAACAGGGGTAATAGTTTTGACCGGAGCCCTCCTTGAACAAGCGGAGCGTTTATTGGACATGAACATTCACCCCAGTCGGATCGCATCTGGTTTCGCAGCTGCATCTTAATATGCATGAGCCGCTTTGGACCGTGCTGCTGAAGATCTTAAACTTACTCATGAGCCGCAGTATCACGAGTGGCTGAAACCGCCTTCCACTCCAAAGTGTATTTTTGTTCGTAATTCAGTGTAAGCAGTTGTAAAGAAAAATTAGCTGGTATTGCTTCTCAGGCGGTTATGGCAGTTGCGGATCTTAGCCGAAATGATGTCAATTTCGAACTCATACGAATCGAAGTCAAAGAAGGAGGGAGACTCGAAGACACCTTCTTGGTGAACGGCATTATAATGATCACGCGATAAAGTGTAATTACGATAATCTACGAACATTCGCCGACATGCTACAGTTACCTCCCCTCTCAAAAGAGATTTTGGGGGAATTTGCTTTCAATAGGTAAGGGTATAGAAGGTTGTGGTGCACATAATGGGTTTGTCCAGGAAATTTAACATCTTCCAGTGAATAGTTTGGGGGGTTAACCTTCCTGATTTTGTAAGGTCCTATAAAGGGCGGTTGGAGATTATTTGAACGATTGTTTTTAATCATTACCAAGTCATCTAAGTTATATTCTATCCGATGTGTAGAAGTATTGTATTGTTTTGTTTGGTATTGCGAGCCAAGGTAATTTTCGCTTTTGCCATTTCGAAAACATGGGCTAGATCCTTTTTAAGGCTAAAAAAGAACTGTGAATATGACTCAAATTGTTTGTTTGTTTTTTCCACTAGAGTGGGAAATTCTAAGTCCAAGGGTGTGCGCAAGTTTTTTCCATACGTTAGTTCAGCCGGAGTGAATCCCGTTGAAGAGTTCTTTGTCACCCTGATTGAGTAGAGAGTTCTGTTTAAATAGCTATCCCAATCGTTTTGGTGATTGTTCACGTAATGTCGTAAAATTTCTTTTATTGTTCTGTTAGCACGCTCGACCATTCCATTTCCTGAGGGGTGATACGGTGTTGTGCGCGACTTTTGGATTCCGAAATGTTTGCATAAACCTTTGAAGATTTCAGACTCAAATTGTGTTCCCTGATCGCTGTGTATTCTTGAGGGGATTCCGAAATGTGTTATGACGCAGTCGATAAGAGCTTCTGTCACAGTCCATGCTTTTTGATCCGGAATTGCCTTAGCTTCTACCCATCCACTAAAATGATTTGTTAATACGACGATGTATTTATTGCCGTTTTTAGTCGTGGGCAAAGGTTTGTGATGTCTACCTCCCAGAAACATGAATTTTCATCGGAGATTATTGGTTTGAGAGGAAATCTTGGAGTAAAGTTTTTGCTTTTGTGAAGAATACATTTTTCGCATCGTGATATCCACTTTATCACATCCTTCTTCATATTTGGCCAAAAACAGCTTTTTGTGATTAAATTTAAGGTTTTTTCCACTCCCAAATGAGAGGCGATTGTCATATGAGAAAGCTCGAATATTTTCATTCTTAAATTCTCAGGTATAACCGGTCTTGCACCAACTCTAGATATTTGAACCAATGTATTGTCTATAACAGTCAATGAATTTGAAATTGATAATAATTTTTCCATCTCTTCGTTCATTGTGATCTCATCTCTTTGAATATTTTCTCAATAAAATTTCGAATCGCAGATAAATTTACGTCTTTTCTTGCTCTTTTTTGATATCTAAATTTGTGCCAAATGTTAATTCGGATAATGATCTTGAAAGACCGTCAGCCACTTTATTTTGTTGTCCAGGTATATGCTTAATATGAAAAGTGTATTCTTCTAACTCCAGGATCTATCTACCTCTTCTTCCTCGTAAATATTTCATATTTTGGATGTGAGTAAGGGGATTATGATCAGTAAATAAAATAAAGCATCTCCCTAGGAGAAAATAGCGAAATTTCCTGACCGCAGATAAAATAGCGTAGCATTCCTTGTCGATTGTTGAATATCTTCTTTGGGTTGCGTTAAGTTTTTTGCTGAAGAATGCAACCGGATGATCTATTCCGTCAACCGTCTGGGAAAGCACTGCCCCTATAGCCTCATCTGATGCATCCGTTGTCAAGGTAAATGGGTTTTTTGAATCAGGAAGTTTTAAAGATACTATTTCTTCAATCCGTTTTTTTAATAAGGTAAACGATCTATCGCATTCTCGATTCCAAAACCAAACCATATTCTTTGAAAGAAGTTGATAAAGTGGTAGGCAAATTTTTGAAAAATTTTTTATGAATTTTTGGTAGTAAATGCAAGTTCCTAAGAAACGTTGAAGTTCTTTTTGATTTGAAGGAGTTTTCCACGTTTGAATGGCTTTAGTTTGTTCTGGGTCCGGTTTAATAGTTCCTTGGGTTATAATAAATCCTAGATATCGTATTTCCGTTTTGGCAAATTCATACTTACTTGGCTTAAGTTTTACGTTCGCCTTGTAGAGTTTTTCCAAGATATTGTTCACATGTATTGCGTGATCTCGAATATTTTTCGAGTAAATAATAATATCATCTAAATAAGCCGCACAATATTCTAAATTTCCAATGATTTTATCAATTAGACGTTGGAAATTTGCCGGCGCAGTAGCAAGACCAAATGGTATAACGTTGAAATGGAAAAGACCCATCCCTGGACCTGGAGAAAATGCAGTTTTCTCCCGATCCTGTTCTCTGATGGGAACTTGCCAGTAGCTATTTTTTAGGTCGATAATTGAGAAGTAAGTTGATTCTGCCAATCGATCTAGAAGTTCTTCTATTAACGGTAAAGGATATCTGTCAAATTTCGTGATCCTGTTTAATTTCCTAAAATCCACACAGAGTCTTTTACTTTCATCCTTCTTTGGGACCATTGTAATTGGAGAAAACCATGGACTTGAACTTGGAGATATGACATTGTTGGAAAGCATTTCTTTGATGAGAGATTTCACAAGATCTTGCTGACCTACAGCGATCCTATGCGGTCGACATTTTATGGGCATGGGACTGTCGGTCTCTATCGTATGTTGGATGATATTTACTCTCTCGCTATTGACTTCTTTTTCTGAAAATAATGATCTCCACCTCTCAATTGTGTTATTCATAAGTTCTGAATCGGTCTGAGAAATTTTTAGGCAACTCACGAATTCTTGTTTTGACGATAAAATCTCTGGTTTTGTGAGGTCGATAATAAATTCGTTTTTAATAATAAAATCTCGTCCAATGATTACTGGGTGGGAGGTTTCTCTTAACACGTCAAATGGCCATTCGAAGCTTGTGCCATTGATTGTGAATTTTATTGTGACTTGACCAATCGAATAAATAGCATCTCCTGATACAGTTGTGAATTTTAGTTGCCTTCCCGTTATTTTTAGATTGTTGACAAGTGATTGGTTTATCACGCTAACGCAGGCTCCTGTCTCTACCAAGGCTTCACAGTAGCTATTCCGATTGTCTATTTTTATCTTAATTACTGCAGCGTTAGAATTATTGAAGAATGACGATAAATAAAATTTCGAATATATATTGTTAGTTCTAGAACGTCTACATTTGTTGGCCATATGTCCCTTTCGACCACATATACGGCACAATGCCATTCCCTGACACTCCTCTGTGCAGTGATTAAAAGAGCCACATTTATTGCAGTTCAGTCTTTTTTTTCTTTGTGCGACTTTGTTATTCTGGTGTTCGCGGATGGACAGATTAGAAATAGAATTTTCCAAGGCTTCTAGACGTTCAATTACTTCGTTGGTTTCGTTTTTAAGGGAGGAGGCTCTTGTAACTTTAGGGGTTTTTGAGCATGAATTAATGTCTGGTCCAATCATGCTATAATTATAGGCTTCTGCGATATCCAAGAAGCTATTGATTGGTTGGTTGAAGTTCGCCTTAAGGTGAGGTCTTTTATCTGGGGAAAAGTTGTCAATGATTTTTTGCTTAATAAAAAATGCAGCATCTTCTTCTGATAGTCCTGGTCTAGCTCTTTTCAATGCTTTGAACAGGCGATTATAAAGATCATAAATAGTTTCCCCTGGAATCATATGAAGATTTGAAAATTCTGAAAAAGCTCGTTCTTGAGAAAAACGGCGAGTAAAAAAATCGATTATTGTCTCTTTGACAGTGCTGTATTTTTTATCAGCATCTCTTATTTTTGCAACATTAATGAGAGACCTTAGTTCTGGAGGGCATGCAAGGAGAACATTAGCTATTAATTGATCCTGAGACCAACCCTTAGCCACCATTATTAATTCGAATTCATCTAATTGATCTTGAATAGGAACGAGGTCATCGAATTTCTTAAAATCAACAGCAGGCACCATTATAATGATCACGCGATAAAGTGTAATTACGATAATCTACGAACATTCGCCGCCATGCTACAAACATAAATTAAAAAAATTGATAAAAAAGCATTGATGACTATGGTGAAGAAATAACCTTTATTTTTTGATACATGTTACAAAATCGAAGATAGATTTTTAATAAAAAAAAAATTTCTTAATAATCTAAAGAATATTTTAGTTTCTTTTGAAAAAATAGCGTTAATGTTTTGCGATGGATTTATATTAAAACAATCGAGGTTGCGTAAACACACGTGCTGATGGGTCCCCAACTTTGTATATGCTAGAATATACCGTAATATAATTTTAATTTTTTCAAAACAAAATAAAACTAAAATTAAATTACCTAAATTTTTTTAACACTACAATCGATGTTAGCTTACGTGCTAGTTAAGACCTTTAAAGTCCTTTAAACCAGTGTCGATTATTTTTAATCCCATAGTTTTTTCGTTAATTATTTTTAAGATAATTTCTGCTTATCTTTAATAAATTATTCATACTTTAATTACTGTTTCATTCCCAATAACTTATTCCTATCTTACCAATCCCTTTTGAAAATACTGTTTCCTCTGTTTAGCATAATTTCTTCAATCCTTCATTTATAATAAACTTTACTTATAAATTCACAAGCAAGCCAAAATCTAAAGTAGTTTAAATTTTTCCTACATTTTATATTTATTTTAATGGTTTAAATAACTGAAACAAGCTTCGAATAATTTTGTGAGTGATCAACACAAAATTAATTGAAACTCATTTTAAGAAATACTTTTATTAAATTCAGAAATTTTTATAACAGGAATTTTGACAATGTCTAACAGTTTAAAATCTTACCATACTTTATTGACTCTCTTTAAGTTTAAGGTATGATGATTTCTAGGTCGCATATTCTAAGGGATAAACTTCGCAAGGCTGGTTTAAATAAAATTTTAAAAACGAAAAAACGTAATTTTAATTATAATAAAAACTCTGGAGTATTTTCAATTTTATTACTTTTTTTGATATTTCAAGAAATAAAACGGTGCATTGTTTTTGATTATTTCTATCCCCTTCATTTTTCATTTCTAATTTTCCAGGGCTAAAATCTATTTTTTTATCGATAAAATGCTAAAGAGGCTGCTTGTTAAATACTCTTGAGTACATGCGACTTAAGTCTCTAACTTTTATCGTTTTTCCAATGTTCAAAAGAAAAAATAAGTTTAGTCGATTATTTTTGATTAATTTACTTCGTTTCATATCAGCGGTAGAGAAATGCCTGAGTTTGCTTTCCATAACAGCATTGACAAGAATCGTTATTATTCGGCAAAATAAAAGCAAATCAACAGTCTTTTAATATAATACGCTAATTTCGTTTAAAGACTATTTAACTCTAACGTCAATGGTCATTTGAACTATGACCAACTCTCACATGGTTGACAAATATCCATATACTCCAAACAATATATGTGAGGAAGTCAATTTATTAAATTCCACAAAAACCATTCAGATTAATGACGTAAAAAAAAATTAAGATTTGAGTCACAGCATTGAAAAAAAAAAGTTGATTTTTAACGATCATGGCGACATTAATCGGGTTCATAAATTGCAATGTATTTTTAAAAACTTGGTTACTTTAAAATTAATTTATTCCCAGATTTTTCAAGGCGAGAGTTCAATATTCAGACTTAAACTATTAGAAAATAGTCAAAAATATTGGCTCCTACACCATAAAGAGAGTATGAAAATATCCACGAGGCTCAGCCACAACCTATTTCAAAATAGAAGTCATCATTGGATGAGTATGCTCTTTGATCGATTGAATGGTGTTGTGATGCGCTTGACTACCTCTAAAGCATGATTTAAAAAAGTCGAAAAGAATATAAAGAGAGTTTAAAGGACTATTTTTAAGGCGATTGTGATTTGAAGTATTTAGAGTTTTTCAAGTATAGGTTTCCTACTCTCGGTGTACTAAGGTAGAGCCATTTAAATTAAAAATACTCTGCCAATACCTACAATCTCTAATTCGGGTCTCTTGGCGGTTCAACGACATGAATTTACCCTGTAATTTTAAATGTGAGGTTTTGTGAGAAAAATTAGCCACTAAAACATCACCTCAGTCTCAAAAATTGTTAGTTAACAAGCAAAATTCAAGTCATTCTTAGTTTCAGAATTTCAACTAGTCCTTAGAAAACGAATTGGTATGAAGATACACGAGAAATATTTTATTCTCTTAATATTCGCATTTTATTTTATCAAAAAATTAAAATTTAATATTTTAATGAGTTGGTACTTTTAATTTTGTTGCACACCAAAAATAGGATTTTGTTCCCAGTAAGTTTGATATCTCAATAGGATGTTGTATCATACCCTTCCCTGCAAAACTTAAGAGAACTTCCTTTTTCTTTATAGCTTTATTCTTAAAACTTAAATTCCGAACAGATTATTGACTTTGTTTTCATTAGAAAGTTATGTCTTTGGGCATTGACGAAAATTGCTAAATATCCAGTGTCATAAATTATAAAATTTATTTTATCAAAGAGTTCAATTTTGCATGACTGCATTTTGCTATTTCCGGGTGCTACAGGTAGCGACGCTCAAGACCTTTTAAAATCTTTCACAATATAATTTCAATAAAATAATAAGTAATTTAATAAAAATCTTCATATTACATAATTATTTAAATTACATTTCCTGTCAGTAAAAAAAATATTATTTAATCAACATTAAATCTGAAACTTTTTTAGTTTTTTAAAGTAAACTTGAACAACATAATTTGAAAAAATTTTTCTTTAAATAAATTTATAGTTTCTTCTCGATATCTCTTTAAGATCTTAAAAGTTGATATATTTTTTAAAGTAAAAAGAGAAATAAATAATATCGTCGATAAATAATTAGAAAGAACCAAAAGGAGAAAATATGACGTCAGAGAACAAAACTCTTACATTTCTTTAAAATAATGAGCAATGTTATATCGACTAAGGCCATAATATTAAATTTTTCAGCTTTCAATTTTCTATTTTTTCGTATTAATTAGAGATTAAAATCAGAGAAAGAATTTTACATTGCTGATTCAATTACTTCATATCGTTAAATTTGGCATTTCTGATAACATTCTTTGGGTAAAAACACAAGAAACTTGTCAAACAGTGAATATTTTGATTAGAAAAATTTATTATTTAATCTAAAGAGTGCGACTCTAAATATTACAATGTTACAGCATGTCTAATTTTTTCTCTCTCAGAAACTGAAATATGAGGCAATTTAAACTTTCTGATGGTCATCAAATTTTGATCGAGGTTGTTCAAAGTTAGATATATGTCCTTTTTTAAAGATATCGAATTATATTTAAAGGAAGTAAAGGATATTTACTTTTTTAATATGAAAAGTATTATGAATCATTTTAAATGTTGCAAAAAAATTGAGTAAAAATTCAATCTTATTGTGTCAATATTTGGTTGTTAAAGGAAATAACAAACACCTCATATTGGTCGATACAGACAAAAAAAAGTGAAAATATCTGTTTGATTTTTTTAATTATGGTATTTGAAGATTTTTAATGCCCATAAAACTTTCCACCATTGTAACCCTTTTTGGGAATACCATGGTGGTATATGGGTACGGTGGGTCTAATGTTTTTTGATTGGCCTTAATAGTTGTGACAAATTACAGTTACTTTGTAGTTACTGTGGTATATATTATTAATAATGTTTCGATACATGTTTTCTCAACGTTACGCCTGATTAGCGATTAAATTAACAAAAAAAATTGAGTATTATGGTAAAAATATTTAAAAAAAAAAAGATATTTCCCTACTCTAAATGCGAATAACTAGTCTTTCATGTCGCTGGGTGGAGTCATGTAGCTCCTGATTTTACAGAAATGTGAATAATTACTCATAACTCACAACGGGCAAAGAGGTATGAAAAGTGCCGGAATTAACCTGTGTTGTTGTTAAATAGCATGACTTTTTTTAAGTTACGTGTTTTTTAAAATTCGAAATTAAATTATTATATAATTTCAAAGATTTTTGCTGTTTTTATTTTTTATATCAAACTATTTAGTCTTTTAATCGCGAAATTTATAAAAAAATGTTTGACATAACTCATACATAGTTGTCTACCTCTACTTAAATATATGTGACCAAACTAAAACAGGGTTAGATTTTCTTGATCCTGATGCTGTGGTAATGATAATAAGCTGTTGTCTATAACCTTTACTTGACATATTCTGTTGAGAATCTAAACAATGCGTATCTAGTTAAGAATAAAAGAAAAAATTGTAGATTGTTTTGAAATTAAGTTGTTTAGACTCAAAAGTTATAATAAGATTATTTTTAGGATAATCTAAATTCAAAACATAAAAATATTGAGATTTTAAAGCACTCTGATCTTAAATTTTAATTCGATTCATTTAGCGCCATTTTACAACGGGTTGACATTAAATTATCACCGCCAGTGACCTCTCTCATAGAACTGATTTATTTTCCCCTATTATATTCAAAATTAATTATTAAAATTTATTTTTAAAATTTTTATCTCGCAAACTGATCAATTTTTTATGTTATGATGAACTAGAGTTTTTATCTACTGCGCAAGCCACTATAAAGTTAACTGAATTGATAACAACTGAAGTTGCAAGTGAAAAACAAAAGGTCTTTTATTGAAAATATTTTCATTGAAAATTTAAATTCTGACAATAAAAATTAAATTATGGAAAACAAATCTTTAGCAAATGTACAAGAAGTCAAAAATGTTGAAAATTCTATGGACCATTACGAATTGTCGTCTTTAGAAATTTTAGAAAAAAATTAAAAAGATTAGAAGAAATTATTGAAAATTTTGATAAAATTGAGATGTCACTTGAAGATATGGAACAAGATGATAGTCCATTTTTGAAAAGGGAAAGAGTGGTCAACAAATACCTGGAATTGTGGAAACAATATCGTCGTCTAATTGATAAAAGTGATGGTCGCTCCAAATTATATAAAAATTTGAATGTGACCAGATCAAAATATGCCCAAATTAATGAAGGTATTAAACAACACCTTGTAAAAAAGAAAAAATTTCCTGATTATCCAGAAATAAGACGAATTGTATCTGATATAAATCGTAACCTAAACCTTGGTATGAATGCTCAACTTGTAAATTTCGAGAGTTCTGAACTTTTTAATGAAGTTGGTATGCAATTACAAAAAAATCGCAAAAATTCTCTTAAGAAAAGCACCGCACTACTTTTCAAAGACGGTGACTTGGAAAAAATTACAAAAGAGGATCCTGCGGAAAAAGATCACTCCCTAAAACATCGATTGACTGAGAATTCTAGGAAATTTTCAAACGAGTTAGATCAGATTTTTAGAGAGTATGCAGTCCGTAGTTTGGAAGAAGCTGAAACTCTTGATGCAGATATAAAGGGAACTAATGAATCTGAAGCGGAGCTAACTGAGGAAACAGATGAACTATCTGACGATGAGAGTTCGTCTAAAGTTGAAGCTCTTGATGAGAATTGTGCCTTATCAGATATCGATAAAGAATGACACTATCTAAATTTTTAATTCAATAGCTTCTTTCTTGTGTCTTATCTTTCCTCATTTCTGTTTGTTTCAAATAAATGTTATTTAAATATTTTTTAATTACTTTCCAGAGTAATCCTAATATTCTCTCATTAACTTAATTTTTTAAAATGAAATGGACACACAAGCGTATTGTTGATATGACATAATTTATTTCTGCAGAAAGTTAACCTAATTTTATATTTACGCTTCTCGTGGGGATAACTGTCACCCTCGATTTTCACAAGGAATATAACTAAATT
>CM043710.1:37707790-37766200 GCA_023969325.1 Oryzias curvinotus
ACAAAATTGTATGATGAAATGGGAAGATCCTTACTCTGTCAAATGGTTCCTGTCTTCTTGATATGAATATTCTAGAGCACTGCATGTAATTTTGTGTCGATATTTAATTATTGATTTTAATCGAAAATTTGTTAATTAAAAAACCATTTCTTCGATATTGAAAACTTGTAAAAATTTTTTTTATCAGATTTGGTCATTTGTCAGAGCCATTGAAAATTTTGAAAATTTAATACAGTTATTAGAGAACAATCACAAACAATAAAAAGTTAAATTTTGTAAATTTTAACATACCTGAGGATGTATTCTCACTTATGCTTAAATGGGTGAGCTGAAAATAAACAGTCTTCGCATTGATTATCGAATGCATGAAGTTACGCTATTTTTTACACTGATGTTCATGGCCAAAAAATATTTATAAAAAATTGAAAATTTAAAGAAAAGACGAGTGTAACTTAATAAAAAAAAATTTGATTTATAGGATTTTATTCCTTAAGATGATCAAATACTCGAATTATGCTCCTAAAAGTCTTATAAATTTTATCCCCTCTAATATTAAATCGATGATTGCGTGATTTCATTAAAAAATTTAACGACAAAAAAAGTTCTTTAAAAATCAACAAGATTTTCTTTTTTTAAGCAAAATAAATGCTTTCAAACATAAGAGATTTTTTAAAGAAGGATTTTAAAAAAGACAAACAAAAATGATTTTACGTCATGCGTGTTACAAAGATACGAAGTAACAGGAAGACTCTCGATAATCATGAGTCTGTATCAACCCTACAGACATTTTGATGCTGAACTGATAAATGTCGAACCCATGTGGGTCACAATTTTGAGATGGTGACTTAACTTCATTAAGATTTATAATACTATCATCTAGTGTTGTAATATTAGCATGAAGACAATTTAAATCAAAAAATGTTGAAAAGTTTTATTGAAAATTTAATCAACCGAAATATTTTTTCCCTTTGTATATGTCTGGACTAATTTACTCAGTTCAATCAAATTAACCAAAAATATAACTAAATCTTTTATCGTTAGTATTCGTAGAGAAAATTAATAAAACGATTCGGATTAATCTTTATAATAATTCCATGTCAACAGTCACTCTTGAGCCGGTGCCTGGTGTAGCTGATAAAGATGGAGAAGTATTCATTTGGCGATGAACCTGTAAAACCAAGGCCTGATACAATTGAGGTGACGTCCTTCTATTGGCAACCCAGTAGTGTACTGACACAAAGACGAATTCTCCCCTGTGTTAATGGGTAAAAATGTCAACATCAGAGGTTATTTTTGATTAATAAAGCACTTTAGAGCAAAAGTAGTCATTTCTTATAATCAAAATTATGAAATAACGCACTATTTAGAAAAAAAAAGAAAAACAAGCCTTTTGAGTTTAAAAAATGGTTATTTTTATTTTGAAAACATTCAAAGTTAAACTGATAGCAGTTTGTTGGATAAAAGAAACAAAAATAATTGCTGTGATTCTTAAAGAATTTGAAGCCGCTGAATGTAATATTTCAAATCAATCCAGATTTGTCTGTTGAGGATTTAAGTAATCGTTACTTGTCGTTAAATGGCATTCGATCAAAAATAAAATGAACTCAGTAATTAAAACAAAGTTTCAAAAGTTTGTATGGTTAAGGAACATAATCAAAGTCTAATTTCACTTTGATATACCAAATTTTAATCGAAGTATCCTTAAATTCTTACAATGGGAAAATTTTTTAAAAATAGTTTTAGTAACTAGTTTCGATTTGTCTTTCGATTAAATTATGTATTCTTGTCGATAATGTTGTGTCTGTTTCTTAGATTGATAGAACACATAAATTATACATCTGTTCACTCCTTCGTTTTTCTGTGATTGCACTTGGCTTTTTAAAAACAGTGATCAAATTTGTTTTCAATGGCGGAAATCCTTTCAAGTAATTTTGATTTAAACGTGATTTTTTATGATTTTCTGCAAGTGACTCAATTTTTTCTGAGTTTTTGACAGATGAAAACTTTATAATGTTGTCGTTTTTTTAGCTTTTTAGCCTATACGTGAGGTACAGTGAATCAGAGAACAAATGATAAAAATGGTTTTGCGGATCACAAAGCATCTTATACATGTGTACTTCTAATGTAAGCGAGGCGGGTATTTTGTAAAAAAATAAAGAAACCTTATCAATTGTTTAAATGGCATTTTTTAAATATTGCTAATCATTTCAACACTTATCTAACTGCAAAGGTTGTCAGATTGTAGAATTTTTAAAATTAACTTATGAAAGTCATTAATGGCAATTTATTCCCTTAAACACTCTTTCCTTGGCTAATTGAAACCAACAAAGCAAAACAGAGTTGTTTAAGACAGGATAACCTTGGGTAATGTAAAATCGTTAATGTGAAAGACAAATAGAATTTCACAAATAATTATTTGGAGTAGAGGACCATGTAAAATTTTAATTTTGATGATATTGACGATCATTTTAGCTATGTGTCTCTTATTGTATCAGTCTTTACATAGTCTCGCTGGGCTATCTGTGTTTTGAAACAACTTCAGCCCCAAAAAGGACTGTATTGAGCCTGAGTGGACAAGATGTACTTGCAATTTTATAAGTAAAGATGTGTTGAGTTATCGTGATATCTCTTCATTCCAGGCTAGTAAATTGACAAAAAACAATATATTAGTACGGGGATAATTTTGGCGAGCTGTGAGTCCTATAATTCAATTTAATTGATGCGCATGCGAGTGTTCATATTCAGAATGAAAATTGATTTAATAAAATATTTAAAACAATAAAAAATCAATGACAGAAGTTAGTCAAAGTTTTTTGGAAACTTTAAAATAAACTTTTATTTTTTGATCGATTCACCGGTATTGAAAAATAATTTTTTTCAAAAAAACATTTTATGAGTTTTTCCATTAAAAATCTATTTTATTTAGATTTTTATTGAATTTTTATTAAATTTTTTATTTTAAAAACTTGAGGAGTGAAACCAGCATCAAAATTTAATTGTGTGTGATTTATTTTAATTAAAAACTAAATGTGAATTATAAATTATATCGTATCTAAATGCAACTAGTTTTGCGTAAGAAATTTTAAAATGAAATGTTGGGTCAAAAGTAGAAAGGTGGTAAGTTTTTTGGAGTTTGGGGGTATTTTACTAAAGTGGTAGAAAAACGATTTTATGAGTGAAAAATTCTTTAATATACTTTTAAATTTGGCATTTTTATTTCTTTAAAAAATGAATAGGAAGAAATTTTTTGACGTCTGATACGAAAAGCTACGCGTAAATGTCCATTAATTAGCATGTGGTCGACAAAACACGAAAGTCTTCATTTTGACATTTACAACATATTCTATGAATGCTGTAACTAAATATTTTTATATTAAGCTCGAAGAAATTATTCAACGAGAGGAAAATCCTGATTATGGTATTTCAATAATTGATCCCCTTACGAAGAAACTAGTTTCACTGACTCCTGAAGAAATTGACATAGTGAAAAAATTTACGCTTGGCAAATTTATTGACTCGACTGATAAATATTATCCAGTAATAATTCATGAATAAAATTTTAGGAATATGTTGATTATTTTACCGCAATTACCTTAAAACTGCCAATTAATTGTGCTCCTGAACAAAAAAAAAGATTTGTTCCATCTGTTTATGAGACTCGAAAAGTAATATACTTTGCTTGTTCATAGATTTCTAGGTTTCTTGTAGCTCTCAAAAATAAAGTCATCACATATCGTCGTTCTTCAGTTCCAAAATTAAAAAAAATCACCGACATCTGGATTTCATCAAACTCTGAAAATCTTTCAAATGTTTTATATTAATTTATTTTAAGAAGGAAAAAAGGCGAATTGCATCAGCCATAAGTGCTCCATCATTCTCAATGCCTTGTTTTTATTTTTTTTTATTTTTAAGCTTCACAGGAGTCTTACCACCCTTCCGAAGAGTATCTACCTAATGACGATGAAGTTTTCAATTTTTTAATCATAGAAACGTGATTGGGAAAATCTTACTGACGAACAGAAAAGAGGAAAAGTTCTTCCTACCATGTATTCAATTTACCTTATTATCAAGGTATCGATGTTTGCGACATGTTCCTTCGTATAACCTTTTGAGCCAGATATACGATCGTTGTCTTGACTTATACGTTGCTCCACGAAAACGAGTCAAAATGGTGGGAATTTTTACTTAACTTAGATATCTGGAGACCCTGAAGATCTTCTTCCCAAACTTCCTGAGCCCGAGACCCTTAAACCATTTCCCACTTGGGAAAGTCTGGTATTCATATTTTGTTATCAAGGCCTTTTCAGGAAATAATGTTTCTCTTACTTCTATATCTATTCACATCCTCGGCGAACTTATCGCCACTGCAGACATTAACGGTACGGTGATAATCTGGGATTGGACTGGTGTCGAATTACAACGATATCAATTTGAGGGTTGTGTGTCCTCAATAGAATGGAATCCTCGCCACGATGTTTTCATTTTTGGACTGACTGTGTAATTTTTACGAAATAACCCAAAGCAAAAACAAGATTTACCTTGTGTTATTTAATCATGGAAATCCCTTGACTGTTTCTCGATCAACGAAATTACTAGCAGTTTCTTCATCTCAATCGCCCTCCTCTTTAAAAATAAAATGGCATGGAATCGGAAGTAAGAAGAGCTTAAACGATCGATTATCTATAAACCACAAAAGCGTAAACTTTAATTAAGACTTAGGATGTCAGCAAATTATCTTGGCACAAATCTGGGGACTATTTTGCGGTTTTACTAATTCAAGGTAAAAATAATTTTTTAAAGATAACACCAGAATTGTTATAGTTCATCAACTTTCTAAGCAGCGCTCACAGGTAAATTTAAACAAATAACAGGCTCCGTTTAAAAAGAGTACTTTTACGTCCAATTTTGCATTTCATCCTACAAAACCTTACTTTTTTATTATTGTATGAATTTATTTTATTCAGGGACGAAAACAAATCCAACTTTACGACATACCGTCACAAAGTATCTTGTTCAAGCTTTCTACTCGCACCAATTGCATAACATCATTTTCCACACACTTATCGGGTAACTAATTTTTTTTTAGTCTAGGTGATCATGTTGTTGTCGGTGGCGAAGATTCAAAGATTGCCTGGTTCGACCTTGATTCTTCCAAAAAACCATTCCGCATTTTAAAGTTTTTTATTTTTTTACCAGAATACTAAAAAATTCAATCACTTCAATTTCCTTACACAACCGATTCCCATTAATGGCTTGCACCTCCGATGATTCAACCGCCTCTTTATTCCATGCCAAAGTTTTTGAGTAAAAAAAATAATAGTAATTTAGCGACCTATCTAAAAATCCCCAGGTCATACCACTTAAAATTCTTTCACCTCAGCGATTCGACTCTGGAGCAGGTAATTCATTAAATTTTATTCAGTTTTTGTCTCTTGTAAATTTCATCCAATCACTCCTTCTTTAATTACATGCGATAAATCGGGATTCGTCCGCGTTTTTGAATAATCAAAAATCTATTAGGTTTATATACTTTTTTAGAGTTTTTTTTGTCATTTCTGTCATTAAAGAAATCCTTCCACATAACTAGCGCAAATTTTCTTGGGTATTGTTCTGCCATTAAACAATTTTTTTCATCTCATCAAATTATCAAAAGCTCACTTTTGACCATAATTTTGTAAATCTTTATTTTGATTAAATTCATAAATGAAAAAAAATGCAAATTTATTTGATTTAATAGATACTTAAGAAACTGCACTTTTCTTTTGAATCAGTCCATTAAGAGTATACTACGAGCAGTAAATCCCAAAAGGCCCGATTTGCTTTATATTGATAAGACCAGGAAGATTGTCTTGGTCATCGAAGTAGGAATTACTCTTAATGACTCAATTACACGGTCCTTGGAAAGAAATTTGAAAATACAATTTAATCAAAAAATGACAGTTCAGTATTAATTGGAACAGAAATTATCGTTATCGGGGTGGTAGGATCGGTCAACCAGGCTGTTCAGGAGAAGACATATCCCCCACCTCGAAAACAAAGAAGTTGCAACCCCAACTCTGCCATTATTGTTCGGTAACGATGGTTAAAGGTTCATTATTTTGGTTGTGAAGACAGTTTGCGTGAAATGAATTGAAACTAACTCGTTTGCTTTCGCCACCAGTTTTAGATTTAGTTTATTATTGTAATTTACATAACTTTCTAAAATTTCTAGGTTTCAATACTCAAGACAAAATTCTTCTAGAAATAAAAGTTTCCCACTCATTCCCTCAATAATTATGACTCGAAAAGTCTAAATTAACTTGAATTGAAATTAAAAAATTTGATTGGGAAATTTGGAATTCCAAGTAATTAACTCAAAAATCAATTCGTCCATCTCATTAGGTGAAATTGACGTCGATTCCAAGTTCATTTAAGGATTTAATGGTTTTAAATATATTGTCAACCCTTTGGTTTGCTAGGGAACATTGAGTTATTAAAGACAAAGTTTAAAAATGGTGGGTTCACTTCTTAAAAAGTTAATTTCACCCTTGCTACCAATTGTCATACCCCATGTACCTTACACCATCATTGCAGTTTCTGACTTCATTCATATATCTGGGTAGGGAGTGCTTTCTGTTTTAAGACATTTCCTTCACGATCGATGCACAAATCTTAGGAGTTGTAAACTGTGGCTCGCATTCGCCGTTCCCCCTTTAGTGGGAAACCTTGCCAGCACTAGTAGCTCTGCCTTATTATTTTAAGATAGAGGCTATATGTTCAGTTTCGAATGCCCATGGCGGCTGGAAAGTAACCCAATGTGTGGAGTAGGTTAAAGACCCGTTCCACCTCCAATTATCATCGAGAAAACAGTTTAGGTTAAATTAACGCTTGTTTATTAAATTTTAAGAAAATTATTACTTTACTGGGGGAATCAGAAAATTTCATAAACAAATTAAATTTAAGAAAAATTGGACGATGACCTCAAATTCCATGGAAATATATATTTGGTTCATTAATTGTAGCCTTCGCATATTTCATTTTCTGTGCAGGTTTAAATTGTAAAATAAAAATTTTTAAATGGCATATTGACCCTGAAACAGCCAAATCCTTAAAGGTGTAGTGCAAACCACGCGCCATTTACTTTTATTAGCGATTTTGTAAGAAAATCCTATTGAAACAAAATAAAAAGGACAAATTTTTGCAAAATTGTAAAATTAAAACAAAATGGTTACAAACATTAAGTTTTAGAGCCATTAGGATTTAGTTTCATGAAAATTATTTAGGTGTGTAAACAATAAGTAAACAGTACACTATTTCCAGAGAAGTTAAGATACTTTCATACGTTTAAAGAAAGGCGTGTAACGCGCAGCTGTCCGGACAGTACAGACTTGTTTCTAGTACAGCATGCTATGATGTCAGAATCCAACAACATCAAACGTAAAAAAACGGATTGAAACTTATTAGTTCGGGCGGTTTAAGGGTTAAATGTAGGTGGAAACTTAGCAATATGACCTCGATAAAAGATGAGTATAAACTGATGTTGGATCGCTCGATTTTGAACGACGGAGACCAAAGTCTTAATTCGAATCGACCATTTGAAATGTTTTTAGAGGTCGGGCCCATTCCCATGTGGTTTCTTTTTATCGTAGTTATTGATTGTGTTTTAATGTGGGATGAGCCCTTAACCGATCAAATTAAATCGTTTATTTCCGTTCTGATTCGAAATCGACTTTGGCCTCGTTTGAGGAGTGCTAAACTGAAACCACACCTTTATGATCTAAAAAATTCACTTGCATGTTAAGAAGTAAGGGATGAAATTTAACTCTTAAATATATTACCGACCGGTATTGCGCAATCAGACTTTAGGTAAATTTTTTGTGACTTTGCGTTAAAGTTTCATTAATTTAATTTATTAAATGTGAAAATGTCTAAAATCGTAAGTGAATCAACATTTCAATTTGTATAATTTTTTGATTATTTATAGGATGCGTTGTGTCAAAAAGCGTTCTGAGAGAACAAGTGAGCAGAAGTGAGCATGAAGAAACTGGTCAAATCATAAATTTATCATAAGCCTTAAAAATTATGTTAAAGTATCGCATCGATCATATAAATAAGAAAAAAATATTTTGTAAGTGTTTAGGTAGTTCAAAATCGCTGGAATATCAAAAGATAAAGCAAAATTCAATCCTTTTGGGATAATTGGCACTTTGATTTTGTACTGTAAGAGCTTTTGGGTGTGTTGAATCTTGATAAAAATGCATGATTGGTATAATCGAATTTCTGTCTCCGATGAAAATTTAAATGATATGCTAACACGTCGAGGCTAACTCCATTATGATTCTTATATGATAACACTTAAAGTAACTTCACTTGATCGAAAAACTAATTGAGACAAAATATTTATAAAAAATATGGCATCGTAAATGGTATTATTGTAAAAAAGCCTTTTAATTCGCATCGCTTGAGAAAAAAAAACAAATGAAAAAGGATGTCATTATTTAGAATAAAATTTGTTAAATATTCTCTACTTAAAGTATTTTTTTGGTTAAATGGTTTTTGAAGTTTTCAAAAAAATCATGCGTACATTACCCATTTGTTAGACTAATTTATTCTCCAAATGATTTTTTTCAATTGCATTATTAGAAAGGAATTTCGCTCTTTCTAACATTTTTTGAATAATTGAAGAATAAGTTAAAAAAAAAAGGAATCAAATTAAGTTTGTCTAATTTCCATTTTTCTCCAAAAAGGCGTTAAATTCCTAACCAATTGAAAGAACCCATAAGTCCCATGTATTTTTTCTGCATGATGGTAGTTTTTAATGTAAATAAAAAATATCAAAAATATTATTTTCGTAACTGAAAATTCTAAATAACAGATTTTATGTTCGATGTATTGTAAGTTTGATATACGCATGATAACAAAATGGGGTTTTTAAATAATTTAGTCATTAAATACAGCGTACCAATATCTGATATTTTTTTCATTAATAAAATAATTTGCGACGATGTATATATTGTTGGTCTTTAAAATCTATATATGCCCACATTCACAAATTACGGCATAATTTTCTTAAAAGAATCGAATATTTGCGGTCAAACTTATTTAATTGATTTTTACTCCTTAAATTGTTATCTTGTGTTTGTTTGAGTGGCTTATACTAATTTTCTTTTAACGAATAAATTTGATGGACGCTCCTCACCAGCCACTTGAAGTGTACCTCTGGACTATAAATGACCTTTCTCCAACAAAAGCATTGTTTCTATTAGACGCCAATAGAAAATCAGGCAAAGACCATTTGATTCATAATCTTGATATAAATTTTCATTATAAGACTAAAAAGAGTCAATGAAACTTAAAATCGATACTATTCAAGCACACCAGTCACTAGAAATGACACTGGTATCAGAGTAAAAAATAGGGTCCATTGGAGTCAAAATGTTGTCCGAGTTTTGATAAAGATCGACTATAAGCTTCTTTTCAACTATTTTATGGAACAAATTTGATCTCTTAAAAAGATGGCGCATGTTCCGCAATAACAATAAAAAGCGTGAAATCCTGTAAACGCACTTAAATTTGAGAAAGAAACGATCAATTTTTGAATTCAAAAACAGACAAAAATCGTGCTTAATTTTTTGTGAGTTTGTCAGTACGAATAGTAATAAATGAGTAACTTTTCATGTTTCCTTCAAACAGTCAGGGTTCATATCGTTATAAACAGGGACCAGTGAGCTTAGCTTATCTTGACTGTCTTATACCCATACAGTCTGATCTCGCTATTTACCCATTCCACCAAACCGGGATTTTAATAGAAACAAAGGGAGGGTTTAGCGAGGTTACATCGCGTGTATAGTCCGTAAGGTCAAACAACTAACTCTGGCAAATATTTGAGTTTTAATAAAAAATACACAATTTCGAGATTGCTTTGTCCACGCAAACTCTGGGTTGAAAACATTTTATTCACTAGAGGTACTGGTTTCCTTCTCTGCCTTGGGATCAGGATTTGACCGCTATTAATATCTGCAATTCTACAGTAAGATCGTTTTCCATTGAAAAAATTTTATGTGGCAGCATTCGATAATATTACACAACTTTGAAGGACTTGACTAAACCTAGTATATCGGGAGTCCGGACCCTAATCGAGGAGACGTTAGGAACGGGTCAACAACCAACCTTTGTGTAGGATATGTTTAAAAAGCTAAGAGAAAAAGAGAAACAGAATCCTGTGAACATGGTTCTGGGTTGGAGGCAGGAAGGAACCACACTAAGGGCCCTTTAAGTAAGACTAGAAACGAACAACGAAAGATCTTAGAGGATAAATAAGAGACCGAATGGTAGCACCAAAGGCTGCAAAAGATCAATCAGAAGCGAAATATCTCGTGTGTGGTTTTAAAACAGAATCGAGTGTACCTGAGTCAACGTGTGTATGAACTGGCCATCGAGGAATCAAAAACCCAGGTCTGATGTGATAAAATAACAAAAAATTAAAAAAACTAATTAATTTTACAAATCAAGGCTTTCGCCTTTACATCCGTGTTCGGAGACACGAAAATAGGCCTTGTTTGGGGGAGAATGGGGCGAAAATGATACCTCAATGGATCGTAAAGATTCATGGAGTATTTTCTTTTTTTGGTTATCATCAACAATTAAACGAGACGAATGGGGAGCTTTTGACACGTAGAGTCTTGTGGTCACAGAGCTTTCCCATGAAGCACCGAGTGCCGGTTTGACTTTAGATGGTCTAAATGATTAATAAAAAGTAAATTGAAACACTAAGTTTATGTTAAAACTTAACAGTATCAAATGATGTGCATAGTTAGAAATTTGCACCTCACCAATTATATAAGAGTATAGTGCATCTTAAAATTATTAAATGACAAATAATGAGGTTTTTCCAATAAACAATTTGCGATGGAGAGTTGAAGATCAACGCAGATACAAGGTCAGTTGCAAAAAAATTAAGGGTTGTATGCTAAAAGGACATGTAAAAAGAAACGCAAACGCACTAAAATATTATCTTTTGAAGCATCAGGATAATGAATTAAATTTTACCGGTACCATTAACACGAATGAGAGTGAAGATAAAATTTTTCAAACTTTGACTAAACTTTAATTTTAAAAATTGAGGGGTTAGGGAAAATTTGCATTTAAGGGTGAAAAATTGCTGCATTAAATTTAAATAGAGAAAAAGTCACATAAAAGAGAACTGGGCGATGAAGTCTCAAAGGATATGGATTGAAGAAAAGTCAGGAAGAGAAACAAAATATGACGAAAAAAGGAATATGATAGCAAAAGTGGCGAAAAAATGAAAAGCGGTTAGAATTGCCGGATTATTAATAAAGTGATAGTTTAAATTTATTATTTTTCCAAAAAAAATTAATTTTTCAATTCATAAGAAAACTGCTTGTAACGAACCGATCGTCATCTGACTCTTGCGTTAGGACTGGGTTCCATTACACTCAAATAACCATAAAGAAATTATTTTTATTAATACTTTGAAGTAACAGAGTGAAAAGTTGTTAAGTTAATAACCATTGTAAAAGAATGGGAAAGTAATTAAGAAATTCGTTATTTCTAAAATGATGCAATTTAAGCGCGAAAAAGTAAGAATAAAAAATTTGACGGTGAGCTATTGTGTTATAATTAGAGGAAAACAATGTTTAAATAATTTTCAACGCTCAGAAAGAGTCATTTAAAAATTTTTAAGTGTAAAAAAATGTGTTAAAAATTCACCATAGTATTTAACAGAAGAAAGACAATGAAATAGAGGAGATATGAAATGAGTTTACATAAGGCAGCATGTTCTATCAAAACTAAAAAATAAGAGGTCGAAATAAAAAAATGAAAATAAAACGACAAAAAAATTAAAAAGGTCAATTTGGATGTATATGTATATGATTACTCATTTATGCTAAAACACACCAGAAATGCAATGGGTTTTAAAAAACTTTATCTTGGTAACTTCGCCCGTATAGATACAAGAGGAGTTTTTGAAGAGAAGCGAGTTCGGTAAGATAATTAGGTTGTTGAATATAGGAAGTAAATGACAATACAAAAAATAAGTCTTGAGAAAGAAGTAGAGTATTCCGATGATGCTGAGATAAAAAGTGTCAAGAATTAAATTATTCAATGAAGTAATTAAATTACATTAATTAACACTTAAATTGCAACATATTTTGGGTTTAGTGCTTCCCCACACAAGCCAATTACTTTTAATGGGGATTTTTTTTAAATCTGATGAGTTGATATTAAAAAACAAAAATTATTGTAATTACTTTATAATTTAAAAAAAAAGGATTACTAGTATAAATTTTTCTCATTTCGATTAGGATTTAGTTTCATGCTGAATATTTGGGTAGGGCAACAATTAGCCAACAGTACAAGAATTAGAGAAGTTAATTGATACCTGTAGCTCAAAGTTAAGCGAGTCATTTGCGGCTGTCCGCATAAGGCTAACTTGTTTCTGGTGCTAAATGCTGTGATGACCTGATCGAATAAAGTATGCCTAAATGAACCAAACAAACAAAATTCGATTCAGGAGATTTAAGGGTTAAAAGTAAAATAAAACAATTTTTTATAAAAAGCTGGAATAAAATACCTTGAAGGATCTATATCAGCGCGAGTTTGATTTGTGCATATAACGCCAATAGACTGTTGATGATCTGAGGTTGTGTCAGCATATAAATTTAGTTTATGCAAGAATTTAGAAACTTTGTAAATATTTTCAATCCAAGCACTTTTATCGGCTTGACCATCGCTCGAATGATAAAAAATATCGGTAATTGAATCGATTATAACAAGACCGATTTGTTTGGAATGAAGTAAGGCAGGTGATTTTATGATCATTAGAAAATCGCTCAAAGAACAGACATTCTTTATTAAAATATTTTCGAGTATTGTCTCAAATTCGTTGGGATATCGATATTTTGTTATTTGTTTTAAACGCTGAATGGGAAACGCGCCGCAATTTAGATAAAGAATTTCTTGTAATTAAAATATTAATACTGTTTGAAAGATTTTTTTGTAAATTTTTATGAGCAAATTCGATTGAAATTTGCAAGCATAGTTGAGTTTTGCCAACACCACTTTCTCCAACCAGTTCAATTATGCCTTTCATTAACAGGGCAGAGCTTAAGGCTTCATTTAGCAGAGTACATCCAAAGGAAAAATAATCGAATCGATTTTCAAATTTTTTTTGCTCACTTATTGTCCTCAATTCGATCATAAACTGAGTTTTTAAACGCGCACTAGCAGAACTCCTGTCTTTTCATATTGAACGAATCCAAAATTTTTAATTTTGTAATAATTACATTAAATTAAAAAAAAATCATGATTGATGGCTTTTTCCAATGAGAAAAACTTTTACCCTGGTTTTGGATAATTTAGGAGAGCAGAAAAAACAATGATCGAAATATTTGACTCATTGGCTAAAAAAATTCCAATCAATCCGTCAAAATGTTCGTCAAGATATTTTCAAAAGGCAACTTGCTTTTTTGAAAGCTAGGGATGTTTTCGAAATAATTCGCAGAATCAATACTACACTTCGCTGTGATATTCTCTTCTGATATTTTTTTAAACTCACTCCGCATTGTACATCCATTGAGACAAAAAATTCTACAAAGTTTAAAAAAAATAAAATTATTATTGGATCTTAATCAATAACACTCGTGTAACCTTTAAAATACAAACTGCCTTTTCGAATTAAAATGGAACCCTTTACTATTATTAAAGGAAGTTGAAGTCGCTAATGTGGGTTTGCTAAAACTTTGAAAGATAATTTTAGCCCAGTTAAGGATTTGTCGATCATTTTTCTGTGCGAATAAAATTTATTAATTGGTGCAGTAACGACCGTGCAACCAGATGTAAAACTAGGTTCCAGACAACAATTTTTTAGCTATACAATGTTTTAAAAATTTTAAGACAACTTAAGTCTAATCCGCAGAAGCAAAATTTACCGAAATTGTTTAAAAAAGCAAAATGGCTATTGATATTATTCTTTATAGTATTTTTCGACTGTGAAATTCATCGATTCTAATTTATCGATCCTGTTGTTAATTTCTTCAATTTTAATATAAATTTAGAATTTTAACAAAACTTTTGATGGTCAAGGCTATTTAAAGCTGAGCTTTATAATTCCTTATCTCACGGTAAAATGTGCTCATTAAATCACAGTTTAAAAATGCCCCTTTAACGAATGGGAACGTGAAGTGGACAGTACTACTTGCAATGGAGACTGTATTTTTGTTAAGATTTGTGAGTTATCAATAACTCAAAGTATTTTGAAAAATTCAACATATTACCTGTTTTGATGCACGTTTACATCGAACCTGAATCCCCTGACATGCTAAAATTCGATTCTCGTACAGACACTATAAAAATTATGGAATTAGCCCATTTGACGAGGAAAAAATTGCTTGATGAAGGCTTAGCATACGACGCATCAATATTTCTAAGGTTTGTGAGACTTTTTTCATTTAATTAATTCTTTGATAACTTTTTTTTATCATAAAAAATAATTTTTAAAGCCACATAATTATGTCGATAGCCAATAAAAAAATTAAATTCCAAAAGGTTATCTTTGTCCTAATATTTTAATTGCAAACTAATTTGAATAATAAAAAAATGCTCATGTTATTTTTGTTTAAAGATTTTCTTTTCACTGCAAATGCATTAATTGTTTAAGAAACATCTCACAAAATCCCTTCATTTTTAAAATTTATCATATTGCGCATTAACAAATCAATCACTTTCAATGGTTTAGTTGACATTTTCTCCGAATTTTAATCTATTGTAGACTTTGAATCATCCAACGATAAGTCTTCGTTGAATTAGCGTATTCTGTATCGTTAAAAAATTTTTTTGGTTTTAGCAATCTTCGCCTTTATTTGAAATAATTTGTATTAAAGGCGTACGGTAGATGTTTTTCAAGAATTTACTTTGAAATTCGATATGAAATAAATTATTGACCGAACATAATATTTTAAAAAATGCGTTCATAATCGATCATTTTGTTGATGGGATGAATCAACGAGTCTACTTCGTCACGTGGAATGAACGTACTTCCCTAAAGCTTTTTTACGTGTTGCGCAAGACGGGGCGATCCATCATGGCACTAGAAATATCGTCGAAGATGATAGGGCAGTATCTCGAACGCCTATTTTCATCTAATTTATATTCTTACAACTGTCCTCTTCGTTTAAACATTCCAGGAGCTGAGTAGAAGATTGAGTGGTGCAGTGGTTGGTCATTTCTTAAAAAAACAATGACTGGCCAAACTTAAACTTCTTGAGCTGATTGTTGCATTAGCACGTGGAATGGAGCCAATTAAATTTTTATTCTATGCGTGAAATGCATAATTGACGTTAAGAGCTTTTCGAAACAATGGACTATAAGCTCGGTCTAAAGACCGAAATTGGCTAACTGTCAGAGACCAGCACTTTGAACATTATTACAACACAGATTCTATTGTTACACAAAATATTGTCATCTTAAAGTCGTACATCAGATGAGATTCTTTCCAGATCTCCCACAGTCTATTTGCTGCAAGCGATGTCTTGGCTTTTCGAATATGGAAATCTTTGAAGAGATGGATACAGATCAATTCTGTCTCTGAATATAAATTTAGCTTTTCTGTTTTTCATTAAATGATGCAACTAATCACCATGTTTCAATTTCTTATATCGCAAATTTTTACATTTAACCCATATTAGTTAAAATAAAGTAAAAATTAGATTTTTACGAAAATGAACAAAAAATTAAAAAAGATTTTTTTTTGAAAAATAATATTTCATAATGTGATAATTTATAGCTTTATTCTTTCTTGTTTTGATCAATTAAATAAATAGTTGAATGATTTAGAAGACCAAACGGAGAGTATTATTTATTTTTGAATGTAAGTTTTTAATGAATCACACTGTTTTTTTAATTCTATTGGGTACCTGTAATATAGTAATGGAGTGTAGAAATGCGGAAAGTACGCATGTATAAATATTCTATTACTGTTCTCATGCTGTATCTTCCTACAAAGATACAAAAAGAATATAGCCATTCAGTTTCTATGACCAGTTAGGTTTTCTGGGATTAAAATCCATCGTTTAAGTAAATGAACAAAAGAAATACATATTATATGCAATAATTTACTCGTTTTTGCGCCGTCTCACTGACGTCACGTGTTTGTCGTGAATTTAACACATTGTCATGAAAGTATCAAATTTGTTTAAAAAAATATACTTTCTTTACTTCTAGATAATTTACATGGCCTAGAAGAACTATAATAGTATTTAGTCTTTAGTTGATCTCATTAAATTCGAAAATATACTTTACAGTAAATAAACTATTGGTCAGTGATTTTTTCCATTCTTTTTATTAAATTTCTCAAATTACAAAAAAGCTGTTTTAACTATTGAGAAAGTAATTTAGAACAACGTCTAGACCTATTCACCTTCAAATTACTATTGCGAAAAGAATCTAGTATAGTCTGGTCGAGTAACAATTTAAAAAGGTAGTAAGTTACCGGATGGGTATACTTTAGTGGTAGTGACCTCAGTGAAAAAGGAATTGGATCTCGTTGGCCAATGGATAGCCTGAAATAGCCCATCTTATTTATAATTCATATTCAGAAAGAAAAATAAAATATGTCCATTATGCAAATATATTTAATAATTAGCTGCCCGCCAGATCCTCGGCGATAGTTTTAGGCACCTTTGCCTGTTTAGTATTTTTAATTTTTTTAACCCGTATAAAATAAGATTAAAAAATTGATTTTATTTTTTAAATTTGTTTTTGATACAAAGTCATTACTTCCATTCCAACTCAACAGGATCTGCATATTCTAATTGCATGTGTGACCCAATTTACTCAACTCTAGTTGCAAAAGTAAAGAATAACTTATTTTATGATTGTGAAACCAGAGTACCTTGTATCGACTGTTGCACACGAAATAGGCCACTTATTAGAGCTTGTGCATACTGAAGAGCTAAACCATCCCGAAAGTAAAAATGAGCATTAAGACCAGATTGTAACTGTCCAGACCTGTGTATGATGGACAACAGAGTTCACAGAGTGTGAGTTATTTCACCTTTGCTAATTTGATTTTTTATCATCAGACACTATAAGAGAATATTCTGGTCATCGTGCAACTTTGCCGAACTACGTACGATATTGGCAAAAAATTATAACTGCCTCACAAAACCGCCAAATATTACATGTAATTTTACATTTTGTAATTGAAGCCAAGTTTGAATGGAAATGCGGCAATGGAGTGCTGGATTATGGAGAAGAGTGCGACTGCGGGACATTAGAAGTAATTTTTAAGATAAATTCAGGAATGTTTTAAAAGAGACCAAGATCAATGTTGTGAGGGACAAACATGCAGACTTTCCAAGGGAAGCAAGTGCTTCACAGGACCATGCTGTCGCAGATGTAATGTTTGGTGTGTCTCTGAACTCAGTTAGTAAAGGAGGGTAGCTGTTTCCCTCATGATAATGAATGTGGACATGGAATTTGCGATGGAACATCGCATTTGGTAAATATTTAAAAGTAATAAAGTGCAAAATTGAGTCAAACAAACCACCTGCGGGGGAAAAGTCCTGCAACAATAGAAAGGTACGCGAAGGTTTAATATTCAGGGTGTCTGCTTTAATTACATGTGTGTTCCATACTCATATTTTTGTTCAAATATGATAGAAAAGAGTTTTATATTAACTTTAACACAGACTCGAGAATTGCCAATCGCCAATGCCATGAAATTTTTAACTGGAGAGGTGATAAATTTGGAAACTGTGGAAAAGAGGGGCAAACATACAAGCCATGTCTTAAAAGGTAAACTATAAAGCTAGAAAGCGATATGATGTGCGGAAAAATCATTTGTGAAACATCATTTAAAAAATTACCCAATATTAGTCATAAAATTATTTCTAACTGCGTGTAATTTTTTCTTTGATAAAAGTTCTATCGATAACGATATCTACAATTTTAGTCAAGGGATGACTCCATTGGATGGAACTCGTTGCGAAAGAGACAGAGTATGATATGATACAAACTTAGGTGTGCTTTGAACACAAATGTATTTCTAGACAAAAGGCCGTTGAAGTTTATAATTATAAAATTTGCGGAAAATTTGGAGTATATACTTTGTTAATTTAGTTTATTAATGCTTTGCAAAAATGTGAATGTGAATCTACGGCGATGATTGGTTCCGATGGATTGTGTTATTTACCAGGTCACTTGAGTTAATATATCAGTCAAATTTTCAAATGCAACCAAACGTTTGATAACTTCAATTTTTGTTCTATGGAATTTTTATTTTATTTATTGGACTATAACTCAATTTTTGAAGTCATCAAAATTACCTGACATGGAAAGAAAGAATAATATAAAGCCATTTTCCCTTCCATAAACTTTTCTATAATTTGAACTTTTAGCTAATTTTTAAGAAATATTTTTTCGAAGAAAAATTCTTGAGAACAATTAAAGGTCCTATATTTTACTCTCATCCCTCAGTCAATTAATCAAAAAATAACCAGAAAGCATAGGCATCAAAAACATTACTAAATCTTAATTTAAGATGCTAGAGTTCCAAGATCCAATTATTTTAATTAGATTATAAAATTGGGACTGAAACCAATGGTGTACGCTCTCTCCCACAGTAGCTGTTTTGACTCCCTTTAAAATATACCGATTCCTCGTTTATCACTAAAATTATATTCAAATACCGAAATTACGAAATAGCCAAAACTTAATATAAAATGACCTCATTTATAATCGATAAAAAAATCGACAAAATAAATTACAAAATTTTAACCTCTTTCCATAAGAAATCTTAAAATATAATATTGGCAATAAAACGATATTTATTGGTAAAAAAAATAGGCAGAAAAACTCAGACTATTGATCTAAGTTTAATAAAATGAAAAATTAATCTTTTCGGTACACCACTCATGTTTTTTCAATGGATGACTAACACTAGACTCAGTCCTTGATATGAGTCCATTAACCATGGGAAAAAATTTAATGGCGACAAAATTATAGGAAAAATACGAGATCGTTTTTTCTCTTCCTTTTAATTTTTAATATAATATTGAAACGAAATAAAAATTAGTAGAAAAAACATAGAGTTTTAAAAATCGTAAAATGAAAAAATTTAAACAATGATATTATAAAACCAACTCTATTCTAAGAAAACATGCGTAAAACATGAGGAAAAGGTCAATGACAACATTATATTGGATATTAAAATCAATAACATTCTGGGCTCTGCGTTACAGAAATATACTCTAGATTTAGTCAACGAAATAACGAATTCCAATGATTTATGATAAGTTAGCCTTTTTTATTGAAAGTAATTCAGGCAAAATTACTCTTGACTATGTCTGTTAAAGAGCATTTTAAATCATATGATATTCTTCCATTGAGAATGTATTCCTTTTAGCTATCCAATCCTTCCTTACCCACTAATTTAATGGATACAAAATATTTTTACTGCGATCAAAATATATTGATGATAATAGGTGAGGAAAAAAATATTTTAACACACAACCAAACAGTTAGATAGACCTAACCGTCTTTATCGATTAACTCGATTTTTATTCTTCCAACTTTCGTCTGATTAAATTTATTCGTATTAAAAGTTTTCAACCAAATAATTTACAGTTTCTTTAAATAAAGACAGATAACTATTACCGCTAAGCCAATCACACCTTATTGTGCTTTTTCTCGGTCATTATCGCTTCATAGATTTTAATGTTACTAGTTCTGCAAAACATAAAGAAATCTCTTAACTGTAATAAGAATATCTTGTCAACAGTTTAAAATTATTTTCCACTGCAGTTTTTTTAAGTGAAAAACTTTTTAGAAATTTTTACAAGGGTGATCCATTCAAAGAAAAATGCAATTACTCGAAGAATAAGCCTAATGCTACAATTCGTCCATGAAATGGTGAAAAATACCCCAATGGCGGGATTCAAACGTTAGAAAGCAATCTCTTACATATTAATGTTTGATATTATTAAAGTGTACTTCAAGAGTTTTGTTAAATACTGGGCATGTCATGAAATAATGATGTAGGTTTTGTTCCACAACCACTACTGTCACAGGACTTGAAGTTTTTTCCCTTATCTTCTATCATGAATTTTTTCATAATTCATAAATAAAAGAATTTATTGCTTATATTTGAATCAAAAAAAAATTTTTAAATTGACAAGTTCAATGTGTGACGTTTTGCAAACAGTTTTGCAGAGATTTGTTAACGAGACTGGGCGAGATTTTTAGTTTCAATTCAAATCGACTTTATAATTTGATCAATTAGTTTTTCGCAAAGAAATGAATTAATTTTATCAAGATTCAAGTTTTTACAATGCCAATACTCAGCTCATTTAAATGATTGAAATAATCAAATTAGGCTGTTCAAATTTTTGCAAATAAGTACAACAGAGTGGTCGTTCTGTTAATGCTTAAAAAATCTACTCAACCTTCCACGTCAAGTATTGCTCGACTAAAGTTAGTTTTTGAGGGTGTTGGCAGTAACAGATCTTTAAAAGAACAGAAAAATTAAATTGAAGGGAATTTTTGCTAAGATTGAGGCATTGGAGGACGGTGTCAGACTCCGAACACAAAAGAAAGTAAAGACCGTATCAACTTGTGATATCAAAAACATCGATGAATAATTTTAGCTATCTATAAGCGATACTAAATGTAAGGTTCAAATGAACAAATTTGAAATATCAAGGATTGTTAAAAAAGGAAGAACACGCATATTACTTATATCGATTGTTTATCACGATAAAAGTTTTATCCTTACCTTATGATGTCAGAGAAAACTTTTTTTGAAATTTAAAGATTTGTCAATGCTCAAAATATTAGCTTTTTGGGAGAGGGAAAATCCCCAAGTATACAATGAACATGAAATTCACCCTCTAAGATGGAATGGGATCTGGAATAACATCAGATCCAATACATGGGGGATATTTTTAGGTAAATGAAAATGATAAGGGAATCATCGTTGATAGTCAAATGCATCAGACTATATTTATGGATTTCCTTCTTTTCCCCCTTAAAGAAGCGCCAGATTATCATATCCGGAAAGATGAGGAAACTTTTAATACGGCAAATAAAATAACGCACCAATTGAGAAGATTTTTTGGAAAAGTGATATTTTCACGTTGGTCCTTAGTAAAATTAGGCCAGCGATATAGTGATTAAACTATTATTAACTTTCTAGTCTAAAGGTATTTGATTGATCGAGTATATTTCAATGCCGAAAAATCCTGTTCTGAGCTTAAAAAGCATTGTACATGAAATTTGTGGTATTTTTTAGAATTTTAAAAAAACTTAATGGAAAATGCAATTTTGCGATCAAAAGAAAGCCAATGTCGTATAACAAGGACATCTTTTAAAAAATAATTTTCTTAACATAATATTTAAAAAATTTAAATTTTTAATTTAAATTATAAAAGCTGTAAATGACCATTTATTAACTTTCCAAAATAATAAAATATTATTGAGCTTAACTTTGACCAATCCTGTCTAAAGTTTTTTTGATTTGTCAATGATTTGTTCTTTGTAATTCACTAACACCCAAAAAAAGACCCAGGTAACATCCAAATCAGCTTCAAAATACGAAAAATTTCTTTCTATTAGAAGCAGTAGAGCCTTCTGTAATGCTCAAATTATAAAACATTCATTAAACTTTATAAAGATTTATAATGCGTAAAGAGTTTTTCAGGAACTTTGAATCGACGCTAAATGCTTCATAATTGGTAAAAAAAATCGAAGGCGACGGAATTTCAATTTGATTCCTTTGATCAAATAATTATTGCAATAAAATCATCTTCAGTATAGACAGAAAATTAACGTATGAGTCAAATAACTTTGCTTAAATCACGAAAAATAGGGATCAAAAAAGACCAGAGAATTTCACTACGAGTTGATACCCCTCAAAATGGTTGTATATAAACATATTTAAGTTATTTGAAATCTCTTTAGATTCACAAGTGCTAATATAGATTCTGTAGTGCTGTCTGTTATAAAAATGCCAACGAATACAACAAAAATAACATCAACTTTATTTTCAAAGGATCACTGTCCTTTGCTAGAACTTTTTGCTGAAGTTTTCTTCACTGAAAATAAAAAATTATTTTTAAAATTTGATCAAAACTTAACTCTAGTGCCCGAAAAAACGATTCATTTGACTGTTTCAGAAAATTAGAAGATTTAAAGCAGATTAACAATTAAAATTGCTTGCATCGTTGAACGATATAACTCTTACAATTTAAAAATTAGGTGAAACTCTTTATAAAATCACCAACAGCAATTCAAATGATTGGCTTTGAAATCAATAGACCGAGAGAATTTTGGCAACAACGAACTGGTCTATACCGTTTTTCTTCAGTTTGATATCTAAATATAGAAAGGTGAAAATACTAACATCAAGACCAATAAAAATTTCATTTGGTTGTAATTTAAATAAATAAAAAATCATGTTAGATAAAATTTAATTAAACAAAAAAGAATTAAAAATCAATGTTAACTTGAATTTAGAGCTTCACGGTAAATGTGATGGACGATTTAAATTTTTCCGAAATAGCGAGAGATCATTGTTAGCTGTTTGAAGTATATTTTTTCATGAGAATTTTACTAATATAAAAAATAATATCACTGGAATTTAACACTATTTAACTTCAGTGATGTTTTGTTACAGTGTTACAAGCTTATTAAGTGCTTCACGTCGTAAGATCTTACTTCTGTAGCGTAAAAAATTCATTCAGTTAATTGAAAATATTTTTTTAGTTTTTCTTGATTTTCATTTTCAGACATTTAACTAGGTCAAATTATGCTGCGGTTTTGAACTTTTTTCCACGCATTGCAATCAAATTAAAAAAAGCACATTTATCAGTTCTAGCAGCAATTAGCGTGCTCTTAAAAATAATTGATAAAATTTAAAGAAAATTTGAAAAATAATTAACCTGACCCCTACCTAGTCTTTTTTACAATTTAATTATATGCATGCAGATAAAAAGTTACTTAAATATTACACAACTTTATTTTATGTTATTTCAAAATCTTAGAAATCAAAATTACTGAATTTATTCTAAAATACACAATAAATCGGTGAATTTGTTTATCACTGACAACAAAAATTATCATGATGTCGAATTTCCTCACTGGGTTTTAACCATTCAATGTTATACCAATAGCTAAAAAATCGAAAAAATTAATATTTGTATTGTACATGCATATTATCGCCTATTATACTGTAGAAATTATTAATCATACAAAAGAGCAATGGCAATTGAGTAGTTGTATAGACTAGCGAGACCAAATAAAAGGGACAAACAACATTTGTTATCTAAAAAATTTTTAGATTGAACTCATTGTTTAAAAATGAGGCGAAATATATGCAATAAATTTCTAATTTGTTACCTCTTTGAGGGAGAGAGCCATTTTTTTGCTATTACGTGTGCTTAAAATAAAATACGGGGATATATTAAAGGGTCAATCTTTGTTTTTTTGATTGAAAATTTCACTTTTATATATTTTTTCAAAAAGTAACATGAAAATTACTTTTAACAAATTTTAACGACTTTTTTTAACAATTTGGAATAATTTTCTTTAATCAAAACGAGATTAAACGATCATTTACGAGTTTCCTTTATATTATTTATCTTATGGAAGAAATCGAAAATTCACACCAATTACAGCAATATATTGAGGAACTTGATGTTAAAATGGTTCGAAGTTTTATTCTAAAAAATAAGAAAAACATTCGTGTAGAAATGAAAAATTTGGTAACATCCTCAAAAGTTACTCTATGTAACTTGGAGAAGTTATTATCATCTTCTATATAAAGAAAAATTAGTTGTGAAACTGATTTAAAAAAATACTTACAAAAAATAAACTCAACACATTCAGTCTACAATATTCCAGAGTCATTGACTCAAACCATTGAACAAATAAAAAAATTTACAACAGCTGAAGTTATTTTTGATTTAAAATAAAGAAAAACATACAAAACGTAATAAAATTTATTGATGATCTTATCGATTTAAAGGTTGGTTAACCATCATTAATCCTATGCATGTTCCGAAGGTGTCGAATGTAGTATTGCTTCGGGAGACTATGAAAATGTATTTTTTTAGTTTTATAGGCATCTATTTTAATACATCGTTATCGTCGAATCGACAAAAAGTCTCTACTCGAACATTATCCACGTGGAGCTCAAAGTTTTTTTTGCTAGACACATAGTTGCTGAACTTGAAAATTCATTTAAAAAAATTGATACTTTTGAATCTCATTTACAAAGCATACTAGAAAGTTGTTGTGACAAGGCCATGTCGGATTTCGATCATACTGCAGTTGAGCGGTTCATTAAATTATTATCCTTGGTGGGTTCTAATCAAAAAACTCTATCTAGTTTCTCCTCTTATTTATCTAAACTCGTATAATTTTTTTTAAAACAGATCATATCTCAATACCAGGTCTGTGAGTCGGATTTTCTTTGTTCTTGTTGTATTTAATAAAAGCCACTGATTCGACATATAGATCTGTAGCTCAAGCCGGGAAATTCTTACAAATTATTGCTTCTATCATTGGAAGATTTCAGCCAACTGTTGAAACCTTTTATGGACCAGCAGAGACTATTTATGTTGTTCGCGAAGTTCAGGTATTTAAATCTTTAACAAAAGACTTTTTGTATTCCAGTTTTACGTAAAATCATAAATGAATTTTTCTCTTTTAATTTTTTAAAAGAAAAGGTATTAAAGCTTTTACGTAGCTCAATTTTCAAGATATAAGTTATGAAAACTTTATTGACGATGAAAAAAATTTTCAAAAGCATTTTCTTTTTAATAAATACAGAAACATTGTTTGGAATTATGACACCTTACTCCAATCATGTTCTACATTGCTCATAAGTTTTGAGACTTATAAAGATTACATCAAAAAGATTTTAAGGGTAATTTTCACTTTTATTCTTTTCTTAACTTTTTTAATCTTGAACAGCGTTTTAGCTGGCATATTCAGTTTTTTTACAGTAAATCATCATCTGATAGTTAAATTTCATTTCTTAACTTTAAATGTGAATTTAAAAGCAAGCTTAAGTTTAAAAATTGGTTGAACTTAAAATTTCTTCCTTTACGTCGATTTTGTTGCGTTTATAATGTTTTTTTCTGAAAAAAATAAACTATTGAATTAAATCAATCCTTTTTAGCTGAAGTTTCGTATAACTTGATAATTCGATCAGGATCGATCCTTGGCAGTGTTTTTTACTTCCGTCAGGATCATCGCTACGTGTTATTTGTAGTTTAATAACCTGATTTTCTTTTTTGACGGGGGTATTTGCTAATCTCTTGTCTTAGTCTCTTCCTTTTGTAATGGGACTTGAAACTATCTTCGGTTTAGTTTTTTCTCACAAAAGTTAACTTTTAAATTTTATTTGCTTTCATAGAAAAAATTGTGAACTTTGTTGTTTTGTACTTATTTTTTAACTCAATATTATTTTTTAAGATCAAATTTTTAACGATTTTACTTTTTTTAGGTTTAAAATTTTATTGTATAAATAATTATCATTTTTTACTCTTTTGGCTTTATCTTGTTTCGGTGTGTTTCAACTAACTTATTTACATTCTTTTTTTTCTTTTTATTTGCTTCCACGGTATCTCACATATTTGTTGCAAATTAAACAATTGAGTTATGAACCGATTTAAAACATTACATTACTTTTTTTTTTATTTTATGCATTTATAAAGTCATTAATGACTAAACTAACAACAATATCGCTAAAAAAATACCTTGTTTGTTATGTTATTGGCGAATAGGGAATAAGACAAACTTTTACACAAATAAATTTTTACGATTTATCTTAACACTCAAGCAACTATCTTAATTATCAACATTTATGTAAATTTTCCCCTTATGTATTTTTTATTGTCAAAATTCAATTGCTAATTATATATGATTTTATCACTTTTTAGAAAGATCGCAATTAAATGTTAAAGTGAACCCTCCCCTTTTAATGTAGTTAACTATTAAAAGTTTGCCATTTTACGCTGTGATTTTAATTAATGAAGTTCTAACTCTTATGGACTGATCATGTAGTTTTCAGGACATTTTTTGTTTGAAAATATCTCCCTGCTGGTAATGGTTGAATTCTACATGATATTTTTTATGAACTAAGATATGTATTTTAACTTTTAGATCGCTGTATCACCTTCGATGAATTTCTTTCAGTGAAAATATTTAATTTTTTTGTTAATTTAAATGCCATTCAACAAAACAATGAAACCCGTACTGTTTTTTCTTTTTTTTACTTAACTTACGCTATTATAAAAAATTAAGAATGAATTGGTTAAATCTTACCAATTTAAAATTTACCAAATACTGTGCACTTTTTTTACTTTTCATAAAAATGTTTTTTCTTTCTTTTAAATTCAAAAATCTGTTATGTTTTGGCAGCTTTGTTTAAAAATGGGTCCCAAGTTTTGACGGATTATTTATACTTTTATTCTAGATCGATATTTTTTATCATTTAGACAAGCCTGGATTCCCTCGTATCGTCGTCAAAAGAAGATAGTCCGAGTTTATTTTGACTAACAGAACGTGAGAGTGTTTTGTCAAATATAATCGACCATCAACAACTATTAGAACTTAGAGAAGTTTTTAACGCTTAATTCAGGAAGTTCTTGAAGCCTATTCATCGCTTGAGTTTTTATTTATGAAAGTAACCTGCTATAAAGTTATTCTTACATTAAATTAGGCCTTTCAAATGTGTTCAATTCAAGATGATATTCCTTCAACGACGGTCGTTGATGATACTTTTTACGTTTTTAAAAAATGTTTTCGGTTTAAGTCTGTTTTAAAACATAGACGAAGCGCTGCGACCCATACCACTTCAGCTATAAAAAAAATATTAAAAGAAATAAGGCATTGATTTTTATCTATCAGCCATTTTTACTCGCATGAGCTCATGCGGTTTGTCACGCGCAGTAATAAGCTTTACCTTCCTAATGATAAGTTTTGACTACTCGTGTTTAGTCTTTTGTCCGATATCAGATCTTTTAAAAGCCAAAGCCTCTTTAATAAATCTCCTCTTAAACAACTATTTGTAGCACTTATTTTTACAAAGGCATCCATAAATGATTTGGCAATACTTGAAGATAACATAAAAAAGTTTTATGAACTCGTGAAAGTAATAATTTTTATATTGATAGAATGAATTTTTACAAATGCAACCCCAAAATGATTTAAAAGTTTTTTACATTGAAGACATTAGGAATTAGAACTTGATGAAAGTTACAAAAAAAAATGTTTTGATATGCGCTCTAAATTGATTAAAAAATTAATGGACTCCTCAATTAAACCAGTTATCAAAGAAAAAATTAGTCACCTTGATTCAAAATATCTAATTCTTCCCGTTAAAGAAAATTCTTTTCAGTTAGAAATTTCCTGTTTTGTTGAATTAGAGGCTTTTTTTGAAAAAGTGCTTCAATTTCTTAAAGTTACATTTAAATTTTATGTAAGCCTCTTTTCATCGAGACTGTCTTTGAGGAGTTCCTCTCAGCCTTAATTAAAGAATTTTGTTCCATTATTGAGGCGCGCATTAAGCTTTGCCACTTTAATCAGGTTTTTATTAATTTTATTCATTGAATGGCGCTCAGTGTTTAGAAAATCACCTTAGGACATTTCCACATTTGTTTTCAAACTATTCTCTTTATTCGGTTCGAAAAAATTTTAGTCGATTGACAACAATTGCGCAAATTTTATCAGCTGAATCGGTTTTTCGTAAAACTAATTTAGATTGACATCTCTTCCTTAACCTCTTTGGTAAATTCATACGTTAGCCAAATATCCACACAAGATTCCTACTTTTTCTTATCGCTTCGCATTGATATTCCTCTCAAAGTCCTTAACGAACTCAAAACCATAATTTAGTGATTTTTTAAACTTGTTATTTTTTTAACATTTTTTCAATAGATATATTTTCGAAACAATTATTGCCGCTAAATAATAAAACAATATTTCAACGGCTTCAATCAATTAAATTGTCTAAGTAGTCACTTGAATTGAATGTCGAACCCTGAAGGGCCACATAGAAGGTCGAAAAGCTTAAAGATTCTTAAGATTGATCGAATAATCTTGATCATTTTAGAAAAATGTTTAATTTGACACCTCAATACAAAAATTTATTCAAATTAACGACAATGACCATGAAGCAAAGAAATAATGGCCAAGAGAAAAAATTTTCTCACAGAATAATTTTCAAGAAAATACTAATCGTAAAATACAATAACCTTTGCTCTATCTTTTCCAAAATATACCCCTTTATCACTTTGACAGTCTCATAACAGAAAATTATCAAATGAACCTAAACCTTTAATATTTAATTAAAAGATTGTCAGTTTCCACAAGACTATTCCTTTTGGCTTCTCATTAAAAGAAAGATCTACGAATGTAAATTAAAATAAAATTGTTTGTTTATGTCTAAATTTACAAAAATTATTCAAGTTAATACTCCTGCTGATGTTATCGCATCTCAGATTATTAACCTCACTAATTTAGGAGTTTAATCACTCAAATTCTTATTTTGCACAAACCGGGGAAAATATACACTTATTTACATCTTATGCTTTATTTTTCAAGGTTTCCTCAATCTTATATGATTAAACCAAAGTGAATACAGTGTTGAGCCACTAAGATGAAAATGAATAATTGACGGATTCGCTTAATTTCCAACAATAAATTTCATCACTTTTGTTTAATACAATAGGTCCTTCAAGCACTCATGACAAGGGCTGATAGCTGTAATTTGCCAGTTTTCCCTTCTCGTATAAACCGTAATTTATTATGAAATCGCGATATCTTTATCTATTTGATAAGGAGAACAATCACCGAGAAGATTCCATCCCATTATCTCCTACCAGAATAGTAGATGATGCATTGAAGGGCCTTGAAATAGCTTTAGAGTATTTTGAGTGTGTCGAGGACAAGGCCAAGACACTGCAGCTCAAGTCTTTGGATAGAGATGCCAAAATGAGATTTTTCTTGTCCAAGAAAAAATCTGACATTACACCGTATCTCAAAAGAAGATAAAAACCGTTCACAACTTATTTTATTACTGTATGTTGAATTTGGTATTTCTGTGTTTTTTTTGTTTGAAAATGAAGCAGATCGAATTATTAAAAAATAATGATATAAGAAAAGTGCTGATTGTAATTTCGTTTATATGCTAAATAATTACTGATTTTGTAAAGTATTTTGTTATGCAATATTAGGATTTTTTTGTTATTTTTATAAAAAATGTAAAATAAAAGGTTTTAAATGTATTTTAGATGTATTTTTTTAGGTAAATAATTAATTACTAATTTCTTGTGGACGGTTTAATAAATTAATAATCAGTCGCTAGTATCGCTTTCGTAAGTCTCCGGCGCTACTTTCAAAATGGCGATTAATAGGTCAACACACGTGAAAATGGTGAAAGCAAACGATGGGGAAAATCTTTCTTTCTTTATTATTAATTGCATATCTGGCGTTATCAACAAAATATCAAAGCAGCAATTACTCAGTTTGGATTCCTATCACCTGCTTAATGGTCCAATACTCTACTTTAGATTTTTTTCAGCTCCATATTCTTGTATCGATAACGACTTTTTTTTAATAATAAAACACCCACAGAGTCTGATTTCTTATTTTGAATTACGTCAAAAGGAAAAATCTTGTTCAAATGGAACCATCAGCTCCCTTGCTAGACAAAACTGAACTCTCTTAAGTTTCTTAAAAGAGTAAAGTTTAAAATTGTAGGGCTATTTATGATAATAAGATTGATTTTAAAATTAATTTGAACTGAAATTTACAGCAAATTAGTGGTTGACATTATAAGTTCAGTTTTTAAAAAAATGACTTAATGATATCTATTTGTCTGCGAAAAAAGTGTATGTGATCTTCAAAACTCTTTTTGTTTACCAAAAAAGCTATTTAGCAGTCTAAAATTTAAAGTATTCAATGTATTAATACTATTTATTATTCTATTAGCACTCGCGAGGAGTGTTGCTTTCAAAGTCACTAAATTGCTGTAAGAGTCACGTAAGGCCGGCTGTGTTTCATAGTATTCCCACTGAATTTCAAAATTCCATCGATATGGGTCGGTCGTCTTCCTTTCTCAATGGCTTTAGGACAACCTAGGGGTAAATTTACACCTCGTTAACTTTTCGATTAAAAATTAATCATATCTTGATTTGACAAAGCGAATATTATTTATGCAATGCTAAACTTGTATTTTGTTTAGGATTTTTAGTTTTCTATACGATATTAATAACATATACTCTCATAAAACAAAGAAAATTGAATAAGACTCTTTTTTAATTATCATCGAAAAAATTTTTATTATAATACATAAGAGACTCTACTCGCACAATGGAGTTGGAATTTTTTGTTCATCATGAGTGGAAAGGCTTAAGTAGGCCACTCGAATCAGGTCATAACCTAATGGTGTTTTGTTTCACAACATTTTTTTATCGAAAACCCAAATATGCAATATTTTTAATAAAAATAAATTATTTATATATTTTTTAAAAGAACTTAATCTCAAATTACAGTTAAAATGAATTATTCGGTCGAAGGTTTATTTGTTACAAAATTAAGCCCAACGGTTGGTTTTTTTTTGCTAAATTCGTTTTAATTTTAAAAATGGAACTATATAGAACTAACAATTTGTCAACACTTCTTGGCTAATCACACTATCTCTTTGTGTTTAATTAGCGTCTTTTATTCGTCCTTTATCTAAAAGAGGGAGTAATGTTAAAAAACACTTTATATTAATGGCTTAAGCATTTAGCATGGCGTTTTAGTTATTACACTTTATTTAAAAAATGATATTTAAGACTTTAAATAAATTATAATAATATTTTTTAATAAAAAAACTTTTTGTTTCAATAATTTTCCAGCTCCCAACAGAGTTAAAAAAACTCCATAAAAAAGTTAATCAATTTATGTAAATTTAAAAATTTATCGCTTGCGTAATACAAAGTCAAATTAAGGAAAATAATAATGTAAGTCAATTTTTCAACGTAAAATTTAAAGAGCATAAATATATCTTTAAAAAAGACAGTCGTTAAGTAGATTTGTTGTTGAATATAAAAAATTGGAGGCATCGATAAAATTAAGAGCATTTAAATGTAACATGTAACTTATCGGTCTGTTTAAATTTAGTAATTTGGGATAAAATATAGCCTGTGAAAGTAGCCCTAGCTTATTACCCAAAATCGCGAACAGGATAAATACGCAGAAAGTTTACTTTTAAAAAAATATTGGTATGATAATATTTCTCTCTTCTTGGCCATCGCCCACGATAACAAACGACTGGGCACGACTCCCGTAAAGAATTTTTTTTTAATTGCAAATTATACAGTATATCTAAAAAAAACCCATGATTTTTTTTAAAAGAGTCTTAATCAAATTAAGTCAATAATTTTTACCTCAATGATTTTTTGTAATATTTCATTGAATGCATTCAATATGTGCTTTTATATCTTGGGATTTATTCTTGGTCTTTGAATAAACTCATATGGAATTATTCTCTTTATATTATTACAAAAACTATTTGTGTTAAGTAAATTTCTTTGACTATGGTTATAAATGTTTTTGTTTAAAAGCTCTATATATTGTCATTTTTTGAATTTTAGAACCAAAATAGTGTTTTTTTATGTTGTTGGACATTAAGAGAGGAAAAGTGTGCAAGTCTGTTAATGAAACCTCATCATTACGTATCTACTTTTCTCATTCAACAAATTACCTAGTTTTACAATAAATGCACTAAACAGTTTTATATCTTTTAATTATAAATTCTTTAATAAATTAGTACTTTAAAAAAATATAATAAAATTATCAATATTACCTTTTTTTCTTTCTACAGTATTGGAACAGTTCTCTTGACAGTAAATATTCTAAAGTGTTTCCCAGACATTCAAAATTTTTCTCATAAAAAAATTCATTATAATAGGTATCCTGATTTTCCTATTCGGCCTTCGATGAATTAAACTAATTACAAGAGAATATGAAATAATCGTCATCGCTATTAAGTACTAAAGATTAATAGCTTGAACAGCTTTCGATATTTCTGCACCATACCCTCTTTTTGAAGGTGACGACACAGTCTGTTTAGAAAGTTAATTCGAACTTTATTCATATGAAATTGATACTTTTCTCTTCAACATAAAGTCTTCGTGTATCTGATATGTGAACAGGTATGTGGATATAGTGAACTATCAAAGACCCATAAAATAGTAATAAAATGACACTTTTTTACCCTATTTTTCACAATGTAAAAAGCATATAAAAAGGTTGAAATTAATAAATTTTAAGGACTAATAAAAGAATACAACCTAAAGGACAAAAATTTAAACGCTTTTTCAAAATATAATCTATTTTGTCAAACAATTTTTTAAACACATTATTCAAGATAATATAATAGATCAAACAGTCAATAAAATTTTCAATTTAGTCTTTTTGTGATTCCGTTTTTCTCAAATCATAGTATTAGATATTTTCTTGTGAAAATTTTCAATAATCTAGTCAAAATAATAAAATCATCGTGAAAATGAACCTTTAAGCAATTAATTATCGGTTAAAGATAAATTTTATCTTCTCGAGACAGGAAAATCTTGCCAACTTTTAATATATATTTAACTTTTTCTAGTTATCGAGAGAGTAAAGTAAAATTTCTATTATGTCTAAGAATTGAGTTATTTATTTATCAAGTTTATATTTAAGTGGTTTGACAAGTATTATTATTAGTAACCTTTATCCAATATTTCGCAATGGGAAGAGCAATGTTATTTAAGTTACTCGTAGTTTTTATTAAAATTGCAATATCATCTCAAGTTTAGCTAAACTATTTCTGTGAAAAAATTGGTATCATTGACCAATATCCGAACTATTTTTATCTGCTTTTATTAAATATTTGACTGTCATGATAAGCATATCTTGACAATTATTTTATGCCCAAAGATTCAGCATTCATGTAAGGTTGGATAATAATATTATGCATTCGTTCTTCAATGCTTTTACAAAAGCTAAAAGTAAAGAATAAAGCGATTATCGATTCGTTTACAATTTAGAGTGAATAAAAACAAGGCTTATAACTCCAACGTGGTGAGTTATTTTATGACCCTACATACCGATCACTTTATCAATATGTTTGGCATTTTACCGAAATGTGTAATTTAATTTTCTTGGTGTATCTTGCATCAATTATCAAGTTTATTTGTAACTTTAAGATTAAATATTGTAAATTTTTTCATTTCATAAAATCGTCATTTTTTGTAAAGTGGCTACTGGTGGTGGTTTTTCCGCTAAAACCTTGGTCCTAAATTATAATGTAAATTTTAATTCATCACTTGCAACGTAGACGTTAAAGTTCTTTTATATTATCAGTCGTAAATGAGTATATTTTTTTGTTTACTTTCTTCCTCTCTCTGATGATTAAAAACTAATTAGTGCTGTGTAAAATAAAGTTAAATGATTGTAAATGTTGACAAGAACAATCGAATTGGGTGGAGCATTAAATATTATCGTTTTTATTTGTTTTAAGACCACCTTATTATCGACCCTGGACAGAATTACAAAGCTCTTTAAACCAGTGTCCTATTTTGAGACTACCACAAGTGAAGCTGTTAATTTCACCTCCGACATATTTATAAATTGAGTTTAAGGAACACAAACTTTGTTCAGCTTCTAATGCAGAGAGAAATAATTTTGCAATCAAATTTTATAATTAACACATGTGAAACCTTATTTGCAACTCTCCCTTTAAGAAATTATATTATTGTGAAGATACTAATGGTTGGTAGGCAACTGAGCCGTCTGTAAATCTAGGTATAAATCAGATGGAAGACACTTCCTTAATTACACATACAGCACCAACCTCACACGGAAATCTATCTTACCTAGATGAGTGCTTTCGATAGAACAGTAACTCTTACATATATTTTTTACCTTTATGTACCCAAACATTAGCTTACGTAAGAAACAAAAATGGAACGAATTATTAAATAAACTTAAAACTTAAATAACCATGATCATCTTCGAGGGTACTCAAGCCTAAAATTAACATTTAAATTACAAATATTTTGTAAATTCTGTCAAAGTAAAATAATCTAATAAGTAAAAAAATTGCTGTAATAATTCCCAATATGGGGGAAATTGTAGAATTGGGGCAAGAATATGTACTCATAGCATACATGTTAAGTATAAAAAGAAGCAAAGTTCCAATAGTGTAAAAAATCAAGAGAAAGTTAGAGCTTCGAAAAATATGTATCACAAAGTAATTATTACAAAAGATGAATAATATTTTAATCGAGCATGAGGCCCACAGTACAAAACTGACTTTACGTTTAAAATTAAATGAACATGGATGGCGTTTAAAAGGTAATGTAATAAAGCGTTGAAATTGTAAATATGATAGAAAAATAAAAGCTATCGATAAATTTAAGGAGATAAATTGGTTCAAACAAATCAGTTTCTTTACTCATTTTAAGACATTAATTTATTCATATAATCATCATAAAATACAGTTTAAATTGTAAAAACATCCTCTCTAACGCTATGAAATATTTAGAAGATTAAAGGATTGAAGTAAAAAATAGTACTCTTATTATATTAAAAAACAACACAAAATATCTTAATTGTTTAACTCTGTTTTAGTCTTTAAAGTAATCGGATTTGTAATATGATAAAAACTTGGGAGGATTTTCAAATTATCATCGAATCAAATTTCTGATTTTTGTTTAAAAATTTTTTTTATTGTTAAAAATTAAAAGAAATTGGTTATTACACGCTGTTATAATATTTTTACCCAATTATCATGATATTTTGTTAAAATTTTCAATATTGGGTGTTGTTTGGTAAAACAAATACTGCTTTGTGAAACGACACATTAAATTTTGCACAGTGTGCTGGTAAATTACTTTGTAACAGGAAATTATTATTCCTATTTTCAAACGATAAAACTGTGTATTTTACAATTCTATGAGGTTCTGTTTTGTCTAAAACTGTATGAGAATGTTTAAAAAATCTCCTGGAATAAATTTCAGGATTTTAGGAATCTTATAGATTATATTTTTTGTTCGCTCCTTACGTCTATTTTTGTTATATAGTATTAAAGTTTGTGTTTTAGTGTTCTAACTGATGAATAAAAGGGGCTTGTAATTCAATGAATCTACATTGGCAATGGTTAAAATGTTATCACGCCATTTTCTAATGCTTAAATCATCTCAGAACAATTACAATAATTGATTTTAGCGGTATTTCTGGCAGTAAATTTTTTTAAAAATATCTTATTATTTGATAGTTCATGTAATGTGTAACCATAAATATCACTGATTTACTTTGATAGTTAAAAAACATTCGATTCTTCTTCGTTAGTTCAATATTTTTTTTGGATTTGATGCTGTATATGAAAGTTATCAACAGTATAGAGCATCTTTTTTTAATAAGTAATCAGTTTAATCAATTTATTTTGCTCATGTTTAAGAAATTACATGAGAAAAAAAATGTAAGTTACTGATAGCTTCCCAGTTCTAAAATTTAATTTAAACGATACTTTTCCATTTCTTTTCCAACCTTCATTATCGACTCAATTGTTCATCTAGATTTACCGATATTTTGATTGATGAAACAAATCGAATCGTTATAATCAGCTATACAACTTGATTTAGAGGTTGATTTACAACGTATTACACGAGATGAATTTTCTCAAACCTGGCTACAATAGAATGTTAAACCAAGAAATTTTTACTTGGATTTTTTTAAGGCTTTCTTTTTTGCACTTGGTTGAAATGTCAAAGTATGCCACGTTTTTTTGTAGAAATTCGGTACATTTGATCATTCAAAATTTTCTCTCTTTCACTAATTTCCACTTTTTACATCCTAGAGATGGACTGTGAACATAGAACTAAATCACTCAATGCAAAAACAACAAAAACATGATTTTTCTAGATTTCGTTTAGTCTTAGAAGCCAAATTGTAAAACCAAATTAAAAATTTTTTGAAAATAATTAATTTAAAGGGAATGTTGCTTAAGATGAGAATGAATTATTTCCGATATGACTGAGGAAAATCTTGCTGTCTTTTGAATACATTTTTCCTAGTAACTCTTCCTATAGCTTTTTTTAACACGCAAATTGAACGTATATCTAGTTGATTCAATGATGAAAAATATGTGAGTAATTTATTTTTCTGTATTAATACTTTGCATTCTATGGAGATAAATTGAGAGCCATTGTCCGTAATAGTTTTTTGAAAATCCCTTCTGAAGAATATTCTTAGAATAAATTTTGCTGTGTTTACTGAGGTAAATGTCTGCTTAAGAAAAGATCTAGGGAATTGAGAAAAATTATTACTATAACTAAGAAACATAAATTCAAAGCGTGATCCCGTGATTTCGTATTGACTTCACTCCATATATCAACTTGTTTCTTCTTGCATTGCTTCCGATGGAATTCTTGGTGTTTTCCTTCTAAAACAAAAACAAAAATGAAAATTTAAAATGAGTTTTTGGCTTTCTTTAGCTGTTTCGTGTCGCAGAAAGTACAATCTTGCAAGCGAGATTGTTTTTGCATCCCTAGATTACATTTTTAAAGTTTATTTAATAAAATGCTTTGTCAAAGTTTTAGAATTATCAATCTGTCGTTTACTATTAAAAAATTGTTTAAAATGAAAATCTAATTTATTTTTTTGCAAAAATTTTAAGAATTCACAGTTTCGATAATATACCAATCTTTTTTTTGTTTGAATAGCTTTAGCTAGAATTTTATCTTTTAAAGTTTTTTTAAATAATCCAAAATGATTGATTATTTGAAAAAGTTTGAAACGATTTTAGATAATAAGATGATTTAATTTTCGGATATTTTCTCTTTGTAAAAGATTGAGAGAAAGAGTATTTCCATTCGCACTTTGATCACAAGAACGATGTAAACTATTGAGTTATATGTTAAAAAAATTTCCAATCTTTACTTAACAGAGGCTGCATTGTGGTATATTTCTTTAGGTTCAGAATAAATTTGAAGCAGAGAACGACGATCAGTGAATTAGGAAAATTAACTGATTTCTAGGTATTTGAGTTACTACTTAATTCCTCAAACTATTGCAAGTGCCTCATTTTCAATTCTTGAGTATTTTTTCGCTGCTCTGTTAACAATTCCTTAATCACATGTGAGAAGGCTCTGTGAGCTTTCACGGAATCAGTGTGATAAAACTTGTCCGATTCCAAAAGATCAGGCGTCTGTAGTCAAAAACACAGATATAGAAGAATTATAATGCATAAGCATTTCTGTTCTTTAGGTGCTGTGTAAGATTATTAAAAGACTAAAATATTCCTTTTCTTGTTAATTGTAACGAATTTTATGAACGATAAATATTTTATTAATGATTTCGGCAATAGTTGATTAACTCGGAAAAACTTTTAGCATTTAATGCATTTCTAAGCTAAAGTACATCATAAATTGACGATTTTTAAGTTACTTCACTAGATATTCCAATTTTTTAGACTATCATTTGTATTAAAATGATCTAGTTGAAAAATAATTGACAGCTTTTCCTTTTATTTTAAGAAAATAATCATTAAATCTTCAAAATATATTTTCTAGATTTGAAACAAGCTCTGATATGGAGAAATCAGTGAAATGGAAATCGTTTAAATATCACGCCATTTAAAAAATTCAAGAAAAATTTTTGATTCCAACACTTAACCAAATAATAGTTTTGAATATCAAAAAAGTTCAATGGTATTTTATCAATAGAAGCTGTTAATCGCTTTAGACTTCATTCGAAAATTTAAATTAGCCAAATCTGTTTTTGTAAAACCTTCTTAAACCTTTGATATGAGTTATTCAATGTCAGTATTAGTTATTGGTCTATTTTAAAAAGTTCCTTTATTTAGACAGAAAAATCAGATTATATTCTTATCGAACCATTATTCTTGAAAGGACAGACAATTAGCGATGCAGAATCATAATGGTTTATATGTATACTTAAACCCTATTGTAGCAAATTATTATGTTTCCGTCCAATCAATGAATTTTTTGATCAGAAATAGGTTTTTCTTGTTAAAAAATTGGAATTTGATTTAGATTTTAGAGAGTATAGCTCTATGAGTTTTTAAACACCCATGATCATTCCAAAAATAATTACTAAATTTTATATACGAAAATTTTATAGTCATTTTATCACTGATCTTGCTTTAAGGAGAAAAAATGGAATCAATCATATGTAAATTAATCTCTACCAGGTAAAATTAACAAAGAAAATCTTCAAGCCTGTGAACTACCTTTGACTGACCGAACAATCACAAAGCTTACGTCTAAGTCCTGATTAAATGCTATGTAAAACTTCTAAAGCACTAAGAATTTTCCTTCAAAATTTTACCAAAAACAATTGAATATGTTAATATTGAGAATTTTTCCGAAGAACTTGCATAAAAACTTAAATTAATCGGACATTTTTAAATATGAAGAGTTATGTAAAATTGTGAAAGATTAATATGAGTGTCCAAATATCAATATTTGAACATGTATCAATATGATTTTTTCTAAGGTTTGATATTTTTAACTTGCGTTTTTAGATGACCTGTGAGATCACTGCAGCACAAATGGTAACACAAAATGCGATTTTTTTCCAATCTGTTTTAAGAATATTCAATTAAAATATCTTCAAACTTATCTATAATAAAAAAACAATAATTTTATTTTTTAAATGTCGATTTGAGTAATTTGAATTAAACCGGATTTTTACGAAACATTTTTAATTTGGATTCACATTCTAAGAGCTTTTTTCCCTATTTATTTTTTACAAGAAGTAAAGAATGCTGATTTTTACCATGGTCTTGTATCCCGAGAACAAAATATTCACTAATTCCTACATCACGAAAAGTTCTCAAATCACAAGATGCAGACAAACTGCATAATAAATAAGATTAATTAAATTCTTCGCCTTCGAACTCTCTTGATTACTCAAGACAATTTTGTTCACTTATTCTTAGAAGTTCTGGATTAAAGTTTTGTTTAAAAAAATAGAAACTTCCTCAAATTGTACTTCTTTCAATTTAGTCAATTTTTCTTGAAATTTAACTATGGAATGGGTTTATGGTACGAGTGCTGCTAGCAATTTTACAATTAAATTTTCTATTGAAATAATTTTGGTATTCACTCGATTTTCTAACCGTTCATATTGTGTGTTCCACAACTTCACTTTTTGATCTAATTTATTTTGTTCAAAAATTATTTTTTGACTTTGGTAGAGTTAAAAATTAAAAAAAATGCACGGGACAATATTCCAATATCTATCGCCAGTGCGTACTAACGATTTATAGTCATAACATTGTCCACTGGACAAATTTTCTTTTTTTTGTCAGATAAAAAAATTTAAAAAAAAAGTAATATTTATGAGTAAAACTATGAATATGAAAATTGAATATATGGAAACTTTTTTTTTAATTTATGAATCTATTCATACTCATAAGTTTGCATCTTATTTTAATTGCTAAACATTGTTTTTATTAAAAAATAACTTTTTTATCGAAGCTGAACTAATAGTATCATAATTGGATCAGTTTTACTCAATAAATTTTTTTGAATGATCACCTGTATTTTTTATTATAGAATTTGTTTAAAAAAAATAAAGTTAGTATTTAGGTGAATAATATCATTGTTACTGACATCTTTAATTTTACAAGCTTGAATTCAGCTATGATATGGACATAAGTTTAGCCATATTTTTCCTTAAAAAATAAAATTATATTAAAAATATATTCAATGTTATCCTTTTTCGAATTCGATTAATTTTATTTTGTTATGGTCGTGTTTTCCAATCCTTATGCCGCAGAATTTATTTAAACTCTTCGGCGCATTTATAGTTTTATTCTGTAATTTCAAGGTTATTTTACTCGATTACTAGATTTAGTTTAAAGATATCGAATCCTTACCTCCTTAAATTCTCTTTTCATACCGTTTCTAACATTATATTACTGATAAATTAAAACTTTAAAAAATACAAAAATCAAAGGATTTTTAAACATTCTCTTGAATAAATATTGATTATAATTTTTACAAATTAGAATTTTTCCAAGGATAATCGCTTCACTTTAAATTATTGGGTCAGAAAATATCTCAATGAGATTCATACAAAGAAGGAAATCTTAATCTATCTAGTTTGATCATCGTATGTCTTCGTCTCCTCGTTTCGGTTAAACGTGCCATATACCGACATACCGCTCCAGCAAATCGTCAAATCTCTCAACCCTAATATCCCGAATAAAAATTACCGTTTGCAGAGTTTCTTCCTCATTTAATTGCTAAAATTAAATTTAAATGAAAAATGAGACTCTTTTACAATCAAACACAAATGTCAACATTATTTAGAATGTTAGTCAGTAAATAACGAAATGATAAGAGGAAATTAATTTTTAAATATTTTGTTAAAAAATAAACCATCGGTGATTAAAATCATAAAAATGAAATGAACTGAAACTAGCAACCATTTTCTTCATTCGACACAACCCGATCACCTAATGATAGACACTCTAGATCAAGCAAAAAACGTGAAAACTCGGATGATATTTTTATTCGGAGGCAAGTTAAAATCTTATCGATTCATTCCAAGAATGTATCATTGAAAGATGATCGCTGTAGTATTTTCGTGTGTTGGTCTCCAGGGAGTTATTATGAGCGTCAATGACTGCTCACAATTACGACACTATTTTCTACAATATGCTAATGTACACCGTTTTCGCCTTTGAATGGTTCTTTCTTACTCATCGATCAAATCTAAAAGTTAGGGAACATATGAGAATTCAGACAGACTGTTGCAAAAAAGGTTTTCAAACTTTATTTTGGTAAATTTTTCAGAGTAAGGCAATCTAAGCATGGTGGCACTTCCAGATAAAAAGAGTTTTTATTGACTTAAGTTTACGTTCCCTAGGTTGGCCAGAATGTGTCTGACTTTGTTCGCTTTACAATCGAGTTGAATCAGCTTAAGAGTAGATAGTCTAGTTTCACTTACAAGATATTTTGTCATTTCACTTATTGAAAAATTTTTCTAAACAAAACAATACGATAATTTATTCAGTTGTTACTCATTAAATACTGATCAGCGGAAGACTGAGACTACTTCTCGTCACAGCTTTTCTAGAGGGAGTGACATGCATGATAAACACACCTGTATGTGGTATTCAAATTCCAATCATGACTTTAACTTAATCATCGAGGTAGTTTACAGATAACTCAGTGGCACATGGGTATTTCATTAGAAATTTTTTCCGGATACTGGTTCATCTATCCAAAACATTATAAAATTCTGCATTTTTATTCAATAAATAAAACAATAAACTAAATTCAATTCAAAAAAATCCTAATTTCTTTTACTTTCCCTTCAACAAATTCGAAGTTCCTTCATCTCTCTTGGCCTTGAGACTAGCTTCTGAAAACCTCACCAAAGACAGCAGTGATAAAAATTAACAAGAATAATTCATTGTCACAACAACACATTGGACTGTAAAAATGTCAAAAATTGTAAGAAAAATTAACAAATAGAAAAAAAGAAGTATGAGCTTCAAAAGTATCAGAAATTGTGTGAAACACATTTACCATTGTTCTAAGGGTCCTAATTTGTTATCCTCCAACAAAATAGAAAATTTGTGGATGGGCAATGGTTAGCAGCTAATTTCTAATTCCACATAGTATATTTAAATAAAATATAAATTTCAGTAGTTCATTTCATTAGAATGAGAGTAAAGTCTTAACAATAAAATAAAATAGTATCAATTAGAATTAAGGACGCCGCCGAAACTACAGGTAATTTTCTCCGCTAACTGGAAATTGTGTTAATCTATTGATAAGATATTTAAGTATTTTTTATCAGTTCAATGTAAAATACTAAATGATAAATGTATAAAATCATTTCTAAAAGTAAATTAGGAAGTATGAACAAACGGTTTAGCTGCGAATAAGTATTAAATGCTTGATTGTGCATAGAGTGGGTGGAATATTTTTGCAAAACTAAGGGAGAAAAATAGAAAATCTATATTATTAAAGAATTTTATATACTTAAAGTTCATTGTAACGATAGTCCTCTTTGTATTCGTCGAGGATTAGTTGCCTTACAAAAAAATTTTTTCCCATATCAATTGTGTAAGAGCCTTTACATTTTAAATCTTTACAATGTATCAATTCATCTTTGTGAGTTAGGGAATAGTTTGAGGAATAAACAAGGTATGACATATGGATATCCTCCATAGAAATAAACTTTTGCCGATAGTGCTGGTCGACGACCTTCGATATAATTTCTCGTTTGTAAATGTTAGTGAATCCCTTTATGTAGGGGTTGAATATTTTTTTCGGGTATTCTTCATATGGAACATACCATTTATGATTTGGGTCTCTGATTGCTTTTGCGTTTTTTACGACCTGTCCCACAAAGTAGCAGTTAGCCTTCAGGTTATAAATAAAAGGCATGATTTTATTAATTTTGATAAAAATATCATCATCTGCTTTTAAAATGTACTTGAATGTTAAATTTATTTTATTCAGAGCATCAAGCGTAAGAACAATTTTATGGGCGGTCTTTCGATAAGAGTCCAAAAGGGGCACGCGCAAGATGTCCTTTCTTGTGAATGCTTCGAAATCGACCTGTTGGTTTATTGCATAATCATGAGTATACCCAATTGAAAAAAGAAAACAATGTGAGGATAAATTTAAATTTTGGTAAAGAAATCTCACATTGTTTTTTCCAAATGAAAGTCTTATTTGTTCCCGAAACAAGTAGTTCTCTGGCTTAGATATCATAAAAACAATGATTCCCGTATTTAAAGGGCAATTGAATGAAACGACAGATTCCACGTGTTCTTGAAAGAAGAACATCAAAGAGCTGTTTCGAGGAAAAGGTCCTTCTACAAAGTCTTCTGCTTCTGTTACTTTAGCTGGAAAGTAATCACAAAATTCTTCGATGGATGAATTCATTTCAACAGGCCTTGAAAAAAGATTATTTTTCTCTACTATTGCTTTTGGGTATTTGATAACAGTTTTGAAGCAATATCCTAATGCTGTATATGTCAACATTAAAAACAAAATGAAAAGAATAAAATCAAGCAGATAATAATATTTTTGATTTAGAAATTTTCTAAATTGATGTTTTATATGAATTAGCTTCATCCAAAATATACCCCAGTGAATGATATTTTTAATTAAACAATTTGTTATAATCGCCTAAAAAATTTTATCTTGGATACAAATTAAAAAAATTTAGGCATATTTGATGAATTATTTTACAATTCGATTTTTATATTTATAAGCTGCTTAAGTCACCTCTCTAATAAGCCCCATAATCCAAACTCATCTGGCTTAATCTCCTCCGTATAGTCTTTTCACCACTTACAGGCATTTATAATAACTTAAACGCATAAATTACATCGAATTATTTTTTTTACAGTATTATTATTTTTGATATTATTCGATAAATAAGTTTGAGAGCAAAATTAAGCCATCAAAGTAAAACAAAAAGTTACAACCTCTCTATGGTTACTTTTGAGAACAAAATGCTGTGATGACAAAAAATCGTATTTTAACTTACATATTTATACAAATAATTTAAACAAAAAAGTATTCAACATAAATTAATCAACAAATATCAAATTTAGAAAATATTTTTAACGAATTCTACATGAAATTCGAGCATGCTTAGTAAGTAAAACTTATTTAATTCAAAAGCTAATCAATGCTAAAATAAATAAATGTTAAAACTGTCTAAAAATTTTTAACAGAAAAATAACAAAAGGATTTTTATAAGAAGTAACCTTCAATTTCAAAAATAACATGAAAATTAGGTAGCATCACAAAACCTAACAAATAATTTACCATTATTTTAGTGATGTTAAAATTTTAGAGAAATATTTTTTTATCGTAAAATTAGGATAGATTAACAATAAAAAGATATGCAATTAAGGCTATTTTAAAAACCTCATTGAACCCACTCTTAAAGAAACAAATCTCTTTGACCTCAGATTACATTTTAGAAGTAATTTGTTTTTTTTAAGAAATCGAAAAAATTTAAAAAAAAATTGACGTTTAAATTGAGAATTAAATTTAACTTTAATTTTAGGTTGAATTAAATTTCCTGAAAATGTCTTTTTTTAGTCTAAGTTTCGTATGAATTTTCCATTCATAAAATTTATCAAATCATGAATATCAGCTTTCTTCTTTTCCTTTTGAAGTTGATGATGCAAACGGAAATATTTATTTTTTTAACGCTAAAAAATGGCCATCACACCAGTCAACTTGGATTTAATTTTTTACTTTCATTCAAAAATTAAGATAAATAAAATTATCATAAAAACACTATTTTATGATTTTTTTGCAATATTATTTAGTTTTTGTGAAATCGATTACAATAAAAAATTAACAAACTTTAACATTGTCGTTGTCTTTCTTGTTACCGCTCGCATGACCATGGTAAATTTTGTATTATTTTGATATATTTTCTTTTACTTTATTTTAAAATTTAATTTTTCGATTAAAACATTATAAATAGTCATAAAATATTTATACATTCTGTAAAACTCGATTTAAAACAAAGATAATTCAGAAAAAAAAATTTTGTCTTCAGTGAATATTAAAAGTTGTCATAAAACTACTTTAATTTAAATTTTTAGCACAAATAATCTTGAAATTTTTGCTTCAAAAGCTAGATATAACATCTAATTTAAAATAAAAATACACCCATTAATAAAACTTTATTCTAATTCTTTTCGAAAATAAAAAAGTTAGTTTTCTTCACTCAATTCCAGACATTGTATTTATGGATAAAAAAATCTATTTTAATTTATTAATATTGGCGTATACAACAAAATTTTCACAAATCACAATTGCGCCATTTTGCATGAACTTTTAATGAAACATAATCCGACATTAATAAAATAAATTCCCGCTTAATTAATTTTTCGGCCAATAATTTCACTTTATTAAAAATTTATCTAGAAAAGTCTCAATGTAATTAATTTGTGATTTTTTTTGAGAACAATAAAAATTGAAGTCATTCCTCGTTGTCTACTAAGATTCTTGGACTGCTCGGTATCATCTGAAAACTTCAAATCGGTTAGTCGTCAACTTAAATACAATAAAAAAATTTTCCTCATAACAAGGTACTTCTCAATTCATTTTGTTAACAAAATGGAAGATTTAAGCCGTAGTAATACGTTAGAAGTAGCCCCAATATTTTTTGCCTTGTTCAATGACGTATTTTTGTGAAACTTATTTCTGAGCTGTTGTTAAGATGACTTTGCACATGCGTAGATTTGATTTTGAACACGACATCTACGTGGTTTGTCGAGCTCATAACCCCGTCTAGACTAACTTTTTAATGTAAAATATTCAGAGAATTTAAACTGAACACTCTGTAAGAACAAAAAGCAGAAATAACTTCTGGTAATAGTAAATTTTTTATGAGCCAATTTTTTCATAATTATTAAGTAATTTAACTCTTTGTGTCAATTATATAAGGTAGGTCTATCCTATGATTAATTCAAGTTAATAGCATTTTCTAATATCATAAGAGGGAACCTGCCAGACGTGAATGACAAAGCATAGAGATAAGGCGCCTTTGACACCAGGGATCTGCCTCCAAGGGTTACATCTACTGAGTTCCTTCAAAATGGTCAAAACTGTTTTTCCAATCAAGAGTAATTACTTTGTAAATTTAACCCATTTAGTACAATATTGTTGAAAAAATGATCACCTGAAGTCTTTAAAATTATAAATTTTCTCATTTTATGTCTTTGAACAGTACTAAATATTTTTATTGCTTTTGCAAGATCAACACTATTTTTATGCTTCAGATGTGAAAACCTGAAATTATCAATTCTTTCAATTAACAATTTTTTAAGAATGACTAATGGGAAAAGCATTTCAAATGAAACACAAAAAAAGAATAAAAAAACACCTGACAACTTTTCCTATAATTGAATTGTTCGATATTACTGGAATTTAATTCGTAGTTTGGAGTTTTATTACAATGATGTTAGTGAAACTTTCATTTTGTCGCTATTACTTTGCTTATTGTAATTTTTTAATTTTTAATTAATTAAAGGCTAAATATTTTATTTCAAGTCAAAGAATACATTGAAAAAATGTAAATTTGTAAATTTAAAAGTCTGTTAAGGGTTTTGACCCAAAAGAGATCAAAAAGAATTCTTGACCAAAAAATGTTGTGATTAGAGCAATTGTAGATACCTTAAATTTTAACATTTAAATTTTTATTTTGGCAGCAATATGCTAATTTCTTTCAATAAAGTATTGATTGAATCTGTTGGCGAGATGATTAAAAAATGCTGTTCATTTAATGGTCTTGACAGAAAAAAATGTCTATAGCATTTTTAAAGAGCAAATTTGTGCGAAATTATATTCACTAGATTGCTAAATAGAAAATGGAAAAATAGGTGTCAAGATGAGAAATTAAACATGGAAAAGTGGATTTCCATCATCTATGCCACTGCTAATGGATACTTGTTCCATTTCAAAAGAGGCTTAATCTTCGATCTAAAAATGGCATAACAAATATAAAACTAAAATTTATTGTATTTTTTTTTTAATGTTTTAAACTGTTTCAGAATGTGAAATTACTTTTACAAGTGGGAGGCATCACGTGAGATTGCTTGTTGTTAAGGAGAATTAATATCTTTTTTGTTGAAATATTAGACATGGTCCTCCTCAGAAGGGATAGTGATGCACTAATAACTTGTCCCTTGTCCTGGTTGGCTACCCCTCAGAGTTAGGAACATTCCTAAAGGTTTCAACAAAAAAACGCCGAAAAACTAACGAACTATTTTTTTTTAGACAAACCCTATTTAATATAAGAGTGATTGACGTGGTTAATGCTGAGATACGCTCGAAATAAGAAATGAAAAAGCATTTGATGTAAAAATCGGCAAACTGAAAAGAACGAGTGTGAAATATTATAAATTTTTTAAAGTCGAATAAAAAATGTTGAGTTTATTGTTAATAACAATAAAAATATTTTTTTGAGTCGGCATTATTTATGATTCCATTATGTGTTGAAGTGATGTTTTTATATCAGGATTGGCTTTCTCAGAAATTTTATCGATCAAAAAGAGGTTGATCGGTGTTTAGCCCAAACCGACAAAATATTTTTGTCTAAATTTGAGATGAGCTTTTTTAAAAAGGAGCATCCTAAAATATAAAAATACAAAAAACCGTAATTCAAATCTTCAAAAAAGAGCTTAATGAGACACCAACCGACTTGCTTTGTCGCAAAAAATGGAACCTAAATAAATTGTAAAAATACTTCCTCGTCAATTAGGAGTGGAGATAGGGCTGCGATATTTGAATAAAGAATGTCGATATTGGATGAAGGACAAATGGAATTATCGCGATTGTAAAGTTCGACAAGTTGTATTATCAAATTAGAGCGTAAATTGCAGGAAAGGGATATTTTAATATTTTCATAAAAGTAATCGAAAATATTTGCAATGATGATCGGTCGAAATTGGAAATAGAGTGGGGATGATGAGGGTGTCCTTAATAAATATTTTTACAAACCCAGACAAATAATCACAAAATTCAAAGAATTTTGAATGACTTGGAGGGATAAGTTTTTTGTTAAAGGGCTGAAGAATGTGAGACAGAAGTACACACCATGAAAACTTCTCAATGCACTTACAAAAATTCTTGGTCAAATACTAAATTTAGTTAAGAAAGACTTCAATTATGGTTGCTTTATAGAGTTCAGAATGTTTTTCTAAAAATAGAGAAGAAATTAAAAAAATCCAACTTGGCTCGTGTTCTTCTTCATGATGAGCAAAAGAAGAAATATCAGAAAAAAGTGTATTGTAATTTTCTTCGGGACACGCGCGTAGATAAAAACAAATGGTTTTAATTCCCCATTCGGTTTGCAGCATTTCACCAGCATTAGCAGGAGATAATTTATTAAGCAATTTTAATGATGATTCACGAGTTAATTTCGGTATAATTTCGCAAAGAACGAAAGAAAGAAAATATAAATACAATGTTTGGCTAAATTATAAAAGAGGGTACTGTTTTATACATTCCTTGATAAGCTTACGAATTGATTTAACAATATCACGGTAGTATTCAGGATAAATTGTAGAAAGGTTTGAAGTTGGACTTAATAAAATGCAAAAAAAAACTTTGAAATATTTTTATATTCGGGATGGTTTTGAATATTTAAGAGCATGAAAAGCAATTCTAGTTTCTGGGGATAGTATAGATTAATAAAGATATTATTCGCAATTTCCGGATTTTTCTAATTTTTGAAAGGAAAAATACATTATTAAGTTGGAATTTTAAAATTTGTTTTTTTATTTCATGAAAATACACATTCATTTCTTTTTTTGGCCTAAATTTGAAAATTTGTTTAAACCCATATAAAAAGAGCTTCCATAAAAGTCGTTTACCATTTGGGGAACAAAGAATTATCGACGAATGTGCTAATAATTATTGAAAAAAATACTTTTGAAAAATTCAAGTATATCTTTTCGGTGTTCATAATTTCCATATTTGAGCGATGCCTCAAGCGAACATAAAACAGCTTTTTTAGCAATTAACTAAAAGTAATGAATTAAAAACATTTCTTGGATCTTTTTTGACGGCGAATACAAGTTCCTCAATTATGGGCTGTTTCTCCGATTTTATCCCTTTTTTACTTTATTAAAATTAATACACACCATAATATACTGGTTTTTTCTTTAAAAAAATTATCGTCAAAATCTTTTTGTTCGTTAAAAGAAGTATTATAGTTAAGTTTTTCTTGATGAGAATATTTTGAATTGTTATTTGATCCTGATACTTTGCGTTCGCCTTTATTTTTCCTTTTATTATGTGTAAAACTTTCAGATTTCTTTCCAACTCTTAAAAAATTACAATGTTTTTCAGTCTGCATGATCAATGTGATAATAGCACTAAATACGTATTGCGCAAGTTTAATCGAAAAATTTTATTCATCTTATTTTTGCACCAAATTTTAATCGGTTTAATTTATGTGTATGTAATTTTTTATTTATAATTTTTTTTAATTTGTTCGCATATTTTACGTTTGGTTTTTTGTCATGTTTTTATTCGCTTCTACTTAACTCCTAAAGAATTAAGCAAAAAATTAAAGCACAAAATTTGACTCAACCCAATATTATTTATTCTCATTAAAAAATTGATCGAAGTGCATTTATTTTATAATCTAACCATTAAATGATTACCACGTGTTTTGTTTGTACCAAATAATGTTCATTTTTTATTCCAGGGTTTCCTGATCATTTCAAAAGACATTAAAAAATAGTTAAAAAAACATAAAGTCTACACATAATGTTTTAAAAGCTGCCAATGATAAATAATGAAATAAAATATATTTAAGCAATGAATGAACTTTTAACAAAGTAAGTAAATTACATGATGTTTCACACACAGTCAAAGTATTTCTATTCGATTGTGTTATTGAGAACGATGATGTATAGCATCAAGGCAACCTTGAATAAATTAAACTAATATTTAAAAAAATCAGTTCTCGCAAAAATCATAAAATAAGATTTTTTATATCGATATTTATCGTTAAATATTATAAAAAAAAGTAGAGAATTATAAATATAAATAAGTAAAAATTATCATCACATTTATTTTTTAGTATGCGTAAATTCAAACAAACTAATACTTTTGAATCAAAGCCACTGAAATATCATCCAGTTAATTTATCGAACATAAGGCCAATTAAACTTTCAAATTTAATTATCATTATGGATTTTTACTTTAAAAATGCAATTCTTCCATACAAAAAAATATTCGTAAAGTATTAAAAAATGGTCAAAACGGTGAAAGAAATTTCTGAATTTTTATTTGAAAACATTTTTAATCGTCTGCAATTCCCCTCTAATGAAGAAGAGGGGCATTTCCTTGTATAAAATTTAGGATTCAAACCATTTAATGTTAAGAGACTCTTTTCATTAAGAAATCATTCAAGTTACGACCTTTAGTGGCTCTTTGGTTCATTTTAATATAAAAAATAGGGTGTTAAAAATCTTGAGCTGACATATAATTGTTTCTACTAGTTACGACTTGTACTAATTAATTACCAAATTGAGAATTTAGATTGAGATCATTACTTGATTGCTAGACCTCATAAAACCAGACTTTGTCTTGAAAATAAAAACTCATCGTAATTTTGGATTGATAAATTTCTAACGCAAGTGGTAGGGGCACATTACGGTTCAATTTTTGTTTTATTTTCCTGAGCTCAGGGATAAGGATAACCCTTTTCAATGCATAATGGAAATCTTATTTAACTTAATAAATTATATCATGAGATACTTCTGAGCAAAAAATTATCACACACTTCTACAACTATCTCTGGAAGGTTTTTTTGTAATTTTATCCTCTGACCAATAATTTAGTCTTCTTTATTAATTACGATAAGGTCTTTTATGACATCATCGCCGATAACAGCGTATATTGACTAGTTTTCTAATTCCATTGAATAATATAGGTTACTCATGGATGATTCATTGAAACACAGATGTGTTGACAGTGGTTGACTGGAATATTAATCCTTTATCAGTTGTACCCTAACATTCTTCATCAGAAATTATTAATCACCTTCATAAAAAATTACTCTATTTTCATTGACAAATTATTAGAATAGTCTCAAAGGAAGTGACTTCATTTTCATTTAATTTTTCGATTGTTGCTATTTCTACATTTAATATTAATTATAAATACTTAAACAGTAAAAAATAAAACTCAGTATTAAATATTTATATTATTGCACACTTAAATTAAAATATTTTTGAGATTTAAATAAATGGTTTAAGTTTTTATATTGAAATTTTTTTCTACTTTGTAGAATTTTTTAAAAATTTAAACTAGAATATCAATACATTATTGATTTTTTCTTGAATTTGAGATTTTGAAAACTCGAAAAATTTATAAAAGCTTAGCTTATTCATGCGCATCCTCTTTCTAGCTTGTCACAATCTTCACATGTTTGATTTAAGGAGACTGTAAGATTGTTTTTACACATTTATTAAAAGCCCATTTATTATTTTTAATCTGTTATTTAATTTAATTTTAAAATAACATTATGATTTTTATGTATATTTTGCAGATATAAAGCCTTTTCGGTTATAGATTTTTTTTAAAATATTAGTCAAATTTTATTTTACTTGTCTTTAATATCTTCTAAATTTATAATATTTATTTATAAAAATAAGACTGGCCAAAAGTATTGTATATTTGACTTTATATTGACTTCGCTTCTATTTTACATTCATTAATATGAATTAAGGTATCAGTTTAATTTTCGCCCCTGATTCAACTATATTTCTGATAAGTTAAAGAAATATTAATCAAGACAGAAGCCTTTAGTTATCTCCTTTGTAAGTACTGGTTAAAAATATTAAATAACAGCACGTGTTAATCAAGTCCTGTTGGATCAAGGTCAGAAGGACCGCGGTGTCGCTTTTCGCTGATGGGATTGATAGACTTGCTAAAGCAGTCAAAAACTCTCACATTAATGCCTAAACATATTTAAAATTACATGACTGTAACAAAGTCTTGATTCAACAAAAATGTTCAATAAACTTATCAAATTTAGAAATTAATGTTTTATGAGGAAAAAAGTATTTCATGTTTGATTTCGGGAGTTTTTCTGGTAATATCGACTATTAATTTCTCATAAAATGCATTGAGAAATTTTTCATGTTTTGAGCTACTAATCAAATGTTATAGAATATTGTAAAATGGTTCAAAATCATTTATTCATAAATTGTTGTTGTTTTTCGATTCTAAATTGAACATTCTTGTTTCTTCCGAAATTTAAATATTCAAAACTTTAAGAAATTTACGGATTGATAATTATCGTACAATCATCTTAAACTTTCCGGAATATATAATGTTTCACAAAACCTTGATATTTATTTGGTAAATCAAAGTATCTATAACACTACTTTCATCAATTTCTCTGTAATATTAGAGAGTCCTAAATTGTTAGAATTTTTTGTGGTCCCTTTTGATATTTTTAATTTTGCACTCTATCGTGTGAATCAGATTCATGACTGTAATATGAAAGGCATGATTTTCAAGCAGATGGAAAATTCATGTAAATTTTTTTTTCAATTGATTCAGAAGTGATGAATTCCTTCCCTACCAAGTGACTGAAAATCCATTCTAAAATAAAGAAGATAAAAAGTGAATTTTAAATTTACAAAAATGTTTTCCGATATTTTATTGACTCTCAATTTAACATTAATTGGTTAATCTTTATAAATGAATTTATTTTTCCATGATTTTTAGTTCTATGATGAAACTTTTGCAAATAATTTTTTATTTAAACATTTCAGAACCTTAAATTTTAATAAAATTATCTGTTTTCTTTTTTTTCGACGAAAAACACCATCATTTTTAGAAAGTCAAATATTTCTTCGAGACTTTTACCGCTGAAGGCAATATTTATAATTCTATTTATTTTTAAAATAATCCAGAAAACAAATGGTTATTTCCAATTTATATATTTTAACCAGAATAACCCATCGAGAAATTAGAGATTCGTTTTCAACAAAACACATCAATTTATCAAAATTTACGTTAAACGAGTTTTCTTACAATAAAATGTCTCTTACAGGGTTTACACCCATATTTTGACATCTTACGGACCAATTTTGACATCTTACGGACCAATTTTGACAAAATATTTTTTAACCCATAATGACTAATAATTTTATATCAGACGAACAAAGGCAAAGAATACTTGAGGCATATCTAGATGGAAATACAGTTTCTGATATATCTAGAATTATGAGATATAAGCGAACAACAATATATGCAATAATCAAGGCATATAATGAGACAGGATCAGTTAAAAGAAAGCAGAATGGTGGTGTGCGTCGTCAAGCTTTAACAGATGAAAATAAAGCACAAATAAAAGAATCGATAAATGATAATTGTAGCTTAACTCTACAAAATTTAAAAAAAATGTGATCTGAGATATTAAATATAGAAGTTGGAACGACAACAATAGCATCATGCATTGATGCATTTTCATTCAGTTTTAAAAGAAGTGTACTGATTCCAGAGCGCAGAAATTCTGAAAGTGTAATTTTTTCAAGATTAAATTACGCATAAGAGTTTATGAGTACAATTAGCTCTGTTGACGAAAGCAAAATATATTATCTTGATGAAGTTGGTTTTGACGTTTCTATGCGTTCAAGATATGGGCGTTCGTTGGTAGGAACTAGTCCGATTCATGTTGTTTTAAACATACGCACAAGAAACATATCAGTCTGTTGTATAATGAATAAGGAAGGTATTTTTGATTATGAAGCTCAAACAAGAGCATACAATACGGCTTTTTTGAAATATTTCATAGAAAAGGTAATAGGAAAAATGTCTTCTGAACGTGTTACAAATGCAGTCTTCATTATGGACAATGTATCGTTTCATAAGTCTCCTTTGATTGAAAATTTAATAATTCAAAATGGGCATAAACTTATGTTTTTGCCACCTTATTCTCCTTTTTTAAATCCTATCGAAAATATGTTTGCCAAATGGAAACAATTGGTAAGAAACGAAAGAATAGCATCCGAAGACCAATTACTAAGATCTATTATGGATATGTCTACTTTAATTTCTTCAAGTGATTGCAATGGATTTTATCGAAATATGTTGGGGAATATTGTTAGATGCCTTAGAAAAGAAGAAATTTATAATTAAAGATTTATTAATTTTATAGCGTATTTTTGCTTTTATTTTATACTTCAGTGTTTAGTTTTCAGTATTTTTATTAATTTTAATTTTATTTATTTGTCAAAATTGATCCCTAAGATGTCAAAATTGGTCCGTAAGATATCAAAATTGGTCCGTAAGATGTCAAAATGTGGGTGTAAGATGTCAAAATGTGGGTGTAAACCCTATATTGCAAACATTAATTGAAATGAATGTCGTATAAAAATTTAAAATTTATTTTTTTTCTAATTGACTAGTTATTTCAAATTGAATTAATCACATGTTCGAATAACTTATAATATTTTTAACATTTATCAACAACAAAAAAATGCATTAATTTAAATGTGCTCCGATTTCGGGTAAGTTTTTCATTAAAAAATCCTACAACGAAGAAAATTTTTAATATTTAATTTTGTTGCTGATCTTTGTTTGGTCATTGTTGTATTTTTCAATAAGGAATTTTTTTAACCACTTTTAGAGTTTTCTTCGAAATTTCTGATTTTTATGACGTCAATTGACCAATCGTTTACCCTTGATCATTGTTAAGAATTTAATTTTTTATGTTAATAAGAAACGTTGTTTTATTGATATTATTTTTTGATGTTTTAACTATTCGCAAGCTTATGATCGCACCAGTTCTAAATACCACCGAATAATAATTTTATCCCAACTTGCTCGATTCTACCAGTCGAACAATTATTTCAATTATTGTTTAAAATTATTTTATCAAAAAACGGGACAGTACAACATAAGTATTAACGACTTATTCATGATCAGACTCAAATTATATTTAACCCTCTTTGAGATATTAACTATCGATACTTTGGATTCATTTTTACTGAAATAACCGAAATTTGGATGAATTGAAATAAAAATGGAAAAAGTATATTAAAAAGTAAAATCGATCAACAAAATGTGGGTGTATACAAAATTTAAAAAGTGTGATAAACAGAGTATTAACTCTTGAGAGATTGATATCGGTAAAAATAAAATTCGAATTTTGCAATTTTTTTTAATAAAATGACATCAATTATTTTAAAACAGTAAGTTTTGTAGTTTAAGCACAAAAAACTTGATCTTTATTTAAGAATATTTTTAGCTAATTTTACAGACTTCCAAAGTATTTTCGGACACAATTTTGTATAAAAATATCTCTGAATAATTTTATTATTAATATTCAAAAAAATGCTCAAACTTTTCACCATGTGCGTTGACAGAGACATTACTTCTTTTTCTAAAACTGTCTTCTACTCTGTTATAGGCTTCAGTGCTATATCTTTAACATTCAGTTGTTATCGAATCCATCAAATCATCAAGAGTTCATTGACAATTCCTTAAACAATAGATTTAAGATGATCGAAAATAAAATTTTTAAGAAGTGAAGGATCTGGTGATTGACTTGGCCACTTCACAGGACCTCTTCGTCCAATCCGCCTGTCGGGAAAACTTTGATTCAGGTAATTAAGCACAATAATAGCAAAATGAAGTGGAGAGCAGTTTTGGTGAAAAAGATATTTTGTCATTTACTACAAAAACATTTTTAAAATAGTCAAAAATGAAGATGTAGAAATTCTAAAAAGGTTTACCTAATAACATAAAAAAGATTGAAAAAATAAGAGGCAAGGATTCCCTCATCAAACATACCATCACTGATCATGATCTTACTGTCGGTCTGATGATGTCCTTTCTTTTTCTTTTTTGGAATTATTTCTGACCAATAGTCTAAAGTTGCGTCCGTTTACTTCCCCATTCAGATGACAAATAGCTTCTTTTACTTAATTATCTTAAAGAATCGATTTGATTACAAACCCATCCCCAGAATTCTAATCTCCGATTGGTTTCATTCCCATCTAGAGCTTTGACAAGAACTTTATAAGTATGGAATTTATGTGTCTAAAGAATTTGATGTACTAATGTTTTGCTGATCGTTAGCTCCCGACTTTGTTTCCTTTTTGATTTAATAGGGTTTCTTGCAACATTTGCCAAAACCGTCGTTGAGGCCTCTTCATCAGTTGCACTTTTTCGTACAGTCCACATCTCTCAAGGTAAGTAACTGAGTCGGTTTCTTGAAACGTTTAATCAAAGGACAGACAGTAGTATGGTTCAATGCCTGTTCTCGCTTATGATGAACAAGCTTGAGTTCTTAATCTACAAAGCGTTATTTTTTTAATTTTTTTTATCAAACATAAAAACTAATGATACTATTTCTTGTATTGTTACTTTTTCACTCTTATCTGAGACAGAAAACAAATTATCATACAAATGGTGAGCGACGTCAAGGACACCCTTTTATTTAATTGTCATTTTCTATGTGTTTGTCGTAAATAAGGTCAAGATAATCTTGAAAAGTAGAGAGGGGAGAAGAAAATATACATCAGTACTAACTTTAAATAAATGTCAAAGACTCTATGGATTAAACAAAAATGATTAATAATTGATTTTTTTTTATCTAAAATTTACCTTTCCAGATAAACTCAAGCATAAATTGTAAATAATATCAAAATTAGTACCTTTTTAACCCTCTCTTCAACGAATTTTAAAAATTTTTAATATTGTATTTTTATTTTAGCGGTTTACTTGACATGTGAGTGGGATTAATGCTAGGTTGGCATTTGGGAAACGTCGAGAAAAATCGTCAGATAAGTACCTAGAGAATGAACTTTTGAGATATTTTTAGTGAGATATTCAAATTTTTGATTAAATTTTTTTCGATAAAAATTTGTGTTTTCAAATATGTTTTGATGATGGTTGCACATTTAAATTTGATGGTCGAAACAAAATTTAAAATATAACGAAATAATTTTTCAATTGATTTTTAAAATTAACTACTTCAGCTAGTTTTAGTTTGAAATATTAGATATGCATCAGTTTTCCGCCATTAAATCTGGACAAAAACGAAATCTTACAAAAACTGTTGAAACCAAATTGCACTTTAGTCATTTTTAACTAATTATTTTTTCAGCAAAAAAATTAACCATATTTACAATTTTTTAATTTTTATGTTTTTATTAAAAATAGTAAGTTTTTTTCTAAATTCTCTAATTATTAATTTTAAATAAAATTTTGTTATAAACAACGGCCAACTGGCATTGATTTAATCAATAAATTTTAAGGAATTGAAATGATCTTCAGTGACAAACATTAAAGTATTTCTCATTTAAGGAGATTTTGCGCATTTGGGCCTGGTTTATGCATATTTGGCAAAAATGTTTAGCTCACTACTAAAAAGACTACTTTTAAGAGTTTTTCAGTTATAAAATCTATTTAATTCAAAAAAATTTATCGATTTTAGATTTCTTTATTTTTAAACCTTTGAACGTTTAAAGCTGTTATTACTCAATAAAAACTCTATCGATATGATGTTTAAGTAAATGTCTGAAATAATTCAATAAACAAGAGGGATAATTTGGTGGTATTAACGCTTTTTGCGACCAAAAAAAGATGTTATTACTATTTTTTCTTCACATATATCTCAAAAATTTTTGTAGCTCTTATGTCTGAAATAATTATTGTTATGTCATAAACAACCATTTGGACTATTAATTTCCCTACATTAAAGTTATTATAAGTGTCTGAATACTGTATCAAATCAGTATGCATATCCATTAAGTTACTGTTTTCTAACAATAATGTGCATTACATTCATTGTTCTTTGACCGAAATATCTAATTGTGATGCGCATCGACATAAATAATGGAAAATAAAGCACAATAGAGTCCTATAAGGAGTTCAAGTGTCGGTGTTGTGTGTTTTTTTCGCTTCAATTATTAAAATCAGCCTTCATACAAGTAAATATTTGGATATGAAAAATGAAGTGGTTCATTGGTGAATTAATAAGTCCTCGGCATTACCTGGAATGAATGTAAATTTCTGTTAGGGATTTTTATGGGCTAGGTCATATGATCTTCCCATGTTTGCCAGCTCACATGCGGGGCCTTATTTGGAGTTGAGAAATTGTCGGTTCTCCAAACAAAAAATTACTTAGGCCTTATGATATACTGTTAGGGAGTGCCCATATTGGACAGGATATTGTTGCAGTTAGGGGCTTCATCCATAACCAGGAGCAAAGAGAGCATTCAACTTGAAGTCATTTTTTCCTTCACAACTGGTTCACTAAACCGTAGGAGTTGTAAAACATGGTATCACAGTCGCTGGTGATTCTTTACTTGGAAATTGTGCCTCCTCTAGTTGAGAAGTGTCAGCTTTTGACTGGGAATGGCCAAATGTTGTGCTTTTGGGCTTATTGTGGCTAGTTAGTAACTTAATCAGTGGCGTAGGTTAATGACCAGATCCACAATTTTCATTGGTAAATTTCAACATCAATTGACACAAGAACTGCTGTCTTCTACAAGCTGTACTTGGCTTGGTTAAATTTAAGTGGTAAATGTTTTATTTCAAAAATTTGCATCGTCAGCTCAATATTGTGAATTATCATCTAGGCTTTGTTGATAGATTACCCGGAGCATTGTAAGGTCAAAGCCGTTGTTCAGGAAAGAGTTGTGCAGTAGACGCATTCACTCAACGAATATTACTGGCGTTGCTATAAAACCTCATGATTAATACAACCAACAAAACTTGCTCCATAAATTTATTAAGTTATTTTTCATTAAAAATATTCACAAGAAATAGTTCAACAATACGAGTTCTTAACAGAACAATTTGTACATCG